>BGNK01000092.1:19679-208634 GCA_003297005.1 Symbiodinium sp. clade A Y106 | reverse complement strand
TGTGTGTGTGTGTTGTGTGTGTGTGTGTGGTGTGTGTGTGTGTGTGTGTGTGTGTGTGTGTGTGTGTGTGTGTGTTTGTGTGTGTGTGTGTTTCACAAGTTTGGGTCGCACGAGGAGCTAGGGCTAAGGGCTGCCTGCCTCCTTGTACGATCACGGGAATTCATTAGCAAACAAACCGTCAGTATCTGTATGGTAAAGTCCTTGCAACCTCTCTCTCCCTCTTTCTCTCTTTATCATCTAAGTATATATGTATATACACACGCATAATTTCATTAATATCAGCTGGTTCTTTTCTATGCGCATATACTAGTACATACGTAGACAGATGTTTATACATATAGACACATTATAGTATGCTGGTACCATTAGTACATATGTATGTGTATATATGTAATATCTATTTAGTTGCCTTTTTACGAGGGAGAGACACCGAGCATTATCTTTGGGGTAGCTGGATTTTGGATGGGCACTCGCGAAGACTCACTTAACTCTAATGCCTAAACTCAAAAGCCTAAGCTCTAAACCGTAGCCGTACTACCTAAAATCTAAATCCAAAATACTACTTAACCGACAACACACCACAAAGTCTAGGTGCTCTACAAGCCCCAAAATGCTAAACACTGAAGCGCTGGGCTTGACTCTCAATCCCCACACTGGGGCGTTACCCGCAGCCGGCGCTAATGTTGAGGTCTGAAGAACTAGTAAGTGCTTTGCCTTTAGGCCCCTGTGCAAGCATTACCACCACAAAGCCCAGTTCTAATGATTAAGGCCTCTATGTCATACCACAGTATACCGCTACAAGTGCCGTGACACACAAAAACACACACACACACAGTAACCCCCGTGGCCCAGATATCCACAAGACACATGATACTCGCAATGACCCTTCTTTGAGATTATACTATGCTAGATCCCAAACATGATTGAAAGAATCCATCAGGAAATTAGCATTCACTAGGGCTCCTCGGCACTGACATTAAAGGAGAACCGCGACCTCCCAGAACCCTAATGGAACGCTTATAAGACCCTATCAGAGCCCTTAAAACCTCACCGCCCTGACCTAAACCCTAAACCCTAAACCCTAAACCCAAAAAACCCAAACCCTAAAACTAAACGCCTATGTCGTAGAACCCCCAATAGAATCCCTGGTGGAACCCTTGAGCAGAACCCTTAGAGAAAATTGTAAACCCCAACCCAGAGAGCCCAATATCCCTCAATTAAGGAATATGGCTTAAATTATATAGGGCTTCATATTATGATTTAGGCTATATTCCTTAATTAAGGAGTATTGGGCTCTCTGGGAATATAGAAGCCTAAATAATTACCTACAAAATTCCTTAGGGTTCCTTAATATAACCATATTATAAAGGAGCCAAAACCCTATTCTAATTACTAAGGCCCCTACATTACAACCAAAACCCTGCACACTGTTAGTGCCTGTTTGTTCAGTATCCATGAAAACTAAAGGTTAATTAACCTTTAGAGGTATATTATTGGGCTTATATAGGAAGGAAACCTAGTACTACTACAACGACCCAGTTAAGGCCCTAAACCCCACAGCCAAAAACCTGAATAAACCCTAATTAAACAATAAATCCCTAAACCTTAAACCCTAATTAAACCATAAATCCCTAAACCTTAAACCCTAAATAGACCCTGAACCCTCTACTGGGAGCAGCTCTGGGCCACCCTACCCTCGAGCGCAGTAGCCTTTGCGACAGAAGCAGCTGCCGAGCGTGCACTTGGCGGACCACCTGGGCTTAGGGGTTTTGGGGTGTTTTTTGGTTTAGGGGTTTAGGTTTAGGGGTTCAGGGTTGAGGGGTTTAGGGGAACAGGGGTTTAGTTTCGGGGTTTAGGGTTTAGGGGATTAGGTTTAGCGTTCAGGCTTTAGGGTTGGGTTTAGAGGTTTAGGGCTTTAAGCTGTAGGGCGTGGGAGATTTTTTGGGGGGCGTTCGTGAACCAGGGTTTGATAAGGTCTTATGGGGTCTTATGGTTCGCGTCGGGCTTTCATGTAGAACTTGACAATTAGAGCAACGTATTGGGGTGCAGGCGTGGAATTCGAGGTGCGATGCTTTTTGGGGGGGGCTGATTACCCATAGGCTCCAAAGTAGTTCCTTTTTGGGGTTCATATTTAGAACCCTATAAGGTAATCCCAAACAGGAACTACTATGGAGCCTGTGGGTGCATGGCTTTAATAGGGGTTCTATATGGGATTTGGTGGCAGCGTGTTAATAAGGTATCCTAAGAAAGGTTTCTACAAGGGTTCCACGCAGCCCAGACCCCGCAGCCCCCCCTTCCCCATAGGGAAGCCTTGTAGGAACGTAACGAATGCTTGAGTGAAGCCTTCTTGAATGAACTCTCTGTCCACCGTAGATCCAGGCCCCCAAGCCCTAAACCTGACACTAAACCCCTCAGCCCAAAAAATCCCGTGCAGGAGACCCTGAAAGGAACCCTTATCTGAACCCTGAACCCCTAAACCCTAAACCCAGGAACCCTTAAAGCAAAGCCTTCCTTCTGGATGACTCCGAGCCGGGCTCCCGAGCGGACACATCTGAGCTCCCGGAATCATGCAAGAGCCGACACCCTTGCTGCCACAGTCCTGCTCGAAGGATCAGGGGCTTGAAGGGTTAAAGTTTAGGGGGTTCAGGGTTTAAGTTTAGGGTTTAGGGTTTTACTATAGCAGGTGCCTTAGGGTGTAGGGCTCGGGGTTTCAGGTTTGTGACTAGATACGGCCATAAGGCCCTAGGGGATCTCAAAGTGTGCCCTCTAACATGATACAAGTCTCTAATCCAAAACCTAAACCATACAGCAAACCTTCAAGGTCTGTTCTTGATTCCTTGGCAGTCATTCAAGGTCGAGCAGATGAGGTTTCAAAGTGCTTTAGGATATCCTGGCTTTAGGCGCAGGGTTCTACCAGTGTTGCAAGAACGGGTGCGAAAAGGGGCTCCATGTTCGGGTTAAGGCTTTACGGCTGTGTTCCTCCAATGCTTCGTCCACGACGTGCTTGCGATGTCATCGGAACTAGAACCCTAAGGCTCTCAGGACTCATATTTTAAGGCCTTTGGGCCTAAAGACCATATTATATAAGGCTTATGGGCCATTTTGAGCCTTAGGGGAAGTCGAACTCTAAGTAGGATTACTCCAACAAGGGTATGTACAACTGGCCTAAGTCCCCATGCAGCTGTAGGGATTCTGTAGCCCAAAACCCTAGCCCTAAACCCTGAGTGGGTGGTTGTCAAAATTATGCTCGCTTTTGGGGTCCCTATTATAATACGGCACCTAATATTAGCGTACCCAAAAAGGGACCATAATTTTGACAACTACCCGAGTGTTAAACCTTGTTCCAATCGTTCAGCCATTAGACTAATTAGAATGAATAGGGTTTTGGGGGATATTATACCATAGTCATACTAAAGAACCCCCACAGTAGTGTTGGTATATTTAAGCCCCTATACTAGTCTGCGTTTGGCCTACTGAGCCCCGTTGGCTTTCAGGCACCAGACCATCTTCAACCCTGAAACCTAAAACCCAAATCCTTGAAGGGTTCCTGCGGGGATTCTGCTAGGGGTTCCTTTATTTTGATCGAGTTTAGTCAACGTTTGAGACGGGATATTCGGGATAACACGGCTTCTGGAGCAATTGCATTATGTGACCTCATGTTCCCGAAACAGTTGGTGCACATATGGGCATCTAACGCGGGGAGTAATTGAAAGAGTTAGCCAAATTTTGTGCTCTCCGATCGCACCAATGCTTGGTGAAAAGCATTCTGAAGCAATTTGCTTTCCAGTCATACTGACACTGCGTTGCACGGGAAATGGATTCCAGACACTCAGACGTCGAATTCAGGCGGGAGTGGTGTTGAACTGTCCATGCGGTTCGGGATGGTTCGGGGTTTAGGGCTTCAGGTCAAAACTCAACCCCAAACCCTAAACCCTAAACCCTAGATACCTAAATCCTCAACCCAATTCTCGTGTAGCTCTAGTAAGGAACCCTAAGGAAGCGTATTGGTAATTAGCCCCGCCCCACCTCACAGACGGGCGCACACTCCGGCCAGACGCAGTTGGAGGCGTTGCTGTACTGGCAACGGCATGTTAAGGTTACGTAGTGTAGGGGCCTAAGTAATTACAAAAGTTCCCCATCATCGTTACTGTATAAGATACCCCCAAATCGAATTCTGCTCATTGAGGGCGCAAGAATACATTCCAAACCCTAAATCCCTTGCAGAACCTGTAAAGGGACCCCGTCTAATCGGCCCCTCTGTGGGAGGTGTTCATGGCAATGGTTGCAGGCCCTTTCAATTCTTTGCTTTGGCTCCTCCTGCAGTTTAGGGTTTAGCTCGGAACCTTAGGTTTAGTTCTGGGAGTTATGATAGCAAAATCATCGGGGGGGGGGGGCCAAACAGGGGATAGTCGCCCCATTTTCAGACTTGCATGCATACAGATATGCGTAGACATACATGTGTACAGGCATGTTCTATCTAACGATATTGTATTGCATTATGTTATATTATGATATTGCACTATACTGTGTTATGTTATGCTATATTTTATACTATGGTGTGATCTATTTTGTTGTACTGTGTTATGCAATACTTCTATTAAACTATCTTACATTGTCTTTTATGTTTAGAAGTATGATACAATTTATATTGTATCATATCATATCATATTCTATCATGCTTTACCATACTATATCACGTTATATTGTGATACATGGTATTTTGTGAGATGATACTATGTTATATCATATTGGACTATGCTATATTCAACCATACTATATTCTATTCTACCAGGCTATACTTTGTTCTACTATAGTATTATACTCTATTCTGTTATGCTACACCATTTTATGTTACAGTATACTATATTCCATTATCTTACATTACACTAAACTATATTACACTATACTACGCTGTACCATACCGTACTGTAACCCGGGCCACAAGAGTTCAAACTTTCTAAGATAGATCAAACATATAAGGCCAAAAAAGTTGAACGCTCGCCCATTGGCTATCCAAGTTAAAAGGCCGCACCTGGCAATGAGGATCTGAATATTACCCTGGCAGTTTGTTGGTCAGGGTCGACCCCTAAACCCTAAACCCAAAGACCTAATAATAATAATAATAATAATAGTAATAATATAGGGGCCTGAATAATTAGAATAGAGTTTTGGGGCCCATGATACTAAAAAAAATTTATTAAGGAGCCCCAAAAATTTCTAAAATTGTATTGTATGGTAATTATATAGGCCCCTAGAAATCCCTAAATCCCTTATAGTACCCTTGTAGTATCCCCTTTAAAGGAACCCTTAGGCCTCTATGTCAAACCTTGCGATTGAGGTCTCGGGGGGCTCCCTGGTCCCTCCAAAAAAATCCCTCAAGAGTACTAAGGGCTCTAGGTTTCTTTTTTAGGGTTTTAGGGTTTAGGGTTTAGGGTTTTAGGGTTTAGGCTTTAGGGTTTTAGGGTTTAGGGTTTTAGGGTTTTAGGGTTTAGGGTTTTAGGGTTTAGGGTTTTAGGGTTTAGGCTTTAGGCTTTAGGGTTTAGGGTTTGGGGTTTAGGGTTTAGGGTTTCCGGATTGTGGACTCTCAAAAAACCCCCAACTCCAAGCCCAAGCTCGCTAAACACAAGAGGCTTCCCCAAAACCGAGATAGGTGATATGGGTGCCTTAGTAAGTACTATAGATATCGGTGTTTTTTGTGAGGGAGAGTGGGGGTATGCTGTAGTATAGTCCTATGCAAAGAACTCTGCGGAATAGCATTGCTAAACAATACCCCACCAAAAACACAAAACCCCAACCCAAAACCTCAAACCCCCAAACCCCCAACCCAAACACAGAAAACCTGCAGCCCCCCAAACCCCAAACCCAAACATAGAAAAGCAATCAGACACAAACGAGGCCCAGACCGAACCCGTGGCTCGTACGATGGAGGCCGCTGCGATGGACTCGTGGAGGGTCTTCTCTGCCTTCTCCTGGAGTTCAGGGTTAAAGGTTTACAGTTCAGGGTTCAAGGTTTGGGGTACGTTTGGGTTGGGGTTTGGGGGTTTCGAGGTTTTGGGTTTAGGTTCCTTTAAATGCTTCTAGAAGGGCTGCTCTCAGCGACTCTGTTGGCGTTCTATCATACAGGGTGTACGGTTTAGGATTCGGGTCTCGGGCTACGGTTTTGCCTGAGAGGGTTTGGGGTTTAGGTTTTTTGGGATTCATGGCTTCAGAATTCAAGTCAGACTTAGAGTCTAGTGATTTTGGATATGGGTGGTTGTCAAAATTAGGGTCCCTTTTTGGGTACCCTAAATACTAGGTGCCGTATTATACTAAGGACCCAAAAAGGGACCCTAATTTTGACAACCACCCATATGAAGGGCTTTTACGTTTTAGGGTTTTTTGGCAAGTCTACCCTAGGGCTCCATAGTAGTTCCTTTTTGGGTTCATATTTAGAATCCTATAAGTTTATAAGGTAATCCCAAAAAGGAACTACTATGGAGCCTCTAGGTAGTGATTTAGGATATGAAAGGCTCTTACGTTTTAGGGTTTTTTGGCATTTGGGGTTTTCCGGGTTCAGGCTTCAGTTCTTAAGCTTCGGGGCTTCAGAAGGGATGTTACAATCTATATGGGGGTTTCCGAAAATTAGGGGTACCTTGTCTTGGGGTACTTATAATAAGGACCCTACTAATTAGGGTACTATATTAGGGTCCCCTATTTTCGGAACTCCCATATAGGTCTAGCAGGGGCTTGTCAGGATCTGCAAAGGTTTGCTTTTTAGAGACCATCTACTGTCACGGCTGTAGCCCTCGACCGCAAACCCGAAAGCCTCAACCCTGAACGCTGCCCCCTAACCGTGGCCGAGGAGTAGTTCTCTCCATTAGGGTTCCCCAAAATCGTACGGCACCCTCACAAAAAGGGACCCTACCCTAAACCCTAAACCCTAAACCCTCACAAAAAGGGCCTTAAAAAGGGACCCTAATTCAGAGAACTACCCACATGGGTTTTCAAAAGATGGCATCGGAAGTCAGGAAGTTGCCCCGGGCCATACTTAGAGAGAATCAACAGGGTCAGGATATCAAAAGGGTTTCAGAAGAGTTCGTTAGGATCTTAGCTGGGCTTTTAAGTAACCAGGGAGAAAAAAGTATAAACTTGTATTTCATAATGGTTCCTTTAAGGAAAAAAGTAATGAAGTGCGGCACTCCAAAGCCCAGTTAGTGGTTGCAAGGGAATCTGTAAGGCAAGCTGTCTAACAGTTTTAAAGTTTAATATAGGGCCATACTGCGCCATACTTCGAACAGGACTTTCCGAGTTTCTATGATCGAGACTCAGAGATTGAAATATAATGCGGAAACCGCGATTTATGGTGGTACTAATCAGTCAGCCTAAGTTCCCCACAAGCCCCCCGATAAGAAGAAACCCATTTCCCTGTTGTTCAGTTCCGATCAGGAAACTCAACGATAGAAAGGGCCCAACACTCGCAATCCTGCTGCAGAAATAAATTTTAGCCCTAGACCTGAAACCCTAAAGCCAAACTCTGAACCGTTATTGACTCTATCCCGGGGAGTTCAGTCTGTATATAGGCGCTGTGCGGGTTGCAAATCACAGGGGGTCTGTGAGGGCTTTCTCTGGGCTTGTCAGAGGTTTTCAAGGGTTGCCGATTTCGGTGCAGGATGGTGTAGGTGTAAAGTGTTTCTATTGCAGTCAGTAAGGTCCGCATAGTAGGGTTTGGGGTTCACCAGGGTGTTCTTTGTTAGTGCTTGTATCCCTGAACCGCTTTAGGGTTTAAGGTCACCCGTCGTCGTAGGCACGCGGGCTTCTCGCCGTGCGACGTTGATCGCTGCCCGTACTTTCTTTGGCATGTAGCGCGCGAAGATCGATTCTGATGATTCCTTCGCGTCTGAGCCAGAATCATGCAAAGCATCACCGAACTTTCTGCAGATGCTAGCGAAACGATAATGAGGAGTTCCGTGTGCTCATAGGCCCGACCAGCGCTCCCAACAACAGGAACACCTGCAGTGCAGAATCCTGTCAGTCGGCGAAGGACCCAGGTAATGTAGGAACCTGATTAACAAACCTTAGGCCTTGATTAGGGTTCTATAAGGGTTCCTTTAAAGGGTACTACAAGGGTTTTGGGGGGTTTGATGTAGGAACCTGATTAACAAACCTTGGGCCTTGATTAGGGTTCCTTCTGTGAATCCTACTATATTGGGGGTCATAGTTTCTTAATCAGGTTCCTACAGTAGAGGAGCTCAAGAAGGCGTCGACTGGAGTCGGGCTTGGGGCTCTTGCAGGTCCCATAAGGGGTATGCAACGCCAACCCGAAGATCTATATGGGTGGTTGTCAAAATTATGGTCCCTTTTTGGGTCCCTAATACAATACGGCACACCTAATAGTTAAGGTACCCAAAAAGGGACCCTAATTTTGAGAACCACCCATATAGATTCCTGGGCTACCATTTGTTGCGGGTTCGGGTGCGCTGCGAGACATTGGTTTAGAGCCATTTTTGTTCAAGGGTCATCGAAGGTTTAGCCAGGAACAAGGCTTCAAGGTTAGGGTTCTCGGTTACCTGTATAGTGGGCTTTAGGGCTGTGGGTACTATAAAATGTTAAACTGAAGGCTTTTGCTCTTTAGGGCCAGTACTGGCCGCCTGGGGTAGTATCGGCCAGCGGGTCAATTAACACTTACTTGTGAGCCTCCCAGTATAGCCGGCTCGTGCGCTTATGGTTTCGGGTTGAGGGTTTAGGGCTTCTTACCAGTTTGATGCGAACGGATGTATTGCATTTGCATGAAGCGCGATGACTCTCCGTGCAATGCCTCATCGGTCAATGCGGCGGAAAGTGAAGCGCAGGCGACCAGCCTCAGAAACCAGAAGGTAGTCATGCTTGCGGGCGTAGAGTACGTAGTCACGGTCATTACTATCCCAGAGGGTCCAAGTACTCCTTAACCTTATTATAGGACTTTCGGGCCTTTTTAGGTATCAAAAACCCATGAATAAGGACTACTTGGACCCTTAGGGTATAGCAACACCAACAACAACTTCAGCAATAACACCACCACCACAATCACGGTCACCAGCATCTCCATGAGCTCAGACACTCCATGTCGCAGCTGAACTAATCCCTTCCCCCTAATATTAAACGGGGGGCTCTAGGAATACGGGTTTCTTTAGGTTACATACATGGTCAACGGATGCTACAGCGTGGAACGGTTTCAGGTTTGCTCCCCCCCCCCTAAAATAAAAGCTCGGGACATGTTTTCATTAATTGATTAGGGGGTATGTTTATATCTGTACCGTCACTTTTGAAGGCTCTTGCTCTTGCTCCTGCGCGGGCTTTTGCTCCTGCGTCTCTTGCTCTGGCTCCGGCGCTCCGGCCCCGCCTAATGCAAATTAGGTTTCAAAGGGCAGGGGTAATTTCGGGAGGATTGGCCCCAATGTGATTTTACTATTGTGGGTGTTTAACAAATGGGGGAAGTGATTAATCGAAAACTGATTAGGTACACCGTTGCGTAGCAATTAGGCCCAATCATCCCAAATTAAATCCTAAACCCTAAACCCTCAACCATCACTAGAACCTTAAACCCGACCTCCGAAACCCCCTCCAAACCCTAAACCCTGACCTAATCTACAAGCCCTTTGAATCGGAGCTTCATGGGTCTTGGTTTTCGGGTTCAGGGTTCGGCTACCAGCCTTAGCTTCAGGTAATCGAGAGGGCTTGTATGATTGGAATACGGTTTTGATATGTTTGAAAACTTTTTTTGTAAGGTCTTATGTGATGCTTCTAGGAGTCAACCCTTAGCCACTAGAATAGGGTTTGGGAAGTCTGAACCTCTAAACCCTAACCCTATAGAAGGGGAAAAAGGGGTAGCAGAAGTAGTAGTAGTCGTCGTCGTCGTAGTCGTAGTCGTACTTCGTAGTAGTAGCTAGTAGTTAGTAGTTACAACTGGCGGAGACTTGGAGGCTTTCGGGCGCTGCAGCTCAGAAGCAGCGGTCGGGATTCAGAGTTTTGAGTCTTCTTGAAGGTGTAAAGCTTCAAAGGGCTCCTTTACGCGTCAATATAAGGGTCACTACAAGGGTTCCCATAAGGATTACTATAAGGTTCCTGAAAAGGTTAGTACTAGATGATTTCACAAAAAGGTTTAGGCTTCAACGGGTTTAGGGCCTAGGCTTTGGAGCGGTTCGACGAGACTTTACAGTTAGGGTCTGTGTGTTCATGGGTTTCGGGTTCATGAGGCTTCAGGTATAGTGATCTAGGGTTTAGGCTTTACGGGTCTGTAGATTTACGACGGGGCTTTTAAGTAACCAGGGATAAAAAGTACAAACTTTTATTTCATAATGGTTCCTTTAAGAAAAAAGTATTAAAGTATGGTACTCCAAAGCTCAGATAGAGCTCCTAGGTGTTCAGTGTTTACAGGTTTCAGGAGGTATGGCCGAGAGGAGTTGACTTTTGCAGCACAGGAGTACCCCGAGCTTGCACTGTTCCTGTGAGCGTTCTGGTTTGTAGGGTGTAAGCCAGGCCAAAAACTACGTTGCAAGGACCTTGCCGGCGGCGTCCGTGAAGGTCTTCTAGCGTTTAGTTTAGGGTTACGGCTTAGGATTACGGTTTAGCGTTTGGGGCTGAGAAGGCCAAGGCTTGAAAATAAAGCATTCGTCTTCAGTCCTAGGCCCAACCACTGAGTGCCACGCACGACAAGGAAGCAGCGAGGCATCGCATCGGACAGCTAGGAGAACACCGATCAGAGTCGAGTCTAAAGGTTTCCTAGGGATCCAAAAGCCTACCGTTTTGGGGGGTTACACCCTATAATTTCCTAAATAAGGGGGTCATAACCTACTATTTTGTAGGGTTTGGGGATACAGGTTGTCTTGGGGCTGAACTCCACCGTAAAACCCGCACCATAACACCGAATATGCAAGCCCCAAGCGCGAAACCGCAAACAACACCCCTAGAATCCTAGGAGTTTACGAGCCCCTGCCCTGTAAGACCCAAACCCCGAACCGCGCCAAGGGCATGAAGGATGTCGGAGTTCGATGTGGGGCCTGGGGGGGGGGGGGGGGGNGGGGGCGGCTTTAAGAATGAGCGTTCCGGGCTTGAAGAAGGGTTTATAGGGTTTAAGGTTAAGGGGTTAGGGTTCAAGGTTTAGGGTTTATAGGGGTTAGGGTTCAAGGTTTTGGGTTCCAGGTGCGTGGCGCAGAGGTTCAGGACTAGGGACCCGCGACTAGATCCTAGTAAAACCTGTTCTCATTACCAAGGCCCCTACATGGCTCGGGTGTTTCTTCTGCCTTGAGCCACCGAAACTCCAAAGGATCCTCCCCAATAGTTTCAAAAAACAACCCCGTCAGCTTTTGAACCTACGCCTGTGTAAGCATCGTATACAAACCTCGTCAAACAACCTGGGCCCCAGACCAACAAAACAAATCACAACACGCTGTAACCTTGTGTAGCTCGGGGAACATATCTTCATGCAGGGACTTCGGATAGCCCTGAACACGAGGATTTTTGATTACCGCCGCTGTCCCAACAGCTGCTTGAGGTCTCGCGCAAGTTCTACCGCCTCCTTGCAGGGCAGGGGCCTTAATGATTGGAATAGAGCCTTGGGCTCGTTTATAGTATAAACGTAATAAGGAACCCTAAGGAATAATATTGATAATTATTTCGGCTTTTATGTTAGGGGCCTTAGCAATTAGAGTCGGGATTTGGTGAAAGTTATGCGATCATTTAGAGTAGGGAACCTTAGGACTACTTGGAGGTTCATGGGCAGTTAGAAGTGGGTGTATAAGTCCCCTAATATGGGTTATAACTATAGTTACCCTACTTATAACCCCACATATAAGTACCCATGCCACCTTGTTATCCTGAATCAGAAGTCGAACGAACTTTAGAGGTCCAAAGGGTTTTTTACAGGGCTCCACAGAGCCGTTACCGGTTTAGGGTTTAGGGTTTAGGGTTTAGGTTCTTGAGTAGGTCCTTTCTAATAAGGGTACCCTTTTTCCTAATTCAGTTTTATTACGCGACCCCAAACTAAAAAGGGCAAAAGGGTACTGCTGAGGAGCCTAGACAGGCTTTAGGCTTTAGGGCTTACGATTACATAGGGCTGCAGCAGAGCTCTATAAGGGCAATCTCTTGAGAGTTTGATAGCTTTGTACAAGGGCTCTTTAAGGGATTACACCGGTTGTATAGGGTTTGGGGTTCAGGGTGGGATCCGCTGCCCGTAGGACCCGGGTTTCTTCGACTTGGTGGTCTGCGGCGTCGTCTACTTTCACACGGTTCCTAAACCCTAAACCCTAAACCCTCAACCCCTAAACAATACTGAGGTGTCTTGCCAAAATCCTGAAACCTGGATATGGATCCCAATTCCTCAGAGAAAGACCCTAAACTCTTACACCCCCTTGTATGATCCCCAATCGGTCAGTATGAACCCTCCTCTCCCCAAGGCTCCAAGCCCTCTGACTCTGACGAGTTCGCGGCACCCATCACCAAAATTCAAGGCCCCGCAATCTCTAAGCCTTTATCATAAACAATCGCTCCACCAATATGCAGAAAACCCTAAACCCTAAACCCGAAACCCTAAACCCTAACTACAGAAAAGAATATGCAGAAAACCCATGAGTTCGTCGTACCCACCACAAGAGCCTAAACCCCCAGCCGAAACCCTATTTTACCCTAAACCCGCCTGCTGCTCTCCCAAGAACGCTCGGAGGTCTGCATCCAGCGCGCAGAGCTTCGCGCCTACTTTTAACGGCTAAATGGACAGTTCCCAGAGAACGTTCGGCTTCCAGTGTAAGGTTGGAGGTGAAGGATTTAGAGTTACTCAGGGTTGAGATACTCCTTGAATGATTAATATATCTCAAAAAGAAGGGGCCTCAATCCTTCTGATTTATGGTATACATCTTGCTTAAGGGGTATTGAGCGGATATTGGGCTCTCTGTTTTCTGGGAGAGTTGAGGGTGTATAAGATGTGAGGATGAATTAGATACGATTTACATAGGGGCTTCGGGTTTAGAGGAGGAGGGTTTCGGAAAGGGGTATTGGGAGGCGCAGCTAGGAAAGGTTGGTAAGCACCTTCGCCGGGCAGTCAGTATACGTAGAACATCGAAGAACTATAGTTACCAGCTGTAATGTAAGGGCCTTAATAATTAGAATAGGGTTTTGGGCCCCATTATATTATAACTACATTAAAGAACCATCAAAATAGTATAGGTAATTTTGAATCTTAACCCTTTTCAAAAATCGATGCCTAGGAGCCTGAGAAGGGTGTGTATATCTTCTGCAAAATCCAAACAGGAACGGATGATGAAATCCCTGTGCAACCCCAATGAACCCAAACAAAAGACTTCGTAAAACCATATCACAAATCCTACACAGCCCTATGCATTGGCTATAAAGCCCTAAAGCAAAAACTACGGGAAAGCCCGTAACCCTACCTGACACCATCAAACCCTAAAGAACAACCATGGAAACCAACTTTGGGGAAGCCCTCGGGGTGCGACTTCCCTCGCTGGTGAAGCGCGCCAGGTCCTCGCACGTCCGGGGGAGATTGGTGAGCTGCTAAAGACCGTAGGGTTTAAGGTTTCTGCGAAGCCTTCTTTTTAGGAGTGTATGTGGTTTTATGAAGATGTCCTTCGGGCTTCAAGACACCCCCGAAACTCTAAAGCCCTTACGGTGAGGGTTCAGAGCACTTAAACCTACAAACCTAAGTAGGCACTGGGGCTTAAGCTGGTAGTTTTGTCGGTGCGCCTCTGGGGAAACATGAGATTACTTGGAGGTTCATGGGCAGTTATAAATGGAGTTACAGTTCCCCGAATAGGGATTACACTTACCCTACTTATAACACCACTTCGAACTACCAAGTATGCGGTACTTGGACCCCTAGGATCGGTCAAAGCGACGGAGCCCTCTCTGGACTGCTTGGGGTTTAGAGTGCAGGGTTTTAGGGGTTTTAGGGGGGGTTGGAGTGTAGGTGGTGAAAGGTTAGTTGGGTTTTTGTTAGTGTAGGGTTTGGTTTTGTGGGTTTGAAAGCTCTTTTTCCTCTCTGCAGTTAGGTCGGAAAGCCCCACAGGGCTTTTGGCTAAAGATTCTACAAGGGCTTGAGGGAGGGATACAGGCAATGGCACGAGTGAACCCTAAACAAAGAGTCCCTACCCTATATGCTGCACCTCAAACTTTTGAACCCTAACCCTAAGCCCTCAAAGAATCTTCTGCAAAACATGCAGAAATCATATGATAAACCTTTAGCAAGAAACCTGTATGGGCACCTGCGGCCACGTATCGCAAACTCCCAGGTTATGATCCCGCTATCCTGAAACCAGCTGGTTCGCAGCCTACTAGACCCCACAACCCCCCTAAACTCGAAAATCTCTAGTAAAACCAACCAGAACCTGTAACCCGTAACCGAAAATCAAGACAGTGCCTGAAGAGCATGACTCTATCAAAAACCTTACAGGTGTGAGACCCTTAAAACCACTTTCCAAAAACCCTACAAACCGCAAAACCCCTTTATGAAAACTCTACGACACCCTGCAAACCGTTTGAGGGTGTATAAAAACCCAAGCCGTAACAAAGACGCCTCGCGTAGCTGTTGGAGCTCTTTCCCTGGGCTGTGGTCGCCGGGCCGTTGCTCCTTCACTTCCGTTTATAGTGAATCCCAGACAGTTGGAACATGGATTTAGGATGATCAGTGCTGGGATCCTCTATACTTTACCTTAAGGGCATGAGGATATTGATGTTCCACTTTCTGGCTTCTACTATAGGCCTCGGGGCTTTGGGTTTGCAGGGTTGAGGAAGTTTAGGGTTTCGGGGTTTGGTGGCATCGGGTTGGGGATTGATTTGGGGTTTGGGGTTTAGCGGTTTAGGGTTTCGGGTTTTAGGGCGGTTTCGAGAGGTTTGGGATGTATTTTATTTG
The DNA here is from genome assembly GCA_003297005.1 of Symbiodinium sp. clade A Y106. Taxonomy (NCBI): domain Eukaryota; class Dinophyceae; order Suessiales; family Symbiodiniaceae; genus Symbiodinium; species Symbiodinium sp. clade A. Next base: position 193,756 of record BGNK01000092.1, on the reverse strand, counting down.
GCTACCCAGAAACTCCAATATCCCTGAATTAAGGGATCTACCCTAAATGATAGTAGGATCCCGATTATGATTCAAGGTATATTCCTTAATTTTGGGATATTGGAGTCTCTGGGTACTGCAAGGGTTTCATGGATTTCTCAGATTTTAGGGCTTAGGGCGGTCTCGGCGACAGGATTATGAGCTTCCAGAGCTTTTCTGAGGGCTTCACGCGGCTGTTACTATAGGGGCCTTAATAATTAGAATAGGGTTTTGGGCCATTTATACTCTAAATATAATTCGGAACCCCCAAAATAGTATAGGTAATTATTCAGGCCCCTATATTGTGCTTTTCGGTTTGTTCAAATTTAAGCCTAGGGTTCAAGGCGTAGATTTTAGGGCGGCTTAGGCTTCAGGGCTTAGCCTGTAGATTTTAAGGTCTGTAAAATTTAGGCGATGAATCTGCAGGGCTTTGGGAGGTTTCCCTGGAACCCTAAACCCCTAAACCCTTAAACCCATGAACCCTTAAACCCATAAACCCTAAACCTTAAGCCCTTAAACCCTTAATCCCCTAAACATCCCAAAACCCTAAACCCTAAACCCGAAAACCCTAAACCCAAAACCCTGGCGTTGGGCTTGGGGTTTGGAGGGTTTCACCTCGGCTGCAGCGGCCGCACGCAGCTCGAGCCCCGGCCCGATACCTCAGGCTTTAGGACTTAAGGTTTAAGGTTTAGGGTTTAGGGTTTAAGGGTTTAGGACTTAGGATTTAAGGTTTAGGGTTTAAGGGTTTAGGGGTTTTGGACTTAGGGTTTAAGGTTTAGGGTTTAAGGGTTTAGGGGTTTTGGACTTAGGGTTTAAGGTTTAGGGCTTAGGGTTTAGGAGTTTAGGGGTTTAGGAGTTTAGGGGTTTAGGGGTTTAGGGGTTTAGGAGTTTAGGGGTTTAGGGGCTTAGGAGTTTAGGGGTTTAGGGGCTTAGGGGTTTAGGGGTTTAGGGATCCAGGAGACTCCGTCTCCAGAGTGAGGGCCAAGACAAGGTATCCTACTTGGAGGCTCATGGGTAGTTATACGTGGGGTTATAGGGGTTCATTTAAGGGATCTAGGGTAGCTATAAGTGGGGTTGGAACCTAGATAAGGTCCAGTGAGTTTCTTGGTTTAGGGTTTCGGGGGTTGGGGGCTTCACGGTCTAGGATTTAGGGTTGCGGGTTTCAAGGCTCAGGATGACGACTGCCGAAAGGCTGAGTAGAGGGAATTAGCACGTGACACCACTCAAGTGGGTGGTTGTCAATATTAGTGTCCCCTTTTGGGTCCACATTATAATACGGCACCTAATATTTAGGGTTCCCAAAAAGGAACCATAATTTTGACAACCACCCAAGTATATTATGCCTGTATAGAGTTCACGCAAGGAGGAATCGTACGGTTAACTTCTGCGGAAGCCACGCCCCGTTCTGAGTAGTCGAAGTGGCACAGCCCAGGAGGAGCTGCTTTGAAGAGCCAACGGACAGAGGGCCTTGAACCCTGAGTCTAAACCCTAAACCCAGATCCCAAATGCTAACCCCTGAATCATTGTGGTCAATCGCAGACGTACCTTGGCAGGGTTTAGATCCCTGCAGGGCTTACGTAAGCAGCATGCCAAAAAAGGCAAGTAAGGACGAGTCAAGACATATTGAAGCAGAAACACCTGCAAGAAAGCCCACTTACAGCCTCGGGGGCATACTCGAATGCTCAAGTACTTGACGTCTCGTGGCGAAAGTGTCTTACGGCCGTCTACACGTCTGTCGTCGGAGCTTCTAAGAGAAAATATGGTACGTTAAGGAAATCAGGGGTCCCGTTTCGAGGTCCCTAAAACAAGAACAACCTGCTTAGTTCAAGTCTCCGTCCCTGCTGCTTTACGTCAGAACCCGAAACCCCAACCCATCAACCGAAAAACCTGAATCCCCTACAGTAGAAGCCCAAAAGTTGGAAAGCCAATAGCCTCAATCCTTGAAAGTAATGTATAGGGAATCCCAGCACTATTTGGCCTTAATCCGGTTTCCAACTTTATTGGGGTGTACTGTAAACTCCTGAACTGGGAGTTTCCGAAAATAGGGGACCCTAATATAGTACCCTAAATAGTAGGATCCTTATTGTATGGACCCCAAACAAAGGTATCCCTAATTTTCGGAAACTCCCAACTGTGTCCGAGCCAAAAGTCTCGAAGGTGCGTGGTCGCAGGCTTTTGGCAGTGGTGGCAGAGACCTCGCCTGGGGCCAGCCTGCCACAATGCGAAACCTAGTTGCTGAGTTCATAAGCCCCAAAAAGTGTGCACTTTTAGTTTTATTGTGGGTAGTATTATCCCAAAAAGTGTAAAGTGTATCCACTCAGCTACTATGGACAGCAGTGCGCTCCAGGTTCCCCTAAAGAGTTTTAGGATGTCAGGCTTGTAGCGTTCAAGGCTGCCCCGACCTCACCTTGAGAATGAGGGCACCCTTCTTGCCCCTATTTTTCTTTCCAACTAGCCTGACCATGGCATGAAGCTCCTAGTAGAAACGCATTTATACAAACCTTTAGGGTAATTATAAGAGTTTAGGGGACCTTGATGAATCCTTACAAAATCCCTTACGAGCCTTACGAAATGTTTTAAACGAAATTCAAGATCCTGCAGTGTCCAGGGGTTCAGGATTCAAGCCACGTTGTTCAAGCACCTGTTTCCGCCCGCTTCTACTCTGTCCGAACCAAGCAGGGGCACAGGGTTTTGGGCTTCGGTTTAGGATTTAGGGCTAGGGTGTAGGGCTCAGGATTTGCGGGCTTAGGCTTTTGCTTTTAGGGAGCTTACAGGCTGTTAAGGAAGTTGTATACAAGGGATCGCTTGTTGCGGGGGATGTACTCCAAACCATAAACCCTGAAGCGTAAACCTTAAGCCTTGCATCAACTGATTACAGGATCCCCGATCCTAAACCCTGAACACTGTTTGGGGAGGTCCTCGCACCTTGATGCCGGTCGAAGCTTTTGCATTCAGCTGCTGTGGGGCGCACCGGCGTCTGCAAACCAAGATCCTCGGGTGCGTGTGGCGGGTCTAGGAGTTAGGGGTTTACGGTTTCGGGTGTGGGGTTTCGGGTTGAATGTTGGGGGTATAGGGTTTGGGGTTTAGGGCTCTGTTTAGGGTTCGAGGCTTTCTAGTTAGGGGTTGTGGAGAATAGGGAGGAGATCCTTTGAGTTTGGGCTGCTTGGGATTTTGGGCTTAGTGACTTTGGGACTTGGTTTTGGGTTTAGGGTTTAGGGTTCATGCCTGATTTTCATTTAAAGCTGTAGGCTGTGTGCCAGGGCTTGCATCTTAGGGTTGAGGGACTGGACATGAATTTCGAGCACCGCTGCATAAACCCTCCAGCCCGTGAAAAGCCAAGGCGTTTCGAAAAACCACTGGAAAAGCCGTGTCAAGCCGTCCAGAGACGATGAGTTTGGGTTGATGGAGTCGGATGTAGGGTCAAGGGTCAAGTTTCGGCTATGGTAGGGTCTAGGGTTTTAGGGTTTAGGGTTTAGGGGGGGGGGGTTGGGTTTCTAGGATTTCGGCTTGGATCCCAGTGGGGTACTGCATGGTGGGGCTTGAAGGAAAGAGAAAGTCACGACCAATCCAGTCAAAGATCCACCCATAGCTGTCCATTCTCCAGGACTTTCGTCACCACCTCAGGGCGCAGAACGAAAACTTAAAAGCCAACAACCCAAACCCTAAACCCTGAACCCTAAAGCAAAAACAAAACCGACACCCCAAATTGACTGCAACCGGAGACCTGAAGAGCGGATGATGGCAAGATGTTGGATACTGCCCGCGCCCTGCAACGGTCTATATTTGGGGTCATCCTAAGGGCTTTGGGTTTAGGGCTTAAGGTTTTATATTAGGGGTCATACTAAGGGCTATATATGCCTGTAATGTGAATATTATATATCCGTTACGGACTACATTAGGGCAATTTTGTCGTACTACTAAGGGCTCTATACAATTTTGGTATGCATATGATATACCTGTTGCAGAGTGATGGCAGCACCCAAGCAATACTGTTGCGCAGAAAGCCATTGAGCAAGCAACTGATCCTGTTGTATCTCGACCGGCAGTGGTGAATCACTGCCGCGCTGGCATTCTCGAAGGCCCCGACCAGCGAGCCGCCATTCTCCTCTCTCTTTTCTCTGCGAAGAACACAAACTCCCGCGCCATATCCGACCGCTCTGCTGCCAACGACGACATCAACTTAGTTGAAGATATAAAATCAACGCAAGAGAATTTATGTTCGACATACTCAAACGTTCAATATTCCAGGACCAAACCCTGGGGCTCCGTGACACCAATAGTTGAGGTCATAAGCAATGACAATTTAAGGAATGTTCCTTAATCAAGGGGTATTGGAGCCTCTGGCAAAGGCAGCAAAGGATGATTGAGCTCTTGGCCCTTGGAAGTCCGTGGCCCTTACAAAAAGAAGCCGCCAGCACCATCCGCCGACGGCCGCAACCCACGTAACGGTTTAGGGTTTAGGGTTTAGGTGTTTAGGCGTTCGGGGTTTAGGGTTTAGGTGTTTAGGGTTTAGGGGTTTATCGGTTTTAGGGTTTAGGATTTCGGGTTTAGGGTTCGTAGGGTCATGCCAAAACCATAACCTAGACCCCCGGGAGGATCCAAAAAGTAGATCCCTTAAGGGCGTTGCTATAAAGTACCCTTTAGTAGCTAGGGTCCCAAATTAGGGGATCTACTTTTTAGATCCTCCCGGGGGTCTGGGAAGCTCTATACCGGAAGCCCGTTGAAGAGAAGCTCGGAAGAGCACGAACCGGTAGTCCGCAAGTGTTGCAGGCCAAGGGGCATTTTAAGGGTTCCTTTAAGGGATCTATAGGGGTTCCTTTAAAGGGCTCCTTTAAGGGATCTATCGGGGTTCCTTTAAGGGGTCCTTCAAGGGTTTAGGGTTAAGGATTCAGGATGTTTGAGAAAGGGCTTTCCAGGGTTCCTTTACGGTTTTAGGGCTAAGGGTCTAGGATTTTTTACGTGCGAAGTCACCAAACCTTAAACCCGAACCTGCACATCCGTTTAAGAACCAATCTCGAAAGCTCTAAATCTCAAGCCCGAAGCCACACAGTCGTTAAAGAACCCTAACCCCTAAACCTCAACAAAAAAGCCCTATAGCCTAAACCCTTAAACCGGACCAGTACTTAAAGCAGCACCCTGCCTCTTTAGCAGCGCTCGACCCCGCCATGGCAGATTGAATTAGTGAGTCTGTGGTTGTTTAGACTTAGAGTTCAGAGTTTAAGGTTTACAGGGTTCAGGGTTTAGGGTTTAGGAATCGGAGTTTAGAGTCAAGCGGGTAGGGCTTAAGGATTACGGTTGAGGGTTTGCGTGGAGGGTTTAGGCCTCCATCAGCGAATCAATGTGCCACTTGCAGACATTCGGAACTTCCGCCGTCAGAACCAGACATGGCCAGGCTGGGACGCAGTACCAATTCTAAAACTAATACTAAGTACTAGTTAATAATTCGAACACAAATATTTATACGATTGCTAATACTAATATCAATACCAATACCAATACTCTCACTAAGACTAGTACAAATACTAGTACTAATACGAAAACAAGTACGAATACTATGTTTAATGACTATTCATAGCAATTATAATAACAACCCTAATAACAACCACCGAATTCATAAATAGCTTCAGTAGTAATACTCATAATCACCATAACTTTGGCACGACGCCGCAGTCTGAAACTCGAAACTCCTACAATGATTAGGGTTTAGGGTTTAGGGCATTACACCCCCCCTCAAGAAAAAAAAAGCACTAGCCCCGGACTCCCAACTTGGACAGCCGCATATCAAATTTCGGTTTGGAGCCCAAGAGCAGTTTAGGGTTTAGGGTTTAACTATCCCTAAAACACAAGCCCTGCACCCTATCAAGACCCTGGATTGCAGTACTTTGCTATTGTTACCTGAATTTCACATTATAAGATCTTAACAATAGATTTGGCTATCAGTTGAAAGGGCATAACAAATTGTAATAATTCCGGGCCCGGTTAATGCCCTGATACCCTAAGTGCATTTGGACCAAGACTAAACCCTCCAAGTACCCCTGACTAAGGCTTACATGCCAACTGTTGCTATACTTCTCATGAATACAACTGTTGCAGTTATAGACATAGCCAAGTCAACGTTGCTATCATTGTCAGTGTTTCGTATTGCTATTGTTCTTATTCTTCTTATTGTTCCACTTACCCTTGTTATTGTTACTACTGTTAGTTAATGTTGTTAGCATCACTGTTGCTATATGTACTGAAGACCAGAAGGCCTCATGGCTTAGATAATGGGCTTCGGGCACCCTTTCAAGGGCTTGGCGGTCTGAAGGGAAGCCTTCAACAAGTGGGATGAAGGTAGGTAGGATTAAGGATCCCTTATATAAGGACAGACACTTATTTTGGGATTACCCCACCTACTGAACCCTAAACCCTAAAACCCCAAACCCTACCTTCACCCACCTTTTGAGGCCCCTGAAACCTTGATGCCAGGAAAACGGACGCCTCAGCAGCTGCCGGGCCTGCGTCGGGGAGGAGTTAGTTGGTTTAGGGTTTAGGGTATAGCGTTTTGCAAAATGGTCGGAAACATAGGAGCTCGGCCATTCTTGGTGTTCTTGTTTCGTTGTTTTCTTCCGGGTTTCGGGATCGGGTTTTTAGGGAATTACCGTTTAAAGGGGTTAGGGTTATGGGACATAGCTCTTTCAGGGTTGAACAGTCCGGGGAATTATGATGGGCAAGTCATTTAAACGGTGCAGCGTGAACATAGACAACATTAGGAGGTACGTCAACTATCTAATCCAATAAGCTACCGATTAAAGAAGCCATAATATGATGCGGCTGCGGTTGCACACTGCAGTCTTTTAACTCGAGACGCTGACACAAGAAAAACCCTCAAAACCCCAAGCACGAACACTAAATTGCCGCAACCGCTGAAAAATTGTGTAGAGCCATCATAACTCCTGCAATCTGAAGACGGAAGAAGTGGACGGTTCAAAGAGTCATGGGTTTATGGCGTAGAAATAGGGCTTTGAGGTGCTATAAGTTCACAGTGTCTTGAGAGTTTTTGATTTGGAGTTTGGGGTTAGGTTGAAGGAGCCCTGCGAATCAGAAATGTTCATGGAAGGGGCCTTTGAGAGTAAGAATTAATTCCTTAAAGACTGAGTCCCAAGCCGCAAATCCTTCACCATAAGGGCCTTAATGGCTAGAATAGGGTTTTGGGCCCAATTATACTATAACCATAAGAAGGAACCCCAACATAGTATTGGTAATTATTAAGGCCCCTGCATTGTTTGGATTCGGATAGAGGTTCCCAACCTGAACCCTGAACCCTAAAGCCTCAACCCTCAACCGCAAATCCTTCAGGCTTTTTGCCGGCTGCGATGTTCCCGAGGCCCCTGTTTGGCGGAAAGCGGCTCTTCACCTGCTTCGTGCGGCATTCTGGGTTTAAGACTCTAGGGTTGCAAGGTTTCGATTTGTTGAAGGCTCCAGGGTTTTAGTGTTTTGGGTTTGGGGAATCAGGGCCTGCAGTACTCACTTAAAGCCCTATCTTGGGTACTTGGGCCCTTTATATATAAAGTTCCGGGTGCATACTACGCGTATGATGGTGTGCTGTTGAAGCTTCGGAGTTTCACTAGGTGTCGAGTACCGCAGTTCACATGTTTTTTTTATAATGAGGGCTCTATGTTCAACAATAAGAAGGGGAATTAAGAATCATCCCTAATCGATATTAATATCTAGTTTAGGTCCTGGATGCAAGGAGCTTCGGGTTTGAGGGATGTGAGAGTCTTTGGTCGGGCTCGAGGGCTTTCATGTAGGGTTTAAAGTTTAAGGCTGTAGGGCTGTAGGGCTTTAGGGTTGTATGGTTTAGGGGGTTTTAGGGGTGTAGGGTTTTGTAATCGAAGGTTTTAGAGTTTAAGATCTATGGTGTTGAGCGGATTTTGTAATGCTCGGCGTTCTATGGCGCTTCACTTGGCCTAGGGCTTTTAGCGCTTGGGGATGCTTTGGGCTTAGGACCGCTGGGCTTTGCAAAGGCTTGAGGGGGGTCGTTTCATTACAATACCCTAAACCCTAAACCCTGAACCCTAAACCCTAAACCCGGATACTGGGAGAAGCCTAATGAAAGACTTTAGGGTTGCGGACTTGCAGCGCTGCAGGGCTGAAGTTGCCAAATATCCTAGCATGTACACCTCAATTCGCAACCTCAAATCATAGACATGGTAGAGGTATCCTGAACATGATTTCAGAAACATTCCCTGACTTAGATACGGCGCTATTCTGGAAGTGCCCGTCAGACTTTTCGGCTTCGGGGTCCCAAATTGGGGTCGAAAGTCCACCTTACGTTGCTCCCCTGACACCTCGCTTGACGGGCCGTGTCGCTTCGCGGGTCCTCGCCGCTGTGTTCGGCAAAAAGGACCCCGGCTCGTAGCTAATATAGGGGCCTTAATAATCAGAATAGGGTTTTGGGGCCCATTATACCATAATCATAATAAGGAACCCCCAATAAAGTATAGGTAGTGAATAAGGGGCTGGAGCCATGCAGGGTCTAGAGTTTAGCATGATGCAACATACGACTTTGGGCTTCTGGCAAGCTTGAGATTCAGCGTGGAAGCTCAGCTGCAGTAGCGGAACCTGAAACCCTAAATCCCAAACATCGATGTCTCCTCAGTCACCGTGGATCGCGCCGTCAGGTAGGACCTGCAGAGATGCACTGCAAGGCCGAAACCCTACCTTAAGCTACCAAACCCTACCTTTTTTTGTAGGGTCCCAGAAAGTTCAATATTAGGGTTGAAAATAAGAACCCACAAAAAAGTAGGGTTTGGTAGTTTAAGGTAGATCCTGAATCTCCATAAACCCTGAACCCCCATAAACGCTCGGCCCCGACAAACCCTATAGCCCCCGTAAACCCCAAACCCTCAAGAATCCTAAACCCTCAACCCTGTAAACCTTATACCCTAAACCATCGGAAGTCTCAAGTTCACCGCGACGACGACATCGAAACGATGATATCCTATGAACAGGCAGGTTCGGCCCATCATGGCATGACCTCTGGTCCCGAATATTCAAGCCCAGAACAATCTTTATAATTAGATAGATCTGATGCACTGTAGGGCTCAGGGGTTTGAGTTTAGAGTCGCGTTTAGGGCATACCATGCCCAAACTTGAAAGGTATTAGAACCCTTACCAACCGGAACAAAGCCTTTCTCACAGCTTTACACCCAACACCCTAAAGCCTAAACCCCATAGAGCCCTTAAAGACCCTAGCAAAACCCTAAACCCTAAACCCCGGAACTTTGAGGCCCCCAAGCCCAAACTCACCGTTGCATGAGCACTAGCTGTACCGCTGCCACGGCCTGGACGTTAGGAATTGCCTACCCATGGGCTCCATAGTAGTTCCTTTTTGGGGTTCATATTTAGAACCCGATAAGGTAATCCCAAAAAGGAACTACTATGGAGCCTATGGGTAGTTTAGGGTTTGGGGTTGTTTCTGGCTTGCTTAAACTTATCCGGGTTGGGGGTTTAGCAGCCTACGACCTTAGGAGTTGTTGGTCGGGGTTTAGGGTTTCTGGTCTATAGGAACTAAAGGAAGTGTTAGGTTTCTACAGGCTTGCTCAACATCAGGTATTGTTCCGAGACGCAAAACCAGAACGCTCTAAAACCCCAAAGGCTAAACACTCCTCCCCGTACTGTACCAATTTTGGGTCTCGGGCATGGAGCTGCGGACCGTGTCATCACCTGCGCAACCACCGCCAGGACAGGCGGTCTGGTAGGTTTTATGGTTTAGATTATACAGAGCATGATAGTTGGCGTGCTTCTTGTTGCTGAAATGCAGGTCAATTTTCGTGCTTGATTGAAACTTAGCGGCAGCACATAGTGAACACAAGGAGCACCGACAGCAGCTGCAACAACAACAAGAACAAGAAGAAGAAGAAGCAGCAGGACGACGACGAGAACGAAGAAACGACGGCGGCGACGACAACGACGATGAAACATCTGCATCAGCGTAGCCTAAACGCTAAATGCAGGAACTTGCATAATGTAGAGGCCTTTACAGGTAGATTGCAAGACTAGGACTGGTATTACTACAATACTTATTCCGGCTTGTATGCTGAACAAATAATGCGAGATGTCCACAAGGCAGTCTTGTTGTCGTTACTACTGCCAGCAATACTTATGTGATGAAAACGCAACGGAGTCTCGTCGTCTTTACAGCGTCTTTAGCACAGCATGACAGCTCTGTGCAACTTGTAGAGCCGCAGCCATCCAGCCAGCCCAAACCTAAAATGCAGACCTTGAGCTCGACAAGTCAAACCCTCGGACCCTCGACCAAGGGCCCCAAAAACCTGAAGCCTGGTACCAAAAACGCACTACACTGCAACAGACCAGAACCTGCTGATGCACTAAAACCCCTAAACCCTAAACCCTTTTAAACCCCACATTGAGCCCGGGGCCCTCAACCTCACAGCTCAAACCTCAAACTAAGCTAAAGAAGGCGAAATCAGAACCGATATGCTATACGCTGAAACGTACAGGGCATTCCCTGGAACACAGGTTGCAACAGCGTAACGCCAAACAATCTTTTTCTTTAGGCAGGTAAACCTCATAGACCTTGAACCCCAAATCCAAAACCCACAAACTTTAACCCCACGCCCCAACCCTAAACACTACGCAGCCCTAAACCCCAAAACCTGAAATCCTGAAATACGGTTCATGATATAAATCCTGCATTACCCATCATAAGGAGTATACCATAATTCCCATAGTTTTGGGTCCTTAAGGTAATGCAGGATTATGTCATCAACAGTAGTGCGCGGGCCTGCGCTGGTGGCATGTGGCGGTCTCATTCCTGGCAGCGCAGCATCCTTGGCGCGGTCCGGAAAGGGCGGGCCCAGAGACTCCAATATCCCTTAATTAAGGAATACCTAGGGTTCCCTTAAGGGATCTATAGGGTTTAGGGTTTAGGGGATTCTAATATCCCTTAATTAAGGAATATACCTTAATCATAAATTCGGGATCCTCCTATACTTTCAGTGTATTCCTTAATTAAGGGATATTGGAGTTTCGGGGGGCTTTAGAGGGTTGCAGGGTTTAGGGGTTTAGGGGTTTAGGATGTTCAGGGGTTTTAGGGGTTTAGGGGTTTAGGGTTTAGGGTTTAGGGATAAGGGTTTAGGGGGTTTAGGGGTTTAGGGGGTTTAGGGGTTTAGGATGTTTAGGGGTTTTAAGGATAGGTTCAAGGGTTTCGTAAGGGTCTTATTGCGCTTGGTGCCACTTTGTATGAGTGTTACATTATAAGTTATGAGCTTTGGAGCTTTTGGCTCAGGAGTTAGAAGGGGAGCAGTTTCGATCTCGTCGTCGTCACGTTTAACTTCCGGAACGAAGCAGGTGGGGGCAGCCATCAAAGGGTCTACCACTAATCCACAACTCTTAAACCTGCAAACCCCCGAAAACCCTAAATTCTACAGACCTTGAACCCCTAAGCCCCTAAACCCCGCAATCCATGAACCCCAAACCCTAAACTCCCTACGTCCTAAACCCATGACCCCTAAACCCCTGAACCCTCAACCCCCAGGCCCTAACTCCTAAACCCCCGAAACCTCAACTCCCAGAGACTCCAATATCCCCTAATTGAGGAAATATACCTTAGATTATACTGGGCTTTTAAGTAACCAGGGAGAAAAAAGTATAAACTTTTATTTCATAAGGGTGCCTTTAAGAAAAAAGTATTCAAGTATGGTACTCCAAAGCCCAGCTATAGTAGGATCCCTAATATGATTAAGGTATATTCCTTAATTAAGGGATATTGGAGCCTCGGGGCTCACGAACCCCATGATCCCAAAGGGCCCAGGCCAGCTGACGCAACGGAAGACTGAGGGTGCCCAAAAGCTCACGGATATCCAGCTCCTGTACAGGGCTGCATAGGGTTCTATACGAATTCTATACCGGCTACCACAAAGCCATAAGCAATATGGGCCCTAGAAGGGCTCAATTAGAATCATGGTGACTACAACGTAAGGTTTACGATTCATATGAGTTTAAGATTGCTTTGTGGGGTGTAGGATCTAGGCCTGTTGGGATTTAAGGTTTCTAAGCGTTTCGTGCGTTAGTGCTTTTGGGTTTTGAGGCCATCGTTTGGTAAATGACTATACTTTTAAATCAGCGTATGAGAGCCACTTTTTGCACGTATATCACTTAACCCTAAACCCTTAAGCCCCCAAACTCTAAAGGCAAGTTCCTGGTTTAAGGGGTATTCGGCCGTCTGGGATCGGCCGATGCGGATGATGCAATGCTTCACGGCTCAGGCAATGAACCCCAAAAACCTTAATATTAGGGGCCTTCATAACTAGAATCGGGTTTCGTAGTATATTCTACGACCATCTTTTTAAGGAGCCCAGCGGAATAGTATTCGCAACTATTCCGAACCCTACAGAACCCTGAGAGTACACACTCAACCACACACAGAGTGCAAGGATCATGGTGACTTCCCCCTTGGGCTCGGGCTTTGGGGTTTGAATTTTTCTGGGTTTGGTTCTTAGGGCATGCGGTTTAGGGGACCACAATTCTGCTACGCTTTGTGCTCACATTTGCAGTCAAAGCTCCCTGTGCCAAATGTCACATAAAGCATGTAGAGCGCGTAGGGACTGGTTTCCCCGCAGCAGCACCGGTTCGAGAGAGACCCCATCGTTGCCAGATCAATGAACGGTGCAACATATGTCTGCACGCAGGGGGGCAAACCCTCCACAATCAACTTCGTCGTAATTAGTGGGATCAAACGTCAAGGAACTCCACGAAACAGGACGACATGACCCTGCCCGAATTGCGGAGATTGATGAAGCCATGCCATAGGAATGTCAATCTTTAAGGCACACATACAGCACGTTAAAGCAGATGCGCGTCGTGAGCAGTGCCTGAATCTGCTTCCTTGACTCTAAGAACACAGAAGGTCTGTTGCCTCCATTCCCTCCTTCTACGGTAGACCAATGGCCCAGTAGCCCCAATGCCCAAAACCCTAAAATCATAGAACGATCTAAAGCCTGAAACCCTAAAGCCCTGAAGCCCGCCCTCAAACCTAAAACCCTAAACCCTAAAGCCCAAAAACCAAACAAAAAAAACGAAACAACAAAACCCTAACCCCCTAAACCCCAAAACCCTAAAGCCCAAAAACCAAAAAAAAATACCCTAAACCCCTAAACCCCAAAACCCTAAAGGCTTAACCCCAAAGAGCACCAAGGCCCCGCCTGCACGGAGGTGTCCCGCTCAGCATGGCTGCTCCTTGGCACTTCTAGGGTTTAGGGTTTAGGGTTTAGGGTTTAGGGTTTGAGGTTTAGGTTTTGAGACTTATGGGCTATGTTGAAGGTTTATAAGACTTCAAATTTGGGCTTCGCTTCAGATTCCTTGGTGAAGGGGCCCAGAGCCTAATGAAACTATAAAAGAAAATCACCCACAGAACTCTTTGAAAGCCCCATAAAGACGGGCCCGCTGGGTCTACGGCTTAGCGCTGGAAGTCACGATAAGTTTTGAGCTTCAAGCTCGGGCTAGGGGTAGGGTCTGCAACCCTAAATTATCCTAAACCCCTAGACCTATGAACCCCTAAACCCTAAATAAACCCCATAAGCGCTATAAACCCCTAAACAACCCCGCGCTGTAGCGTTTTGTTTGTCTATCACCTCTTCTCCTCCTGAAGGAGATCCTGTGTTGGAAAATGAAAAGGGCTGGGGTTTTAGGTTCTAAGATTTGCTGGGCATCCGTGCACTGTGACTCTAACCGTTTTAGGGTTTAGGAATTAGGATTTAGGACTGGCGCTGTTCCCTCCAGCCCAAAGAGCTGCAGACTCGGGTGGAAGCTGAATGAATCCAACAGTGAGCTGCAGAAATCAAGGGCCCCATGATAGATCTCAAGTCAGCGCGCACGATGTGACAGCCCGTATAATCAGCCGTGAGAACGCCATGATGATGCCATTCTCAAGCTCATTACGGACATGACTTCATGTGATGTAAGGATTGCTAATATAACTACGCCTGACACATGCACTCACACAGGGAGCCTTGTACACACATCGAAATCCCTTTTGCAAAACTCACACACAGCGGTGAAACCAGCCAGAACAGATAAAGGCCATACCCTAAACCCTGGCCCTAAACCCTAAAACCCTGTACCTTAAACCCAAAGCCCGGAATCACTCGCTACCGAGGATCAGCTCACCCTCTGACGACTCGTCTGGCAATGAGTGCCTTGCAGCGGCCGCAGGTTTGGATGTTTCTTCACGGGGTGTTGGGATTAAGGTTTAGGGTCTCGGGTTTGGGGGGCTTACTACTAAACGCAACGAAACAAGGGTTACCTTACTTTACCGGGTGGGCGTGAGGTCGGGTGTTTAGGGTTTAGGGCTTTCGGCGGCTTGTGACAATGGGCTCAAAGGCCTTAAGCGGGAAAGTTTGAAGGATGGTGCAGAATGCCGAGCGTTTGGGACTGTAGTCTTTCGGACGTTTAAAAAGGTGCGGGGAGGCAACGTTCAAATCCCTGAATGCAGCAGCAACTAGTAACTAGTAGCAACAGCAGCACCACTAGAGTTCCCGGGCACAACACTGAAACCGGCCCGAGACCGTCGCGCGCGGAAGGCCGCCATGCACTCGGAGAGGATGCCGTGCCGTAACCTCAGTGTGCTTTTTCAAGAAGCAGAGTTTGGAATCTTCTCAAACCCAATGCGGCTTGAGGGGCTAGTGCAAGGATTAAGGTGTCTCAGCCATATCTGCATCTGCATGCATATACCAGCCCCTACCGCGTGAGCCGGAAAACCTCAAAGCCCCTAAGCATCCCTAAGCCCTCAGCTCCGAACCTCATTAATTAACCCCTACACCTTCGAAGCAAAGGAGAACAGAAACAACGGAATCCCAATTAAGGGGCCTGTCGTATGCACTGCGCTGTGGAAACGAAGAGCCTAATGCCCAAATCTAAAGAGTATAGCAAACATAACAGAGGAAAAAGAAGAGATAAACGCTAAACCCTAAACCAAGATAATTATAATCCGACATTCGGCGATCTGGGAACCTTCATAGCCCTCGTAAAATCCAGACAGATGCCCAACTTCACCACGTGTAAGCTTGTTGACATCCTTGTAAGATTTATTCAGACGCATGAAACCTTGCAAAAGCTTACAAAGCCTGCAGGAAGCTTTATGCAACCTTGCTAACCCTAAACCTCCAAACCCTAAACCCTAAACCCTAAACCCTAAACCCTGAACCCAAAACCCTGAAGACACTGCACAAAAACTGGTAACAATGCTTGAAAAAAAGGGCCCTTCATCCCTCAGCTCTTAGACTGAGGGGCTGAGTACCCCGGCCTCAGTCTTGGGGTCCAATAGGGTTTAGGGTTTAGGGAGTTTAGGGTTTAGGGTTTAGGGGGTTTAGGGTTTAGGGCTGAGTACCCCGGCCAAAAACAGGTTAACCTCTTCAATTATGGTAGGATTATATGAACCCCAAAAGGTTAAAGGTTACCTACTCGGCTACTAAGTAGACACTGAACTTCGGAGTTGAACCCCTCTTATTTGACCCCTAAACACATTGAAACGACAACAAAAGGGAGGGGGAAAAAAATTAAAAGAAAGTTGTTCTTTTGTTTCTTTTTTCTTTAGAAGACTAAACAGCACCATCAAGCAAGAAGCCATCATGCAAAACTAGCAAAAACAGCCAATGAACCCAATCACAAACCCTGAAAACACAACCCTACTCCTTGAAACCTCTTAAAACCTAAACTCTATAGCCGAAACACCCCAAACCCTAGACCCTAAACCCCAAAAACACCCGAAACCCTGAACTCCTAAACCCCCAAAACCCTCGCAGACCCTGACCCCCAAAAGCAAGCCCTCAAACCACACCAACTGGTAGTTCCCGAAAATAGGGGACCCTGATATAGTACCCTAAATAGTAGGATCCTTATTATAAAGACCCCCAAAATAAGGTATCCCTAATTTTCGGAAACCACCAACTTTTGCTCCAGGGGCCGAAGGTCGAAGTCCACCAGCTGCCGCGGATCCGCCCAGCTGCTCTCGCCGGTGGTGGCGTTGAAGAAAAACCTCGGAGAGAGTTAGGGTTTCAGGGTTTAGGGCTTAGGGGCTTAGGGTTTAGGGGTGTAGGAGTTTGGAGGTACAGGCTTAGGGGCTTAAGGGGTTTAGGGTTTGGGGTTTAGGCGGTTTAGGGTTTAGGTTGATTAGGGTTTCGGCATTCGAAAAAATCGGCTCTGATCTGAAAGGGTGCCCATTTAAAAGGTAGGATAGGGGTTCTGTATGTAGTCTGGGTTTTACCGTGTCTAGAGTTTGGTAGAGATTTTTGGAGGGTGCTCTCTCAATTAGGTTTCATAGGATTGCATAGGGTTGGTTTTGTAGGGATGTACACGGTTTAGGGTTTTGGGGTTCTGCTAAGTTAGTTAAGGGAGGCTGCAAGGTTCCCCATGAGTCCTATACGCCCCACGTTTGTTTCCCAAAGTCCTAATTGGCAGCTTCATGACAACATAGTGCCCGAATAAAGACACTAACCCTTATTGACCGGATCTCAAAAAGGAACTGCACAAATCGAAAGGTTCACCTGGCCAGGGCCTTAACGTGAAGCACTAAATCACCAAAGCCCTAAATCCTGAACAGTGATCTTTCAAGGAAAGATTGAAGATGCCAATGTCATGGGAATTAAGGTCATACTTGTCGGGCCTTCAGAAGCCAGTACTGGGCCAACATCTCAAAAACCTATCCTTGCCGAAGCGCCGGGAGGTCTCCCCGAACTCAGGTGCCTCCTCCGGACCCTGCAAGAACAGAGGAAGAATCTAAAGAAGATGGTGAAGGCTTTGGAGTTTGGGGTGGATGTAGAGTCTTGGGCTGTTGGACAAAAATTCTACAGGTCGTGCAGGAAATTGTCCATCCATCGGCCGTTTTGCACGGCTTTCCGTTCATGCACACGGTTGGTTAATATTTGGCTCTGGCATCGAAGTGCTCAGACGATTCTTGGCTGCAAGTTTAGGATTTACGGTTCAGGGCTTGGGGAATACTATTCACTAGAGTTCCATTTGTAATTGTACTGGACTCGTGTATAATAGATCCTAAATGCACTGTTCTAGTTATTCAGGCCCTTATATCACAGAACTTTCATAGTACCCTTGTCAACTTGTAGTAACTTGTAGTAACCTAGTCCTTATGGAACCCTTGCACATGGACCTGCAAAGGAACCCTATTCCAATAATTCTAATCCCTGTCTTTAGCGATTCTGGCTCTTGTCCTTGGTCGAGGGAATTGCGGCTCAACGGCATTGATTTCACAAGGGTTCTTCTGTAGCGGTTCGGATGACCCTAATCTAAACCCAGATAGTATATGGACCTGAGAAATAGAGCATGCTTTCGGGCAATGTTGTAGTATTGCTAACGACAAGGACTCCAACGGATAGTTTTACGACTTATTCCGGCCCCTATACTAATCAACGGTCTCGGGTGTAGGGTTTGGGGCTGCCTAAACCCTAAACCCTAAACCCCTAAACCCCTAAACCCTAAACCGTCCCAGAGCCGACCGAACTCAAGAACTCTGTCCTGCCCACTTCAGACTCAATACTCGCAGGGCACTCTGACAGAGATCCCGGACTCCATACCCAAAGCCCCAAGCCCGAAACCCTAAACCCTAAACCGAAACCGTACCAGGATCAGGAGACTTCGTGGGCAGACAGGCAATAATTAGAACATAAGGTTTGCTAAGTGGAGTTCTCCTACTTATAAGCCCACTTACAACCATACTAACCCCGTGATCCTCAAAGCAAACCTTAAACCTCAGCCTCTAAACCGCGCAGGGCGCTTTTTGGCTTTCGTCGCTTCCAGTGTCTACTACGAGATATGAAAAAGGAGATTTCTGAAATCTGGGAATCAGACAGTGTCGGCCAGAGATACCTGGACACCTTTGGTAAGTTGAACCGTCTAGTGTTGCCGAATTCATGTTCAGCACTGTTTGGCTGCTTCTCTGACATAACTGCTGCCTACTGCCGCACTGACTGTAGTGCACTGTGCTTCTGCTGATGCTGCTGCTTCTTCCGCTGCGACGAAGCCCGCGACTGTGCCACTTTCTACCCCCTCTACACTTCTGGGCGAATGCTGCAGCCTGCTAACAACACCAACATTGTTGAGTTATAGGGTTCAGGCAGATCTAATATAGGGGCTTCAATAATTAAAGTAGGGTTTTGGGGCCCATTATACTATAGTTATAATAAGGACCAAATAGTATAGGCAACTATTTAGGCCTATATTACATCATTTCTGGCATCCCAGATTCTGCAGACTCTCCGAGGACATGAAACGAGTCGTGAGCTTTCGGCGTTGCTTCATGCTCCCATGGACGGTGGACGCTGGCCGCTGGGCCAAACCTCGGAAGCCAAACTATCGAATTCGCCCTCTCAAGACAGCTAGTAGAAGTAGAACCTTAGAAGTCGCAGGAGTAGCAGGAGTATCAGGGGGGGTAGGATTAGGAATAGGAGCAGGAGTAGAACATAGGAGGAGGACGAGGAGGAGGAGGAGGGCGGAGGAGGGAGGAGAGGAGGTTGACCAGTAGGAGCAGCTTTTCAAGCTGTGTAAAAATCATTGGCCCCTTGTCGGGCAGTCGCATTGCACCTGCATATGGTAGACCGGAACGGAACGGAACGAACGGAACGGAACGCCAACCCCGGAACGCCCGGAACGGAAAGCCAACACCCTGAGAAGTAGTGGTTTAGGGTTTAGGGTTTAGGGTACAAACCAGCAGCTGAATGAGGAAAAGCAGTACTAGCGGCAGCAGGCTATGTTGTTGCTGTAGTTGCGGATACTGCGGGCCTGTCATACCATGAATCTCAATCTCGAGATCCACTGCCCAGAATTCAAAGAGGGCCCAAACCCCAAAAAAACGAAACCCTAGGGAACTGACCCTTCAGCCTCTACCCCTTAACCCTCTGAACGGCCCTTACCTAAACCTGTAAACACCAAACCCCTGAAACCTGCAAGTAAACCCTGAACCCTAAAGAACCCTAGGGACCCTCCAGGAGTCACAGCCCCGCGCCCCTCCCTCAAACAACCCAAACCCAAACCCGATGCCCTTCCTGGGAGTTTCCGAAAATTAGGGGTACCTTAGGGTTCCTTTAAAGGGTTACTATAAGGGTACTATAAGGGTTCCTTTAAAGGGCTCTATAATTAGACTCTATAAGGGTTTAGAGTTTCCGAAAATTAGGGGCTACCTTATTTTGGCGGTGCTTATAATAAGGATCCTACGATTTAGGCTACTAGGGTCCCCTATTTTCGGGAAACCCCTCCTGGACCCTGCAGACCTCCTTTTGTGAGGGCACATGTAGCGAATTCAATCTCAGGAACGCCACACAAGTAGGTTCTTCGGGGTTAAGGTAGCCCCCCCCCCCACCGCAAAAAAAAATGATGCGAAACCCAAAAACCCTAACCCTTGAAGAAAAAAAAACCTAAACCCTAAAACCCTAAACCCTAAACCCTAAACTATCTGCTGTGGGGCCGCACGCCCCGTCGCCTCACTTGCCGAAGCGTCGCCGCTCCTCG
This sequence comes from Symbiodinium sp. clade A Y106, assembly GCA_003297005.1. Classification (NCBI taxonomy): domain Eukaryota; class Dinophyceae; order Suessiales; family Symbiodiniaceae; genus Symbiodinium; species Symbiodinium sp. clade A. Next base: position 174,217 of record BGNK01000092.1, on the reverse strand, counting down.
GGGAACTCTCCGAGTCCCAGCTCCCGTACCTTTTGTTGCTTAGCTTCTAGGGTTGAGGGGTTAGGGTTTAGGGGTTAGGGTTTAGGGGTTTAGGGTTTAGGGTTTAGGGTTTAGGGGTTCAGGGGTTCAGGGGTTTAGGGGTTTAGGGGTTTAGGGGTTTAGGGGTTTAGGGGTTTAGGGTTCAGGGGTTTAGGGGTTTAGGGTTTAGGGGCTTATAGGGTTGCTTGTAATGTAGGAACCTGATTAAGCAACCTTGGGTCTTTGATTAGGGTTCCTTATATGAATCCTACTATATTGGGGTTATAGGACCAGGATTTCTTAATCAGGTTCCTACATTAGCTTTTAGGGTTTATGGCTTGGGCTTCTGGGTTTAGGGTTTGGGCTTTGGGGTTTCGATACTTTTTGGTCTGTGCTTTTGACGGTTCTACACGTTCCAGGGTTTCGGGTTTAGGGCTTCTGGCTTTTCAGGGTTTATGGTTGAGGCTTTCAGGTGTCAGTTTTGTTGTTGTTCTGCGCTTTTGGTGGTTTTTTCAGGTCTGGGGTTTAGGGCTTTCGGGTTTCTAGGGTTTAGGTTCAATACTTTTGGGTTTTTAGGTTCTGTGTTAGGGTCCAGGAAATCGGGTAGTTATTGCACAATTGAAATTTGCTAACAAATGTTACGTCGCCTCCCTGTCCAGTATCCTAATCTAAACGGACTACAGGCCAACCTTTGGGATTATGTAGATATTATCATACCCGTTGCCTACGCGACCACTAAGTAGAAGCCCCTTACAGGTGGGTAGTTCTTCTTCCATAGTACTCCCATAAGACCCCCTTTACCTTATAGGAGTGGTATGGGAGGCTTATGGGAAACTACCCACCTAATAACTANGGTAGTTCTTCTTCCATAGTACTCCCATAAGACCCCCTTTACCTTATAGGAGTGGTATGGGAGGCTTATGGGAAACTACCCACCTAATAACTACCCACCTGTAAATGGCTTAGACTAAGGCCTTATTGGGTCTTTCTGGTTTTGGTAATGGTTCGGGCCTAAATCCTAAGTCCTAAGTCCTGCGCCCTAAACCCATGGACCCCAGCCGTTATCCCCGTACCCCTCAGCCTGCAACCCCAAGCCAGACAACCCAGATCTTCTCCAAATTAGGGCTCCTGGTCTACAGATTCCCTTAACCCTAAACCTTAAGCCATCCCATTATTCTATATGGGGGGGGGGCCAAGAAAGCCCTGATTTATAACACCCCCCATACCCCTAAACCCTTAACCCTGAACCCTCAACCCTAAACCCATAACCCTTTATAGAACCCCCCATACCCCTAAACCCTAAACCCTCAACCCTCAACCCTAAACCCATAAACCCTAAACCCATAACCCTTTATAGAACCCCCCATACCCCTAAACCCTGAACCCTCAACCCTAAATCCTAAACCCATAAACCTTAAACCCGGGCGGGAGGCGATTTGGGCGGAGCGTCCACGGCCCACGGCACGGCCTAGAGCTGTAAGCACCTTGGCGGAGACTCAAGCTTTTTGTTATGGCTTTTTAAAGCCTTATACAGTAACAAGTTCCCGGAAGGTTTTCTGTGAGGGTTCTGAAACATCAAACGAAATCCTATGAAAACCCCGCAGAAAAAAGAAATTACAAAAAACCTCAAACACCTTCCGAAAATCCCTATCGAAACACGCTCTCCGCAACCCTAGACAGAACCCCTCTAAACCCTGAACTCCCAAACCGCAAACCCTGCCAAACCCCTAGACCCTAAACCCCTAAACTCTAAACCCCCAACCCGTCACCCCCACACTAACCCTAAAAGCTCAAATCCCTCTCAACCCCTAACCCCTAAACCCCCCTAAACCTCTAAAACCGAGCCGGGCGCGTGCTTGTTGGCCTCGAGGCCCCGGGCGTGAGCTCGCCGGAAGGCTGCCTCTCGAGCTGGATTTGGGAGTTTCTCATGAAGATTATTGTTGTTATATGTCGTCATCATTATCATTACTATCATTATTACTATTTTTCTTATGATTCTGCTGAACCTTATTGATGAAAAAATCTTAATAGCATTAATACTATTATGACTGTTACTATTATCACTACTATCACGCTATTATCCGTATTATTGCTGCTGTTTCTAGTATACTAACTGTTAGTACGGCTAGTACTATCCATTATTTGTTATGTTTCTGTTTACTCTGGTGCTTATTCTGCTAATGTTTAATTGCCAGTATCATTATTACGACCACTGCTGCTACTACTGCTACTACTACTTCTACTGCTGCTGCTACTGCCTTTAATATAAGTATTGTTGTTATTTGTTGATATTCTTATTGTTTCTCCTATTGGTACTATCATTAGTATTACTATTGTTGTTTCTATTATTCTTACTATTGGTGTTGTTGTTGTTGTTGTTGCTGTGATTCCTGTTATTCCCATTAACGGTCATACTCTCGCTCTTCTTCACATTATCACCACTAGTAGTAGCAGTAGTAGTAGTTGGAGTAGTAGCAGTAGCAGCAGTAGCAGTAGTAGTAACAGTAGTAGTAGTAGTAGTAGTAGTAGTAGTACTTAGTAACAGTAGGAGGTAGTGGTAGAAGAAGCAGTGGTAGTGGTAGTGGTAGTGGTAGTGGTAGTGGTAGTGGTAGTCGTAGTAGCAGTAGTAGTAGCCGCAGCAGCTGTAGTAGTGGTGGTAGTAGTAGCAGCAGTGATAGTACTCGCATTATGTAACTATCTTGATGCTGATAAGATCGTGATTACCCTTTTTGTGGTTGTTATTTGTATTTTAACTTTTGTTGCTATCGTTATGATTTTCTCATTGTTATGATGACGGTTGGGATTGTGCAACCGTTCTTGTTCCCCTTAGCAATATTATCATCAGTCTTAGTATTATCATCAGCCTGACAAATGTTAGTTTCTGTGTTTAGGTTGTACGAGGTCCTGTAAAGGTGCTAGAAAGCTGCTTGATACAGGGACTTCATGAGGGCGTTATGTGGGTTGTTTAGATGATTGCTTAAGCATTATTGCACAGGGGGTTTTGGGGGCTTTGGTCTGGTGTTTACGGCTTCAGGGCTGGTTGAGGGTGCAGCTCTTTAGAATTATGCAAGTGTTTGTTTGGTATTCGAGTTTGAGGGTTAGGGTAGGCTTTAGAGCCTGAGGGTTAAAGGTTTTGGCAGGGCTTAGGGTTCAGAGAATTGCAGAAACGCGAACCAATACGGTTTGGGGTTTAGGCTGTACTTGTCCCTCTGGTAGTACCACCGGTGCCCTAGGCCAAACACTGATATACAGGTCTGAACAGTTCGTAAGCGTATGCCCGTGCAGGTACAGATACAGACATATACAGTGACATATACATATACATATACGCGTACATATACATGTACATATGTATATATATATATATATATGTATATGTACTTGCACTGAATTACACGCCGAAACCTGCTGCAATAGTAAGGCCTCCTAGTACTGATTGATCAGTTTGAAAACCTTGGACGGAACTCTCATAAAGCCCTGTGAAAGCCTTTATAAAACCCTTATGGTCCAGAATAACTAGCAGTTTCGGAAACACCGACGGAAGCCTTAAACCCGTAAACCCCTAAACCCCAACCCCTAAACCCAAATCCCCAAATCCCCAAACCCTAAACCCGAAACCCCTAAACTCTTACACCCTAAACCCTTGACGGAGTCCTTTAAACCCTAGACCGTAAACTTCACTACAAGAGACCCCCGCCTCCGCGCGGTCGCTCTGCCGTGGCTTAGCGCTGGCATATGCCAGCAACAAGGCGTAGAGGAAGTATTCGTTCCTGAGAACCGAACCCCTACCAACACCGACACTACACCCCGAAACATAAAACTCAACCCCAACTCTTCATCCTTGACCCTAAACCCGAAAACGCTTAGTCCCTGTGCCTGTACCGAACCCTGAACCCTTTCGAGTTGCTGTTCCGCAGGTGGGTTAGACTCGGGCCGAGGGCGCCTAATATAATGTAGGGGCCTCAAAACTCAGAGTTCGGTTTCGTAGTTAGTGAAAGAAGGTATACTTACAATAAGGACCAATAGTAGTTAGTTATAGTATGTATACTTATCATAAGGCACCTTTCACCTTACGGATAGAACAGCTTTTCTAATTCCGACCCCTACATTAAGGAGGTTTGGGTCTGGCGGTTCGTTTCGGCTCAGGGAGGTCTGGGTCTCTCAGTTTGGAACATTGACTGGGGCTCTCATTTTCGACCATTGACGGCCGTAAACCCCTAAACCTTAAAAAGGGTCGGTAAGGCTTCCTAAAGTGGATTCCATTCCATAAGGGTGGCTGCGGGAGATGCTCGGAGTTTCAGGTTTCTGGGTTCTGGGCTTTCGGTTTGGGGCTTAAGGTTCAGCTGATCAAGAAAGCTTTGGTGTGTTGTCACTGAAAGCTCTTACTGTGCATCCTCAGACTTGGTGTGATTAAGAACCCGGGGCTATTTCGTCAGGGTACCTATGCGAAATTTGCACCATCTGAGTCCTAAATGTCAACCTCTTCTGAACCTATGAGAATGTACAGGACCCTACTGAAACCCACCGGAACCCTGACAGAATCCCTTACCGGAATTATGGAACTTTATGCACCCCGAATGAAGACTCAGGGACCCGAACTGTCCACAAAGCAGCCGCGGCACATCTCCAACCCAGCCTGCTGCATGTCCTGTGCGAAACTCTCCACCTGCCCAGACAAACAGCTGATGATATAAATCCTGCATTCCCATAAACCCAAAACCCTCTAAGCCCTAAACCCGAAAGCCCAAAACCCCCTTCAAAACTCTCGATCCTGCATCCTGCTCGTGGCACCTTCCGAAAGCCGCCTCTCGACGACTGTTTTCCAGCCAAGCTAACACTAGGATTCGAGGCTTAGGGGTTTAGGGGTTTAGGATTTAAGATTTAGCTTTTTGAGTTTAAGGCTTTCGGTTTTGGCATACAGGGTAATACAGGGTTTGGGATTAGCTAGAAAAGCCCTGATTCGGAAAATCCTGCTTCTGACCTTGCAACCCAGTTGCTGAACCTCAAGTAAGCTCCTTCGTAAGTGCCCTGAAGTAAGACAACTTGTAACCTACAGCAAACCTGCAGCGCGTGTCTGTCGCCGAAAGCCTTACTCCCGATCTCAGAACGCAAAAGAAAGAAAGCCTTCACAGTAAAACTCTGCAGGGTTACCCCAAACCCTAAACCCCCAAACCCTAAACCCTAACCTACAGTCTCAGCCCCGCCTCCTGCCACTCTCCGCGGTGCGCGAAGGGACGAGCAAGGGAGGCATAGGCGACGACGTTGGGGCGCACACCGGCAGCCTTCATCCTGTTGGTGGAACAGGTTTACGTAGGGTTTAGGGTTTAGGGTTCGAGAGGGTTTAGCTGGGGAAGGAAGGCGGAAGAAAGGAGAGGGAGTAAAGCTTCCACTACAGACCGGACCGCACAAAGAACCCTAAATAGTAGGAAACCGCTCTGTAAAGGACCCTAGCAAGGAAACCCTACAATAGGCTTTCTAAAACCCTCAGATAACTTGTGGGGATTCCGGATTTGTTGGAGCATGTGTTAGGATAACTACAAGCAGGAACCCAAAGGAATAGAATGCATTGGTAAATATCCAACCCCCAGCGAACTCGCCTGGCGAAGACTTCCTTGGATCGTTCCAGGTCGCCGGCTTTGGCGCAGGCATCCAGGAGGCCACTGTAGACCTGGACTTCCGGGCTTGAGGTTTAGGATTTAGGGTGGCAAGGTTGCAGGGTTTAGGGTTTAGGGTTGTCAGGCTTGGGTTGTAGGGTTCAGGGTTTAGAGTTTAGGATGTAGGGTTGCAAAGTTACAGAGTTTTGGGGTTTAGGGCTTGGGGTTGAAGGGTTTATGCTTTCGGGACCGGACGGGTTCAGCCTTTTGAAGAGCGACCTGACGCTTTATAAGGTTCCTGGAGCCCCCAAGTGCCCTTTAAGAGAGCCCTTATGGTCCTTAATAGTGGATACTTAGGGTATACTAGAGGGTAGTGGGGGGGTCTAGGTTCCGTTTGCGGTTTAGGATAAGCGGTTTAGGATACCTAAGAAACATATGCTCCACAATCGCTACCCTCTGGGGACTTTGGGACATTAAAGTCCCTGTAACATAGTTGAACCCTCAGGCTTAAATCCTAAGCCCTAAAGCCTAAATCCTGAAGCCTTAGGGCCCTAGGACATAAGGCTGAAATCCTAAACTCTAAAGCCTAAACCCTAGACGATGCCGACGCGGGAATCGCGGAAGCCGACGAAGAAGTCGCGGAGGAATTTCAGAAAATCCCGGAAAGCCCCTGCCTCAACCGTAGCTGACCCATGACCCTCACGTAAAGTACAACAAGAACAGCAGGCGGCTTAGGGTTCAGGGTTTAGGGTTTAAGGGTTTAGGGATTAGGGTTTAGGGCTGAAGGGTTTAAGGGTTTAGGGTTTAGGGTTTAAGGGTTTAAGGGTTTAAGGGTTTAAGGGTTTAGGGTTTAAGGGGTTTAGGGTTTAGGGTTTAGGGTTACGGGCAGCCCTAAACCCGAAACCCTGAACCAGCCGAGCGGCCACGACGTCGGCCACCACTCCAGCATGTTCCATGCGATCGAACTCCTCACAAGCGGCCACCACCTCACAGGGAATTCGGATGGGTTGAGGGCTCAGGTTTAGGGGTCCGAAAATTCTCTGAAGCCTCGGCTTTGCGTTTGGTTTGGGGTTCTGAGCGGGTTCTGGATGAGGAGTTGAGGGTCCCAACCCAAAACACCACAACCCACTGGACCTCCACAAAACCGAAAGAAACCCGTAAGACACCCTAAACCCTAAACCCTTAATATAGGGGCCGTAACAACAATTTCAATAGGGTTTTGGGGGCCGATTACACTGTAATTAATCATAACAAGGAACCCCCAAAATAGTATTGGTAATTATTTAGGCCCCTATACTAACCACTAACCCTAAACCCTAAACCCTAAACCCTAAACCCTATACTAACCCTTAAGACACCCAAAAGACCCCGGAAACCTGTAAAAAGGCCGCTAGTTCCCGCCTTGCCGCTCTTGGCACAGGCCTCAGAGCAGCGAGATCATATCCCCTTAACGTAACCCTAAGCCCTAAGCCCTAAGCCCTAAACCCTAAGCCCTAAGCCCTAAACCCTAAACCCTAAGCCCTAAGCCCTAAGCCCTAAACCCTAAACCCTAAGCCCTAAGCCCTAAACCCTAAAGCCGGAGTAAGGACAAGTAGTGCTGGAATTCCCTATGCATTACTCTGAAGGATTGAGGCTATTGGGTTTCCAACTCTTGGGCTTCTACTGTATACTTCTATAGCACAACATACCCCAAATGCTATTCTGAGCATCAGGGCCCGTATATGGGTAGTTTTCTGAATTAGGGTACCCTTACAGAACAGACCCTAATCGGGACCTTAATTTAGAGACTTACCCATATGTTTGTGAGTCTGATTCCAGGGACTGCGGAAGCAAGAAACCCTAAACCGAATGCTCCGGCTCCGGTGCCTGGCGGGGTTTACTTGAAGGATCACCCGAAACCCTACACTGGGACTTGGTAAGTAGTTTGCAGATGGGGTCGTGTCCCTAAACACAAAGCCCTGAGACCCCTAAACCCTAAACCCCTAAACCCCTAAAACCCTAAACCCCTAAACCCCTAAACCGTAAACCCGTAAACCCCCCAACCCTACACCCTGAACCCAACTCTATTTCTGACCTACCCTAGGGCTCCATAGTAGTTCCTTTTTGGGGGTTCATATTTAGAACCCTATAAGGTAATCCCAAAAAGGAACTACTATGGAGCCTCTAGGTACTTACACAGCCCCAAGCGCCTCCAAGTAGGCCTGGGGGGTAGGGACTCAGCACCCTTACAACCACAATCAAAAGATGCTGTTTCCAATCATCCGTTGGAGTTCGATTAGACCAAACAACGCGAACCTATATTATATATATATATAAATATGTATATACACGCACATACACATGTATGTGTATGTATATGATGTGTAAACTTATTTATCTATTTATGTACTTATATATGTAAAGGAACATTAAAGTAGGAAGATTGGTGCGATTGACTGAGGGGATGAGGCTTTGTTCGGATGCCTCGGCTTCAACTTCTTGGGCTTCAGGGTCTTGCGGTGCAGGGTCTAGGATACGAGGGTACAAAGGGTACCGTTGTACCTTTGATTTAGGTTTAAGATGAAGGCACGATGAATACCTATATGACCATTGTTCAACTTCCAGGCAACCCTGTGCGAAGCCCTTTTAGCCGTTGCAGAACTCACCCTGAACCCTGAACCCGAACCCTTGCAGAAGTCCTTTACAACCTTCCATACTGAACTCACACTGATCCCTAAACCCTTACAGCTATACTGAACTTAGACCCCGAGCAAAAACTATAATTTTAGCTGTTTGTTTGCGAATATATTAACCAAAGATGAAAAACTATTTCTAAGTACCCCTAAGACAGAAATCCTTAAAGCCTTAGTCCTGTAGCCTGGACGCGTTGATCACCGCGCTGAAGCTGTGCGCATTGGGCTGGACGCCGGCCTCAAAAGGCGGGAGCCACTTGGAGGTTCATGGGCAGTTATAAGTGGGGTTATAAGTCCCTTAAATATGGGTTATAACTATAGTTACCCTGCTTATAAGCCGACTTATAACTATCCATGAACCTCCAGGCAGGCTTGGTAAAACATAGGTTTGGGCTTTAAGGCTTGGTGGTTTAAGGTTTAGGGGTTTAGGGGTTTAGGGGTTTAGGGGTTTTGGGGGTTTAGGGGTTTAGGGGTTTTGGGGGTTTAGGGGTTTAGGGGTTTAGGGGTTTAGGGGTTTAGGTGTTCTGGGGGTTTAGGGGTTTAGGGGTTTAGGGGTTGAGGGGTTTAAGTTTAGGGGTTTAAGTTTAGGGGTTTAGGGGTTTAGGGGTTTGGGGGTTTAGGGGTTTAGGGGTTTTGGGGGTTTAGGGGTTTAGGAGTTTGGGGGTTTGGGAGGTTTAGGGGTTTAGGGGTTTAGGGGTTGAGGAGTTTGGGGGTTTAGGGGTTTAGGGGTTTAGGGGTTTAGGGGTTTAGGGGTTTAGGGGTTTAGGGGTTTAGGGGTTTTGGGGGTTTAGGGGTTTAGGGGTTTTGGGGGTTTAGGGGTTTAGGGGTTTAGGGGTTTAGGGGTTTAGGGGTTTAGGGGTTTAGGGGTTTTGGGGGTTTTGGGGTTTAAGTTTAGGGGTTTAAGTTTAGGGGTTTAGGGGTTGGGGGTTTGGGGGTTAAGGGGTTAAGGGGTTTAGGGGTTTCGGGTAAAGGGTCTAGTGTTTTGATAGGGGGTTTGATGAGGGCACTTCCAGCGAGAACTTTGTAGGCCTTTTTCATCGGAAGTCTTTTACTTATATACGGGGATTCTAGGGCTTCGGGCCTCAACACCTAGCCAAGCCGCAGGGTTTGGAGTTTAGGCTTTTCGTTGGAAATTTAGGATTTGGATTTAAGCTGTGGATTAAGGATTCAAGGTGAAGTGGTTAGCTCGATTGCAGACGAAAACGCGCGCGAGAGATATAGAGAGAGGGACGGAGAGAGAGAGAGAGAGGACACTAATGAACCTGGGTGGCAATATAGAAACCCCCCATTCTGAACCCGATTGTTTAGAAGCAGCCTGAGCCACGAAAAGCCAACCATCCAACACCGTCCAACACCCTCGATGTACAACCCGAACATCCGCACACCGCTAAAGACCACGCAAGAGGCCTATATAACATAAACATATATACATACCTAGACAATCCACACGTCTTGCATATATACGTATGCATGTACGAGCTTTTATGTTGGACACATCAAGCTCTGGAGGCGTGAAGCCACACTATGCTCAAATAAGTTTCCATAAGACTCGCACCTGTTTGTGCCTGTAGTTGTTGTTGGTTCAGAATCTTACCATCATCATCATCATTATCAACACCTCGGTCATACACCCTAAACCCTAATACCCGAATACCCTGATACCCTGATACCCTGAGCCCTGCCGTTGCGATAGGTCCCACAGCTGAGCCGCATTTTGCATTCGCTGGTGCCATCGCTGTGCTCGCACGGCATCCCCAACCTGCAGGAGCCACGAAGCGAAATCTCGGGTTGAGAGTTTAGGGTTTGGGGTTTAGGGTTCAGGGTTTAGGGTTTAGGGTTCAGGGTTTAGGGTTTCGGGTTCAGGGTTTTAGGGTTTAGGGGTTTAGGGTTTAGGGGTTTAGGGTTTAGGGTTCCAAGCCCCAAAAACTTCCCCATAGCGCTTAAAACCAAGCGGCTCGGGCATTGTCGCTTTCCCTTGCTTTGTTCAGCAGCTATGCAGCCCAGCACGTTTGCAAAGTTTGAAGCTATAAAACCATACAAGGCAGAAAGCCCGAAACCCCCACACCCTAAAGGGAAACCCATCAAAAAAAAACTTTTTTCAATCAAAAAAACTTTCCGCAAAAATCAAAAAAACTTTTTTAGCCAATCAAAAAAAACTTTTCCCAATCAAAAAAACTTTCTCTACCAGTTTACAGGCAAGCCTAGGAGCATCCGGAGATTTCGTCCCCATCAAAAAAAACTTTCAGTAGTAGTCGTAGTCGTAGTTGTCGTAGTAGNCCCAATCAAAAAAACTTTCTCTACCAGTTTACAGGCAAGCCTAGGAGCATCCGGAGATTTCGTCCCCATCAAAAAAAACTTTCAGTAGTAGTCGTAGTCGTAGTTGTCGTAGTAGTAGTCGTCGTCGTAGTAGTAGTAGTAATAGTAGTAATAGTAGTAGTAGTAGTAATAATAATAGTAGTGGTGGTAGTAGTAGTAGTAGTCGTAGTAGTAGTAGTAGTAGTAGTAGTAGTAGTAGAGGTAGTAGTACTATTTGTGCTAATAGTGATAAAAGTAGATATAGTCAAAGTAGTAGTAACAGTGGTAGTAGTCGTCGTCGTTGTCGGGGGTAGTAGTAGTAGTAGTAGTCGTAGTCGTAGTGGCAGTAGTAGTAGTAGTAGGAGCAGGAGTAGGAGTACTAGTAGTAGCACTGGCTGTACTGGCTCTAGTAATGACGGTAGTAAGAGTAGTAGTCGTAGTAGTAGTAGTAGTCGTCGTCGTAGTAGTAGCAGCAGCACTAGCTGTACTGGCTTTAGTCATGGCAGCAGTAATAGTAATAGTAGTAGTAGCAGTAATAGTAGTAGTAGTAGTAGTAGTAGTGGTAGTGGTAGTGGTAGTGGTAGTGGTACTGGTAGCAGTACGGTTGATAATATAAATCCTGCATTACCCATAATAAGGAATATACCATAATTCCNCTGCCTGCCTTCCTTCCTTCCTTCCTCTCTCTCCGCCTTCCTTCTTTCCTTTCTGCCTGCCTGCCTTCCTTCCTTCTCTTCTAATGAGAAGGGAAAAGTTTTTTTTGATTGTAAAAAAGCTTTTTGATTGGAAAAAAGCTTTTTTTTGATTGGAAAAAAGTTTTTTTTTGATTGGCATCCCCACCCTAAAGCCCTGAAACCAGAAAGCCCTTAACCCCGAAACTTTCAAAACAAATTACAGATCCCTTGTGGATCCCTTATAGAACCCATATACAGCCCGTGTGGATCCCTTATAGAACCCATATACAGCCCGCAACCTAAATCCTAGATACTCATCCTACAGGTCGTAGGGCTTGAGGAGTTTGGGGCTCGAGGGCTTAAGGCTTACGGTTCCTGGGGATAGAGTTTAGGGTTTAGGGGGTTTAGGGGTTTAAGGGTTTAGGGGTTTTATAGGAGCTTTAGGGGTTTAGGGATTTGGGTTTCGGGGTGTGTAGGGTTTGGGGTTTGGGGCTTAGGGTAGGCTTTGTGTGCTGAAGCTTGATTTGGGATGACGTGAAGGTCACAGGAGCAAAACGATACCTACTTGTCGGGTATCATGGGGAACCAAAGGTTAACCTTTTTCATAATATAAGGATTATATAGGGACTATACTACCCCAAAAGGTTAAAGGTTAACTACTCTACTACTAGGATAGCTTAGAAGTAGGGTGAACAGTCGACTACCTAGCCCTCTAGGTCCACCTGACCTGAGGAGTACCATGCCATCCATAAACCGGCGTCCCGGTCAAGATCTTCGAGCTTAGTGCTTCGGGTTTAGGGTTAGGGTTTGGTGATGGGGTCTGGGGCTTAGGGTTCTGGTTCAGGAAATTAGTGTAACTGAACATTGTATGGAAAGCATCTGTCTTTGACGAAGTCTGTCTTCAGAGTAACATCAAGTAAAGTCTTCAACAAGAAGCCAAAGGGAAATGCAAGAGAAGCTACTTGACCAGAGCACAGAAAGCCTGAGTCTCAAGCGTGTGGGGGGGGGGGGGGTAGCTTTTGGGGGGCCTCTTGGTCTCAGCTGTTTCTTGAAATCACGGTCTTTAGGATATAGGGTTTCGTTTCCTTTAGGGCTCTTTTGTGAGGGTTTCGGGTTTAGGGTTTTGGGCTTGGTTAGCGTCTGTAGGGAGTTTGGCTTGGCTTTTGGGGGCTTCGGGAGCTTGCCTTGGCGCAGGCGTCGATCATCGCGGAGTAGCTGACGACATTAGGCTCCACTTTTGCCTCCTGGGTGCTAAACCCTAAACTTCTAAACTCCCTAAACCCTAAATCCTAAACTCCCTAAACCCTAAACTCCCTAAACCCTAAACTCCCTAAACTCCCTAACTAGACTAAGTTGGACCCCAAAACTGAAGCTTCTTAAACTGGACCCCCAAGCCGAGGCTTCTTTAACTGAGCCTCGGTTTGGGGTTTAGGGAGTTTAGGGTTTAGGGTTTAGGGGGTTTAGGGAGTTTAGGGCTTAGGGAGTTTAGGGTTTAGGGTTTAGGGAGTTTAGGGTTTAGGGTTTAGGGCTGAGTACCCCGGCCAAAAACAGGTTAACCTTTTCAATTATGGTACGATTATATAAACCCCAAAAGGTTAAAGGTTACCTACCCGGCTACTAAGTTGTAATAGGGATCCTACGATTTAGCTGCGACCTTTCGGGTAAAGTTTAGAGATCAGGGGTTCCGAGTTTGGGGATAGAGCCCAATGAGCTCCAAGCCAAAACCATTAAGGCTGGGTTAGGGTTTAGGGTTTGGGTTTTCTGGTTTAGGGTTCATGGGTAGTTATAGGTGGGGTTATAACAAGTAAGGTAACTGTAGCTATAACCCATATTCGGGGACTTATAACTCCGTTTATAACTACCCATGAACCTGCATGTAGGGTTTGGGCGGCTTGCGGATCCAAAACCCTAAGCGCCGGATTCATAAGGTCAGTGCCGAAATTGAGTCCCCTAGCACGGAAAGCCCCAGGTGCCACTGACCTGAATCTGCAGCACACTCGACATGATGCGACTGTCGGAGCATGAGGTTTAGGGTTTCGGGTTTAGGGTTTCGGGTTTAGGGTTTAGGGCTTCGGGTTTAGGGTTTCGGGTTTAGGGTTTCGGGTTTAGGTTACATAAGAACCTAAATCGAAGCTCCAAATTCGTCAACCCTCCCAAACAAGCGCAGAATGGCGGTCTGGTGTTGTGCGCTGTTTGTAGTTGAAAATCTACGACTTAGACTTTAGGAGGCTTCAAGAAGAGTTGTGGGTTCTTGCTTGAAGCTTCAGTGTTTCGGGCTTAGAGTTCAGCTTACGGAAGGAAAGCAAAACCTGGAAGCCTGGCAAAAAGCAGGCAGCCGTCCTTCATCTTCTCCATCCATTTCTCAGCTCGCTCCACATCACCGCTCTTGGCCTACAGGGATCAGAGCAGTGCAATGTGTATTCGTAGTAGTAGTAGTAGCAGTAGCAGTAGCAGCAGTAGTAGAAGTAGTAGTAGTAGTAGGAGTAGCAGCAGGAGTAGCAGTAGCAGTAGCAGTAGCAGCAGTTGTAGCAGTAGTAGTAGTAGTAGTCGTCGTCGTCGTCGTCGTAATTGTAGTATTGCACAGTGCTAGTCGTCGTGGTGCGGGGGTCGTGGTGCGATGTTGACTGACTCAGAGATGAAAAGCCTTGGGTAAAGTTCGGTGGATGAGGGCTTAAGGAATGTTTCCTTTCACTGATACTTCTTACTTCTGTTCTGATCCTTCGACTCCTGCAACTGCTCTGCGCGCCTAAGCTCAAGAACAAGCGGGTAGGTATAGTGTTGTTTGGCAACTTCGAGGCATTGGGCCATTAAAGATTCTGATTACAGGTTAGCAGAAGGGAGACCTGAGTAAAGGTTTTATGAGCCATAATGTAGGCCGCTGATCTAGACACCTTTTTCGTTAACTCTTTCGTTAAAGGGCCTCCAAGATTTTGGGATTTTTTAGGAGCTGCCTGTAAACGGGAGTGGGGGTCATGAATCAGGGGTCTACGGTGTTCGTCCTGAGCCCTGGACACCTACAACACCTCGAAAATCTGATGAACACTATATGGAAGTTTCCGAAAATTAGGGGTACCTTACTTTGGGGTCCTTATAATAAGGATCCTACTGTTTAGGGTACTATATTAGGGTCCCCTATTTTCGGAAACTCCCATATGCCAAACCTGTAGCTGCCCATTCGAACCATGAACCCTACACCATAAACCCCAAAGCGGCCAAAAAAACTCGGGTTTCTGACCTTTCCAGAGAGACCTTGTCTGCTGAGTCTTTAGAGCTTTAAAGGACTTCGGGTTGAGCGTTGAAGGTTCGAAAAAGGGTTCTGTGGCGTCTCGCAGTTTCAGCTCTCTTGTTTGCGGGCTTAAGTTTTAGGGTTCAGGGGTTTAGGGCTAGGGGTTTAGGGCGGGGGGTTTAGGGTTTAGGGTTTAGGGTTCTACACGGCTGTGTGGGTCTCACGTTAGTGTGTACGACGATTGATGTCTATTGCTGAGCCCCGAGCACAGGCATCCACCACAGCGGTGTAGGTGGTTACCTGTGGGTGCCGCAGGCATGAGACGCGCAGAGAAAGAACCCTGAAGCCTCTAACAGGTACCCTGCAAGACCTTTTCCAAATCCATATGACAACGCCAATGAAATCAAACAGATACGCACACCGAAACGACAGCGAGACACTGAAACCAACTGCAAGCAACTCCAAACGCAGCAAGTTTAAAAACTGTGCGAAACTGTAAGCTCTAAAGCCCCCCCGAACCTAAACCACCAAACCTTCAGTCGTAAACCCTAAAACTAAACCCTGAGCGCTACCCCGCAAATCCGAAACCTTAAAAGCCTTACCCATAGGCTCCATAGTAGTTCCTTTTTGGGATTACCTTATAGGGTTCAAATATGAACCCCAAAAAGGAACTACTATGGAGCCTATGGGTAAGCCCTAAGCTAACCTCGTCGCACTTTTCTCGGCCAGGCGGCTCGCGGCGACAGGCCACGCTGCTCGGCCTCACGCAGCCAGCGCTCGGCGCTAGCGGCGTCGCCTGCACTGCGGTTTAGGGTTTAGGGAACAAAGTTTAGGACTTGGGCTTTAGGGGCTTAGGGTTTAGGGAACAAGGGCTAGGATTTACGGATTAGGAACCCTAACCCCTGAACCCTGGCACTAAGGCTCTAAGGAGCCTCTTGCTGCTGTTGCTGATTTCTTTGTTAAGTTTTTAAAGGGGCTGGTAGGGTTTAGGGTTAGTCAGGGCTTTTGGGTTTGAGGCTGGGGGTTTCAGCGCCTAGGGTAGCGAGGCGAGGATGAAAGTCCTGGTGATTTAGGGTTCAGGGTTTAGGGTTTAGGGTAATGAGCACTACAGTCACTACAACAGTATGACACTGACTGCCACGAACTATAGTAAAAGCCGATATTGAATAGACAGTAACGGTAAGAACAGCACGTAGCACTTACAGCCAGAACACCAACGACGACGAGGACGGTCACGGTAATGCTGGTAGCACTGATTGCATTATGAACAACAGCAGCCGTGATGGTGCTAGCAGTTCATAAGGGCAGTACCAGTGCAGGCATTATCGAACGATGAAGAATGGGTGGTGTTGGGCTAGTCGTAGTTTGGGCATGTAGGATAAAGACACGGGTACAGAATGGGAGGAAAGGGTATAATGTTTACGGTTTAGGATTCAAAAGTTCAGGGTAAAGGGTGTGCTCATCTGCAGCATAGCTGATGCAGCACAACGGCAAACATGCAGATAGCATGAGAAGTGGATGCTAACGCATGTCATAAGGACTCTCGTTGGCTAACGAGCATACTACGTCCCCTGACCCTACAGCACCTAAACCCTAAACCCTGAGACCGCAATGCCAAATTGTTCAACCTGAACCGTCAAAAACCCTAAACCCTCGAACCCTAAACCTTGAGACCCTAGCACCCTCGAAACATGAAATCCCAAACGCCTAAAACCTTAAACCCCTATAAACCCTCAGGCCTTTCCGCCCACAGGCGTAGATGAGCGAGTTGTAGCTGACCTATCAAGCTGGACGGGTGTTAAGCCTTCCTTAGGATCAGGTTCAAGGTCTAGGGCTTGGGGATTGAGGTTTGGGGGTTGGGGTGTGGGGTTTGGGGCTGGGGCTTGGGGTTTGGGGTTCAGGGTTTGGGGGTTCAAGGCTTTGGGGTTTAGGGGTTAAGTTTAGGGCTTAAGTGTCTTGAATACAGAGTAATCAGCAGAACCTCCAAAAAGGCATCCTAGCAAACTACTGCCCCAACGAGTTAAGATAAGGCGATCTTCAAGGTTCGTGCATCTTTTCTAAAAGCCCCTCAGACACAGAATCAACATACTTTCTCTGATAACCCTATTGGTTAAGTAAAGGAACCCGTTTTTGCAACCATTATAGGAACCCGTATGAAGGAACCCACAAAAAGTCTAAAGCTCGAAACCCGGGAAAGATGGGTCGAGGCGCGATGTTGGGCTCTACACCGGCAGCCAGCATCCTCGGTCTTTTCAATTGTTCCATTAAGGGTCCTTGTACGGTTTCCCTTGAGTGTGCCTCGAATAGTGAGTAGAAGGATTCGTTTAAGGGTTCCATGGGTGCCTGATAGACTTGAGAAGCTGTAGGGTTATGGGCGGAATGCCCAGGAGGTAGGACTTGGTCTCGAAATTTCAAAGATAGAGTTTAGGGTGTCGGGTTTGGAATTTTGAATTCCAGAGAACCTAAGAAAACGGCATTGACAGGAATTGTAAATCACCAGAGACTGACTGCAATCTTGAAACCCCAAATGCTGCATCATTCCCTGCAACAAAAGCCCTAAACACCCTGAGCGCCAAAGATCCAAACCCTCCCAAACCCATAACTAAGACCCTAAACCCTAAACCCTAAAACACACCCGCAAGGTCAGTGGGATCCTGAAACTGTCCACCCCAAACATTCGGGCTGCTGGGCGGAGGGGTGTTGGGCTTCGGGCTTTGGGTCTGAGTTTTGGGGCTTTTGGGTTTAGGGTTTAGGGTTTAGGGGTTTAGGGCTTTAGGGCTTTAGGGGTTTAGGGCTTTAGGGCTTTAGGGTTTAGGGCTTAGGGTTTAGGGTTTAGGGCATAAGCAGGAAGGCGGTCAAGATCTTCTCAACACCACACAGCAACAGTTCGGCAGCCCAGAAAATGAATGGTTTTCCCTTTTATAAATGGGTGGTTGTCAAAATAAGGCCCCTTTTTGGGTACCCTAAATAATAGGTGCCGTTTTATAATAGGGACCCAAAAAGGGGCCCTAATTTTGACAACTACCCAAACATGAGGAGACCTTTGCACTAAGAAACAATACAGGAGCCCCAACATGCAAAGGCTAAACGGGTACTATTGGGGGGGGGGGGCCTGGACAGCCCTATCAAACATGCATGAAACTTGACACAACCCTCAAAGCCCCTGAAAAGAACCTGCGATGCAAGCTAAGATCCTGATCACGCCTTTCCTTGGGATACCCAAATCATAAATCCCAGAGCCTAAAAGCATAAAGCTATAAAGCAAACTCACATCGAAACGGTACAACACCCTTATGGAACCCCGGTGGAACAGAACCACACCACCCTTAAATCTTCTGCCCTAAACCCTGAAGCCTACAGTTCATCTCCGCTGGGTGGCTTCGAAAGCCAATGCTCTGCCAACTCTGTCTCCTTATGGGAAAGCGTTGGATTTGTGGAGCTTTATATAGGTTCCGTAATACTTTTGTTACACAGGACGGGTTTAGGATTTGGAGTTCTGGTTGGGAGGCCCTAGAAAATGTTTACCATTCCAATACCGTATTTTTTGAGGCTGGGAGACTAAAGTATAACTGTATGCGAACTGTGGGAATGTAGGGGCTACTGTAGCCAAATTCTTCCGGGCTTACGGCTCAGAAGGGTTGAGGCCCAGAGTAGCTAGCCTAAACCTACCTTGCTTCCCGGATCCTTTCCGAAGCTTTCTTGCCTTTTTGCTTTTAGCGGGGGCTGCTTTGCAGACCGACTAGGGGTACTTTGCATAAAACATAGGGTTTCCTTCATTATGGTAATTGCAAAAAAGCAGATCCCTGAGCAAGAACCTACTACACTGTGGGCTTGCTCATGTATGCTGATCGTTCTGTTTCTGTTTGTGTTCTCTGTCTCTGTCTCTCTCTCTCTCTTTCTCTTTGAACAAATGTGTGCTTGTATACATACGCACCATGCGTATGCAAAAGTGTGCGTGGCTGTATTATATATACACATAGATGTAGCATAAAGCCTAGACCCTAGACCGAGTGTATGTATGCATAAACCAGTTTTGGAGAGAGAGGAGAGCCGAAGAAAGTCGCTCCTCTAAAGTATGTTACACAAAGATATTCAGCATCTAGGCGTTTCAGGGTTTCACGGTCTAGGGTTTAGAATCTAGGCCTTGAGGCTTCAGGTCCTGGTGCATTCTCTACTTCCTAAGCCCGCCCAGCCACTCCGCGCTTGGCGCGTGCGTGGATGACGGTGGCATAGCTGACCTTGGACTCCGGACCCAGCAAGCCCAAAATTGCTTAACTTCGGAATACACCTTATCTGATGCCTTATCTCATGTTGAGACCTCCTTGCACCTGAAGGTAGTAGGATCTTTGGGTGAAGGCAGGGCACCCTGAAACCGTGAGTGTCGAGAAACTTGCCGGGCTAGCGGCCAGCAGCACAAGCCGCCGCAAGTAGCAGCAGAAAGTCACAAAAAGAAGAAGCAGTAGGAGATAGAAGGAGTGGTAGCAGCAGCAATAGCTTCAGCAACAGAAGTAGAGCACTTTCGCAGGCAGTAGCAAGAGCGCTACTGTATCGTCAGCAGCAGCTCCTACCATCACCACCACAACCATCAACATCAATATCAACAACAACCGCAACAGAAACGGTAGACAACCCCACTCAAAGGTTCAGAAGAAGAAGACACCATATACAACTAGTCGTAACGAAGTACAGCACCATGAGCAGCAGGATGTACTCTTCCTAAACTTCACCCCCCAAAAGTCCTCAAACCTCAACCGCAAACCCCAACCCCCACTTCACCCGAAACCCTCAAAACCGTGAACCCCATATACTAAATCTCCAAATACACCAGCCCCCAAAACCTCAAAATGCCCAAAGCCCTAGGCCCAAACTGCGCCAAACCCTCAGTTCCGAACCCAAAGTTCCAGCCCGACACAAAGCAAACCCTTACAAAATCTCCCTGCAACCCACGAGGCCTTAGGCTTAGGGCTCCTTGTTCTCATGGAAATCCGAAATTATCTCTTAAAGGGACCCGCATTTGGTGTTCAGGGCAGCCTCATTGGCCGGAACTCCATCTTTCAGCATCTCAGACAGCCAATGCTCGGCGTCCTCGCATCGTCTCGTGGGGAAATTTCAATTTCACTGCCTAAATGCTGTTTAGGGTTTATTCAGGGTTCAGGATTAAGATTTCGCGGTGGGCACAGAAGTGCAGACACCTCCCCAAACCCAAAACACCGAAGCAAACCCCACGAACCTACGATGATTCAAACACGCCAGGCTACTGTAAACCCTGAACGTCACAACGTGAACCCTTCGAGCACCTGCAAAATCCCACCCGCACACCCCCCGGTTGTGACGACCAGCAATCCTCGGCATCATCCGCTTTGGCGGAGGCCTGGCGTTCAGCATGGGGCCTTTTTTAGCATGCGCAGACAGCAGGGTTTCGGGCTTAGGGTGTAGGGCGTACGGATCCGGGAGTTTGGAACATTGTGGCAAGAGGT
This sequence comes from Symbiodinium sp. clade A Y106, assembly GCA_003297005.1. Taxonomy (NCBI): domain Eukaryota; class Dinophyceae; order Suessiales; family Symbiodiniaceae; genus Symbiodinium; species Symbiodinium sp. clade A. The sequence continues at coordinate 154,261 of BGNK01000092.1, read as the reverse complement.
TTAAACAGGTTGATGATAATGGGGTTTCAATGTTCAATGCTGTTTGAGACTGGTTTTGCCCTGGGGCTTGGCGCAGGGGTTTCGATTCAAGAACTCAGTGCTGCAACAGCTTTTGTTGAGAATTCATTCATAGACCGCAGGTGCTCTGCCCCAACCCTGAGTTTCCCCAAATAAAACCTCTGAATATTGAGAGAAGTTTGTGGCAATGCACAACCAGAGCCTAAACCCTAAGCCACTTTTTTGGATTTACCTAGGGAGTCTCAAGCTTCCTTTGCTGGGGTTATTATAAGACAATATTAGACTTTAGGGTTTGAAGCTTTGGGGTTAGGTCCATATAACAGTCAGTCATACCATCCCATTCAAGAGCCCCAACAAATCTGCCATGGTGTGTTCCGGCAAGAATGCTGTTTCGACTCTTCGTTTTGAGCACCTCTTTTCCAGAAAAAGCCCGGGAGCCTGAATCCCCTACCCGGAAATCCGAAAGTGTTATTGAGCAGACTAGTTTAAGGTTTCAAGATCCCCCAACCACGAACCCGAAACCCTACTGTTGATGGACAAAATCCTGCATGACCCTAAGGACCCTAAACTATGGGAATTATGGTATATTCCTTATAATGGGTAATGCAGGATTTTGTCCATCAACAGTAGTTTGAAACCTTTGTGCAGGGATCAGGATGGTTCGTGCCAGCCGAAGAACTTGAACTCGAAAACCGTGCCCTGAACGGCATTTTCGGCTTGCGTCCTGCTGTAGTCTTTTGAAGGCACTCCTGTCGATTCTTGCGAAATTTGAAGTCTTCCTTGAACCGTAAGAAACTACTCATTGCCCGACTTCTAACCATCCATGAACCCGAAAACCTAGAAACCACCTTCCGCCACCAATTCATATCCTTGCAACAGAATGTGGCAGCAAACCATTACAATGAGGAATTTTAAAAAAATAGGTCGTTTGGGCGACCCATCCTAACCTTACACCCTAAACCCTAAACCCTAAACCCTAAACCCTAAACCCTAAACCCCAAACCCCTAAACCCTAAACCCCTATACCCTAAACCCCTAAACCCTAAACCCCAAACCCCAAACCCTGTTACCCTAAAACCAGAACCTTAAACCCAATGCTCCTAAACACCCCATTAACCGAGGGCGCGATTCCCTCAACCCCAACCCTTCTCGGCTGCCGAGTTGCATCCATGAGGATGTTGTAACCTCTCCGCATACGGCTGTGGGGGATAAGGTTGAGGATTTGTAAGCAAAAAAAGATCATGCTATTTCGGGTGAATTAGGTTTTAAGGCTGTGGGGATTACGGTTAAGGATTTGTGGTTAAGTTCGTGGGTATGTGGACACCACCGGCAGGTAGAGAAAGAACTCCAAATGCTGCAAGAATCACACCCGTTTGCAGGGTAGATGTGGGTGTCGAGACTTGTAGACCGCTGGACGAAACACCCTGCCTCAAATAAGATACGGATGCCAATGCCAAGGCCCTTCAGCGCAGGGGTGTAGTTATCAGGGTTCTCATATAGGAGCCGTCAGAGGCGGGTTTCGAGGTGCCTTATACACTATACTTATGATAGGCGTTCTAAGGGAATACTAGTTACTAGTTTCCCTATACTCATGATAGGCCTTCTAAGGGAATACTATAGGTACTTACTGATCTTATCACCCGAAACCCTAAGCCCTAAATCCCAAACACTAAACCCTATACCCCTAAACCCTAAACAAGCCAATGATCAACTTTAAATACACACTCTGCAAAACAAGTACTTGTACCGGATCGTTGCAAGGGCACGGCGTCGATCTTAAACTCTGGATTCAGGATTTAAGGTTTAAGGTTTGGGGTTTGGAGGTCATATAGGCACCTTATTAATTAGAAAAGGGGTTTGGGGGTATATTAAACTAGCAGCACCATAATCGTCCACGAAAAAGATGACAAGAACATGAGACACACACACACGCAAGAGGAAAGATCTTTCAATGATAAGCTGAGACCATTAACATCCAAAGTCATCATACGGCTCAGAATGCCATGCTCCTGATGATACTTACAAAGCAGAAGGAGCAAGCTAAGAAAACTAAAGACTGTCCTGGACCTGAAAACCTAAACTCTAAACCCTAAAACCCTAAACATTCCTAAACCCTAAACCCTAAACCCTAAACCTAAAACCGAAAATCAGCAGCACAGCAGCTTATGGTGTTCGGCTCCACTCCGGCCGCCCCTTGGACGAAGGAGGGCTTTGACAAGAAATGTGACTTGAAGCCACCGAACGAAGCTTCTATAATATGGGTGCCTGAATAATTAGAATGGCGTTTCGGGGTATATTATAGTATATTCAAAATAAGGAGCCCTAAGGAATAATAATATTGGTAGTTAATTAGGCTTCTACAAAGGTTCTATAAGGGCTCAAAAGTGGGCTTAAGGTTAACCAGTGTTGTGGTTTCGGGCTTTTGGGGTTAAGGTTGAAGGGTGTGTACAGTCCGTGTGTCACATGCTCACCCGCTCCACATTAGGCCAAAGTATATACACTTACTCAGCGCAATCCTTCACTGATTCACCCTGGGACACTTAGTCACTAAAGCCAAAACGCTTGAGTCTTAAACCCTATGCTCCGCTAAACCCCCTTAAACCCTAAATCCCTAAACCCTGAACCCTGAAAGCCCTAAGTCCTAAACCCCTAAACTTTAAACCCGAAACCCTAAACCCCCCAACCCCCAAACCCTAGCTCTGCGAAGCTTCCGAGCCTGAAAAATCTGAATCCAGAAAACAGCGAATGCAACATCTGACACCGCACAAAACTTCATCAAAGGGCTCCAAACGTGGGATGGTTTCGGGTTTAGGATTTAGGGTTTATGGTTTGGGGTATGTACAAGACTGCACTCCCTTTGGGATGAAGTTACTTAGAGGTTCATGGGTAGTGGTAAGTGGGGTTATAAGTCCCCGTAACTATCACTATAACCCATATTAGGGGACTTATAACAAACTACCCATGAACCTCCAGGTAGGCGGGGTAATCCCAAATAAGTCCTTATACAAGAGATCCTGAGTCCTACCTACCCTCATCTCACCTTCTGAGGCCTCCGACTTCAGGAAAGCTCGGAACCAGTGAATTCCGAAGGTTCAGGATTTAAGTTTGAAGGGTTTGAGGTTTGGGGATTTGGGGCGGGTCGAGGATTCGGGGGCTCAGGCTTCAACTCAAAGGCTAAAGCACCGCATAAACGGAATACCGACCCATCAAAAGCCTGTATAGATTAAGGGAGCATAGTAGGGCCCCAAAAAGGCACATAAGCCAAAATTAGGATAGGGATATCCCATATAAACCCCCTTATAATGAAGCCCAATAAGGTAGGGATATCCCGATAAAATGCTTATGCTTATGTGCTTTCTGGGTCCCTAACATAGGCCCGACCAGTCCGAGCCGGCCAGACCTTTAATCCTAAATGGGAGTTTCCGAAAATAGGGGATCTTGACATAGTACCCTAAATAGTAGGACCCTTATTATAAGGACCCCAAAAGAAGGTACCCCTAATTTTCGGAAACTCCTAAATCCAATCCGACCCCAAAGCCCACACGATTGAGAGTCCAAGACTTCTGAGCCACATCCTAAACCCTAAATGCGAAACAAAGAATACCGCTACAAAAAATCTAGGGTTTGTGGTTGCCTTGCTTCACAACCATTATATTCCTTCGCGCTCCTTAACCTTTGGATAACTTATTCCAGTTCACTGCACCGAGGGGCGCATCTCATGCAGCCAGCGGCGCGCACCTTTCATGTCGCCGGTTTTTGCGCAAGCGTGGATGACCTGAACTTCGAGGGTTTGGGGCTTAGGGCTTTGGGTTTTAGGGTTTAGGGTTTAGGGTTCAGGGGTTTAGAGCTCAAAGCAATTTCGCAAGATCGTTGAGCACCTGTATGGGTTGAGGGTTGAGGGTTTAGGAGGTTAAGCTTAAGCAGGATGACTTGGAGGCTCATGGGTAGTTATAAGTGGGGTTATAAGCCCCTTAATATGGGTTATAACTATAGCTACCCTACTTGTCCACCCCACTTATAACTACCCATGAACCTCCAAGTAGGGCTAAAGGGTTTCTGTGCTTGAGTCGAGGAATGCTGGTTTGGTGCAGGGGCTCTTTCTGTGGTTCTTGTTCAGGTCAGATAAGAGCTGTAAGGGGGTCAGGCTTGGAACGTGTACCAAAGGTTTAGGCTTTAGGGTTTAGGGTTTAGGGGTTTGGGGGTTTAGGGGTTTAGGGGTTTAGGGGTTTGGGGGTTTAGGGTTTAGGGTGAGGATCCACTGTCTGCAAGAGTCTCGACACATGTCCTTGTCTTGTCTTTCTGATGGCAAGGACAGACATTGAATGACCTGAGGTCTCGGGTTCGTCTTAAAGCTTTGGGCGCTCCTTCAAGGGACTTACAGGATTTGATGAACGGGGCTTTTCAGAACCCAGGAATAAAAAAGTATAAACTTGTATTTCAGAATGGTTCCTTAAGAAAAAAGTATTACAGTATGGTACTCCAAAGCCCAGTGAAGGGCTTACTGAGATTTTCGGGATTGCTGGAACTCGTGAGTAGTACCTACTGAGCAGCGCAGGTTTTCTACTGCCTAGTTGTGACGGACTTGACGCTCCTCGTTATTACATATCACCGCGCACATCAGACGCAGGAAGCCCTACAACATCAACCCCTAAACTGGCCCTAAACCCAAACCCTAAAACTCTGACCCTCCAAACGTTTCAAAAGCCGCTAAAACCCATGCATACCTTGCAACACCATTTCAAGCTCCTGAGAACCCTAAAAACACTGACCAAACTCAATTCTGCCGAGACCCCAAAACCTTAAACCCCACAGTTACAGCCCAGGAGCTGAATTGAAAGGCATCGTGTCGACGGGAGTTTTCGTCCTTGCGACCGTGGGGTTAAACTAGAGGCCTTAACAATTTCAACAGGGCTTTGGGGCACTAGACTACACTTTTAAATCTCGGCGTCTGAGCAATTAGAATTACGCAGGGTTTTGGGGTATATTCTACGATTCTACGATGTGTATAAGGACATTCTCTGAGCAATCTTTCCAGGTACAGGCTTCTATACTAATGCGACCTGCGACGCGGTTGCACAGTTTCAAGTTCAGGGTTTAAGGGCTCAGGGTTCACGATTCCACGATTTGGAGGTTTGGGCGTTAGGCTTTGGGGTTTCTGGGTTTGCAGCTTAATGCTCCTGGGTTTGAGGTCCCTTCGTGCAACTTCCAGGAGAAGAACCGCTAATGAAAGGGAACGAAGGTACTGGGCGGCCTAGGTCAACCAACGTCACTCCCTAAACACTGAATCTTAAAATTCCCAACCCCTGTATTCCTATATACGGCGTTTAAACCGGTTTACGTTCGAACATCTCGAGGTCAGGATTGTAACAATGGCCCCTCAGGGTTTAGGGTTTGTTGTTTCGAGATCAGGGCTTAGCGTCCGGAGTGTTACAGTTCAGGGTTTCTGGGCTTACTGTTTTGAGCTTCAACATGGCGCCCCCATGAATTCAAAAACAAGGTCCGGATGATGTCGCCAAGAAGGCGCTCCGCGCGGCTGCGATCACCACTGCGCACGGCCGCGGCCACAGCTTGTGACAAGCCTTTGACCTGTAGTATACGCGGGGGAAGAGAGAGAAGGCAAAACAAAACCGTGGTAGATTGACGAATGGAGTCAATACATCGACAGCGACAGGGAGAACGCCGACGAAGAGATAAACCCTAAATCCTAAACCCCTAAACCCCCTAAACCCTAAACCCTAAACCCCAAGCTCTACAAATCCAGCCCATGACTGCCTTCTGCCAACGACGACGCTACCTGTCCGAAGCTCCGTTACCTACTTGGAGGTTCATGGGGAGTTATAAGTAGGGTTATAAGTAAGGTAACTATAGTTATAACCCAAATTAGGGGACTTATAACCCCACTTATAACTACCCATGAACCTCCAAGTAGAAGCTTCAACACCCCGTAGGCTTGAGGTGTTTTGGAGGTTGGGGCGCTTACTTCAATTTATGGGGAGAGCCTCAATATGATCCCTAAACCCTGAACCCTTAACCATGTAGGGTATAGTCTTCATTTCACTGCTTCGGAGACGTTGGGTCCACTCATGACTGCCATCTGATCTCTCATGTCTTTGATATCTCGGCCCTGGATGACCTACAGAAGGCTAAACAATCAGACTACAAGCTGTTCTGTGTTCGGGGCTCGTAATGTGTCTCTCTGTCTCTCTCTCTCTCTCCCTCTCTCTCTCTCTCTCTATGTATGTATATATATACACACACACATACAAATACAGATATAATATAACAACATAACAATCCTGAGGAATAGTATATCTGACTCTTTGTTCAGGAGCCAGCAACACAGCCCTGAACCCGCATTCACTCGCTTGCCCGCCTTTGCCGCAAGGAAACATCTAAACCCTAAACCCGTATGTAACCCGTACACCCCTACCTTGAACCCTAAACCCCTATGCAGCCCTTACACCCATTAATTTCCCTGAACCTGAATCGCTAAAACCCTCAACACTGAACCCTAAACCCCTAAACCCTGAACTTGAAACCCTTGACTCTGAACCCTAAACCTACTTGTCGGGTATCATGGGGAACCAAGGGTTAACCTTTTTCATAGTATAAGGATTATATAGGGATTATACTACCCCAAAATGTTAAAGGTTACCTACTCTACAACTAGGTAAATCATAAGCTAACTCCCCCCAGCAGGCTGACATGAGTTGGAGCACGGCGAAAGGACATGAAATCCTAAAGCGCTCTCGGAGTTTGTTATGGGTTCACATGTGTTCCTATCATGAGGGGTTTTAAATGTTCTCTAGGGCTCACGGTTTCGCGCGTAAATGTAAAACCCGAAGCCATGAACCTCAAACTCTAAATCCTCGACTCTGAACCCGAACCCTGCGCTAGACCCTAAACCCTAGACCCTAAAGCCTGAAAAGCTTCAATAACTAGGCGATTAAGACCGTGGGGTCAATTTTAGGGACTAGAAGAAGCTTGTATTGCCAACGAGTTGAGAGGACAGCAAAAGGGGTTCGGGATATAATATTTTGGCTAGACTATCAGGAATAAGAGAATTGTACAGCGAATCACGCAGACAACCTGAATAGTAGTAGCCAGGGAGAACAAAAAGGGTAAACTTGCATTTCGATATGGCTCCTTTCGGGATCAGGTCACGTACTCTACAACCCAGTAAGTATCCAGGTATCTGAGTGGCCCCTGTATAATAACGATACCCTTTTTTCTACTATTCGGTTTAATACCCTAAAATAGAAAGGACAACAGGGTACTACCTAGTAGACCCCTAAAACCCCTAAACCCCCCTGAACCCCCTAAGCCCCCGAACCCTAAACCCTCTATAGATCCCTTTAAGGAGCCCTATCAGGAGCCCTTTTGAGGAGGCCTTTACCCAGAGACTCCAATATCCCTTAATTACTGTAAGGACTATACCTTAAATTATATTAGGGATTAGGGATCCCTACTATAATTTAAGGCATATTCCTTAATTAAGGGATGTTGGAGTCTCTGGGTAAGGAATTTCTTTAAAACCCCGCGCGACCGAGGCTGGGACTCCGCCGTTGCTCGTCGCATCTTTGGCTTTCTCTGGGGAGAGCTGCTCCTGGGGAAGGCTTAAGGGGTTTAGGGTTTCGGTTTTTTTTTTTAAGGGGTTTAGGGTTTAGGGTTTAGGGGTTTAGGGGTTTGGGGGTTTAGGGCTTTAGGGGTTTAGGGGTTTGGGGTTTAGGGGTTTAGGGGTTTAGGGGTTTAGGGGTTTAGGGGTTTAGGGGTTTAGGGATTTAGGGGTTCAGGGATTTAGGGCTTTAGGGGTTTAGGGGGGACAGTAGGTTATGAGGGAAAGTTGTCGGGTTCAGGGTTTGGCTTATTGGTTGGGTGTAGGGTTTTGGCGTAGTTTATTTGGTTGTAGGGTTTAGGGTTTGTTGGGTGTAAGGTTTAGGGAGCAGCGTTTGTGGAGCTCACGGTTTCGGGGTGGGAGAGGTGGTTGGGGGGCCTCACCAGTTGGGACGGGGCTTTGCACAAGAAGCGGGTACTATTACCAAGGGGTACGCACCTTAAACCCGGAACCGTGAACCGTATTGTGTCAGGTTCTGCTGGACTTGCAGGGGTTTAGGGTTTAAATTCAGGCAGCTTACAACTGCACGCGCCCGTTTGACCCCAACAACCTGGCCTTACAGCTGCGCGAGCAACAGCTGCCCGTGAAAGTGGCCGATGCTGGCAAAACATGCTGAGCCCTTTCAACGCGTGGTGGGTCTTCGACCCATTGGTCGAAGTCCACCAGCTCAAGTTCAAACTCCTCCAGGGTATTGACGGATAGCTATGGATGTGCAGGCCTTTAAGAAGCCTTCTTAACTGCCGTTCGCTTGCGTAACAGTTTGCTCTCACCGGAGCTAGGAAGCCACGGGCCGAGTGCAACGCAGCTTTCAAGTCGTGGGATGTCTGACACACTCAAGCCTGCGCCGATGCAGCTTACAAATGACACGACAGAGGTCAAACTCCTCAATAGCTGTAGTTCCGACCAGGACCCTACTCCCACCATTCAGGCCCCTTTCAACTAAAAACCCTACAGAAACCCATCAAACATTAACCCTGTAAGAACCCTTCATTTCCGAGGCTCCAAGAGAACGAGCGTGGCAAACAACCCCTCCTGACTGGAGGCCCTCATGTCACCAGACATGCAAAGGCCATACGAGGATTAAGCTTTTGAATCATGCTAAGTAATATTCCATATTGTATAAGGGTTGACGGTATCATGTATGTAAAGTACGACTTACTCTATCATATTAGCAAGGAAATTCTAAAACTGGTAAGAAGACGAAGAATGCCTTCAAACATCCTTAGACTTTTATTTTAAACCTAAACCCACACAAAAATAAAACTTCCGACACGGAAGTCCAGCAACCTCTTGTGATATATATATATATATGTATAATAAAGCATGGGCTGCTTCGGGTTTAGGGTTTCGAAAAGTCGGAAACCCTAGACGAGAACACCTTCAACGCTAAACACAAAACCCTCCAGTCTAACACGGGAAAAGGGTTGTCAAAGAAGGCCATTTGCTGTATTGGAGTATTCAGTTTCTTATCTACAGACTACAGTGGGGTACTATTACTAATTATTCTGACGCCTATGTTATCCAAACACCCCTTTCCGGCTTTGAGACCGGAACTTTGAAGCTTTGGGTTTGGGATTTACAATTTCGGGTTTCGCGCTATACGCGTTTAAGGCTGGAAATGGAGGAGTTGAGCGGTTCGGGGTGCAGTCACTGGTCGACGGATGTCTAGGGTTTAGGCTTGCTCTGTCAAGCCCTACATTGCACGCCCAGAACCCGAAAGACCCCAGAAAGTTCCACACAGCCTAAACACACGTCTCTAACGCTTGCCTCGGCATCCACAGGGCCGCTGACGGCCTCGACGACAGGTTTTCTGCAGCTTTTGAGGGGCCTCTTTTGCGTTTTGTTTTGTAATGGGTGTATAAGGCCTTTGCTTCATAGGGATTTATGACAATGAAGCTTTACAGGATACCTGGAAGCCCCTAAACCCCAAACTTGAACCCTACTAAGCTAAACCCTTGACTCGACCCTAAAGCCTGAACCCATAAAACCCCCAGAGCCTCAATCCTAAAGGCCAAAAACCCGAAAGTGCTGAATCCTATGTAAGCCTTAGAAAAACCCAATGGTCGTCACGAAGCTCCTCTGTCAAAGCCGATAAGAACTCAGTGAAGCTTCTACAGAATCCGAATAAACGCGAGATAAAAGAGCCAAAGCCTTAGAATGCCCTTATTGAATAACACGAAACTCGATGGCCAGATGCCCTTAATACCAGGGCCTTAACATGTGAAATGGAGTGCTTTGGTCTAGATATACTATAGCTGCACAAGGACTTGAAGGGAACGCTTCTCCAATTTACATTTACGGAACGTTTTACTATGATTATCTTAGCGTGGGTATTGTAGTACCCAAGAAAAATACCAGCAGGGTTGCAGGGTAAGGTTCTGGGGGTGTAGAGTTCACGACCCAAGGCTCTAGAGCTTAAGCTCTAGAGTTTCAACCTATTGAGTTTGAGCATTCAGGTTTAGACATGGGGCCTGAGGATGACGTCAGTGCTGAATCGTGCAGCGCAGTTTAAGAACTGACTCAAGACTACACTACCTAGAACCCCAACTACCCTGTATCATACCTTAAATACCCACTATTGAACACTATTGAGGACCATCAGGGCTCTATTAAAGGGCACTTCGGGGGTCCAGGTCAACCCCAAACCCTAAATCCTAAAACCAGAGAGCCCGATGCCCCTGAAGTAAGGAATAAAGCTTAGCCCCTTTAGAATGTAAGGTATTTTCCTTAGCCAATGCTGTCTGCTTGGAGGTTCCTGGGTAGTTCTATGTAGGGTTATAAGTCCCCTAATGATTATGGCTTATAATTATAGTTACCCTACTTATAACCCCACTTGTAACTCCCCATGAACCTCCAAGGGCCCATTATAGTATAACTACAATAAGGAACTACCACCATAAGATCGGCAATTATTAAGGGCCGTATATCCCAAAGCCTAAACCCCTAAACCCCTAAACCCCTAAACCCTAAACCCTAAACCCTGAACCCTAAACTGGGAACCAAAAAAAGCAGAGCATCATTCGTGGCCTGCGTGCGCTCGATCTTCAGCTTCCCAGGCTCCTCGCCTTCATCGTGTCATTAATGGGGAAGCGGTTTAGGGTTTTGAGCTTAGGGTTTTGGGTTCAGGGTTTAGGGTGGTAGAGGGGGTTTAGGTTGGATGGGGGCTACGTTTTAAGGTTTGGGGACATCTGGGATGCAACTAGGGCCACCCCAAGCCCTAAACTTTAAAAACGCAAACCCTAAAGGCATAGGGTTCAAGATTTGGGGTTTTTAGGAATTCACGGTGCGCGGCTGCAGGGGGCTGTTCGGAAAACTGGTTTTGACTTGGGACCGACGTCTTCTTGGAGGAGCATGGGACTTAGCAAGTCAGGCTACAAGTACCTTAATTGGAGTTATATGTAACTAATTTTGAGTACAGTTACCCAAACAATCATCCTAGCTCGGGTTCATTTAAGGGTTTGGGTTCCAGGTTGTTGGTTTCTTTAAAGTTTTAGGCTCTGCCAATGCAGTAAAGCGGAACCAGGGTGAGCGAGAGGATGTCAAGGATTCCTGTCGCAATATTTCTTGACTGACGGATCTGATTTGTGCCACACCCTACTCACCCTAAAACCCAAACCCCTAAACAGCTAGAAACGCTGCAAATTGCCGAAACTAATGCCAGAATCTCGAGCAAGGAAACCCAAGCATGATCCCCACATCCGGAACCGCAGCATGCGTCGCAATTCAGTGCTACCTTTTGTTGGATGGGAAGGGTGGGAGGTCCTTGCGTTCTGCGCTGTCTATGGTGGGATCCGCTATTTTTGTGAAACCCCCAGAATCTAGGGCCTTGATAAGTAGAATTGGATTTGCTGGGATACATGTTACTATGATTGATGAGGCTCTACGGAGCTGTATCCGTAAAACATTATTCCGCCTCCTAGGTTGAAAGTTAATCCAAGCAGCTGGGAAGCAGCTTCCCACGGCGGTTCCTGGTGTTCACGGCTCAGGCACTACTTGGAGGTTATGGGTAGTTGTGAATGGAGTGATGAATCCCCTGATATGGATTATAGCTATATTAGCTACCCTATTTATAACCCCACTTATAACTACCCATGAACCTGAAGCCCCAAACCCCAAACTCCAAGACAGCAAGGGGCGGGGGGGGTTAGCGGCTACCACCACGGCTTTTCTATGGATCACTCCGGAGCCTGCTAATAAAAGGGGCCAATAGGGTTCCTTCAGGGGAGCTTTATTCAAAGGTTAGGGTTCCTTTAAAGGGCTCTACATAAGGGCAACTATAAGGGATAATACATGGGCTCGATGATATAGGGGCCGTAGTGATTAGAATCGGGTTGCTTTACACGGCTCTACATAAGGGTAACTGTAAGGGATAATACAAGGGCTCTGTGATATAAGGGCCCTAATGATTAGAACAGGGTCTCGGGGTGCGTTAATTGTACGATACCCATACGAAAGAATCCCGAAAATAATACTGGTATTGCTACTTGTTAAGGCAAAGCCTGGCAAAACTGCGCACTCATTGCAAAACTGCGCACTCACTGCGAAACTCGGCGGCGCTTCTTGCCAGCATCTTCGATGCCGTTGCGCAACTCCGGCTGACCCTTTCCCATGACTTGGGAAAGATGGCCACAGGTGCCGATCCAAGGCTCTGCGGGAACAGAAAAAATTGTTCCTGCCCCCGCAAAGCTGCGCCACACCAGGAGGTCCAAGTGGCCATAAAGCCCTGTCTGTGCCGAAGCAGAATGCATCTGGCGCAAGGATTCCCCCGTAAACACAACACATTGGGAACCTTGCAGCTGCCATGCGCAGCAGGGGCAATACGTTTTTTTTGTAATGCCCGCCACGTCGCCACTGGTACCACCCCAGCCACCGAACCCGCCCGCCTCGGACCGTTGGCCTTTCGAGATTCTTTGGCAGCTAGGGGCTGGAAATCAAGGAATCTATATGTTTTTAATCATTTTCCTCATTCTTTCATCATTGTGCATCATCGCTCGCCTTCTTCTGGTGCCAAGCGATGAAAAATGATAAAAAAAACGAAAAAATGAAAGGTTCCTGGGGCTCTCCTCATTTTTCGAAAATTCCAGCATTCCCGTCCGCCGCTTCCCCTGCGCTTTATCGCCAAATAAAGAAAAAAGATGAACAAATGATGAAAACGTGATGGAAAAAACGACGATTTCCTGAAGCTCGCTTCATTTTTCGAAAATTCCAGGATTCCCGTCCGCCGACTCCCCGGCCCGTTATCGCAAAATGAAGAACTAAGAATGAACAAATGTTGAAAACATGAAGATTTCCCGAGGCTCTCCTCATTTTTCGAAAATTCCAGGATTTCCGCCCGCCCTTTCCACTTTTCCGTCAAATGATGAAACAACGATGCCGGAAATGAGGATCTAATGATGATGCCTGAAAACAAGAAACGATGATCAAATGAAGAAAAATCACCATAAACTTATTTTTGTGGCTCTGAGACTCTGAGAATCTCTAAACGTTGGCCAACCTCAAAAGTTCATCCATGGTGGGCTCAGTCCGGGCATCTGCCTCGAGAAACCAGACGACGCTGGTTTTCTGGCCCACACGTTGCCGCTTCGCCAACAGCTCCTTGAGCTTGGCGAACCACCTGCGGTGGACCCCGTAACGAAGGATTTCGTTGGACTTCAACGGCCTCCCGATGCGGTGGTCTGCGCGGAGCTTTTAGCCATAGACTATGCAGATAGAGCCCTTTGGCACTTTCAGGTCTTCAACCAGATCTTGCAGCCCGTGTGTGCACCATGGTTGTGTCTGTGACTCATAATGGCAAATAGACATGTGTCGCGCGTTGACGGCCCGGTGTCGAGCTCCAAGTCGCCGTCGACAACATGATCGCGCTCATGTCTTTGTAGCTGTGCCTTGCAAAACTTGTCAGTCCCGCCCCAAACGCTTAGCCCGCATGTACACTGGACCCAGGGCATCGCTGGAAAATGGGGCGTGGCACAAGCTATCGGATCCGAAAAGTTGAAAACAATGGCTGGTCCCTGAGCTACCTGCTGACGCAAGGTCGGAGATCGCATGCGGTTGCTATGACAAATTTCGGGCCCCACGGGCGGAAAGAACGCAAAAGGCTCGACACACCAAACAGGCTTAACTATGCTGAATTGATAGAGATGCTGCTTGCACATAAGAACCGCTGGGTTTCTCAATGCATCTCCGAGTTTAAGTAAGTTTAAGCATCATGATCATGTACGGGATCAACGATCATACAGTGTACCGCTTACCAGCGCTACTGAGGCTGGATGTAGAAGCCAACATCCTCGTGTATCATCGTGTATCCACTGCTTCCGTTCACGGACGGCAAGTAAATGTGAAAAACGGTGGGGCGCCGGAAATGGCGTTCGGATTGCTTGGGGGAGCAAGGCTTTTGTGACTCATTGGGCCAACTTCGAAAGAACAGCCGCGGAAGCAGGCTTGTGGCGGCCAAGCACTGGTCAATTAAGACCGATGGCAGTATCACCACTTGACCGACGAAACAACATTGTCTCTGCTCCCTGGAAGCCCTCCATGAATGCACTTGGGGTCACACAGAAATCTTGTGCTGGCCGTTTCAGCCTGTGGAACACAAACCCCTCGAACTCGGCTTGGGGGAAGCTCGGGCTTAACACCCGGTAAACTGCTCTTGTAAAGGGGGCTTCACCCAACCGCTGAACTGGACCCTAAACAGGGTTTTTCCGGTTTAGGGTCTAGGGACGTGGGGGTTCACGATGTAATATGGCTTGGGGGTTGACTAAGTGGATCAGAACACTATGTAAGTAAACATTTTTTACGCAGAGGTGTGGGTATCCTAGTCGGGGCATGCAACTTAGTACCCTACGCACTAGTCATAACCTACTACCTACTCACCAGTCCCTGACCTTTAAGCCGGAGACGTAACTATGCATGGTTGAGGTATCGGGCTTCAGATGTTGAAGGCTTACGGGGAAGGGCAGAATTATGATCACTACCATCATAGCTTCCACCCAACATGTTACTTCACCCTAAAACCCTCGACACCTGACTGCTCGAAGGCCTGAAAACTGTCTTTCGGTATCGCTTGAGCCCGAGAATGACAAGGCGGAAGCGCCCAAACAAACGCCGAACTTGAATAAAATCCCCAAGCCCTAGAACCGCGCCAACCCTTCTAAAGCCCTCAGAACCCTGAGCTCTACAAGCATAAAATGCTCCGCCCGGGCTGCTTCGGGCTTTCCTTGCCGCCGCTTTTGAAAGCAGCCTCCCGAGGTCAGGGTTTAGGGTCTTAGGGGTTAAGTTTACGGGCTCAGGGGTTTAAGTTTCGTGGGTTGAGAGGTCTTGCTTCGCAGCTTACGTGTCTGGCCAACCCTCAACTTTCGGTTTGGAGCTCTGTTGAATTCAATTTTCAGACCGTGATGCCAAAAGGTGCTTGCAGTTACGATGAAACTGCCGTGCCGGAGACCCATGTCGATCCTGCGTACATGGGAGCTCTCCTTGCCCTTCACATCCCTTGACGTTCGAACTTTAGTCAAGATATGGGAGTTTCCGAAAATAGGGGGATCCTAATATGGTACCCTAAATAGTAGGATCCTCATTATAAGCGCCCCAAAATAGGGTATCCCCTTATTTTCGGAAACTCCCATATGTGCGTCACTCTGATTGCGGGATCGAACTAGTGAGGTACTCCCCAGGCTCCGTAATATGATTTAAGGAATGTTCCTTAATTAAGGGATATTGGAGTCTCTGGGTACGTGTATGTAACCCCCCCCCGCCCCCCCAAGACCTTGCCCCCTAAATCCCGAAATCCACAGCCCCTACGCCCGAAAACGCCGAAAACCCTAAACCCTAAACCCCCCAAGAAGCCATTCGCAGAGCTTTCTTGGCCTTGGAGAGATGCATAAAAGCCGCTGGCAGCAACCTTAGATCAGTTTAGGGTCTCGGATATACCTTAACCCTCCAAAACCTACTAGGGGTCCCTATAAAATTCAGATTAGGGTTTATGATAAGAACCTACAAAAAAGTAGGTTTTGGTAGGTCAAGGTAGGGCTGTGTTTGTTAAGTTGCTTTTGGGGTTCGGGGTTCAGGGTTTCCAGTCTTATATGGTTTAGGGTTGAAGGTTCAAGGTCCAAGGTTTAGGCTTTCCGCGGCTCTCTAAAAAAAAAGGGGCCTTGATACTTAGAATAGGGTTTCGGGGCCCATTATACTACAATTTTAGCAAGGAGCCCCCAAAATGGTATTGGTGATGATTTCGGCCCCTAACTAAACCCCGAAGACCCGAAACTCCTCAGCCAGGGAATGGGCTTACGAACGACGCCCTCTGTCTCAAAATAAAAAACCACCCTTGGGTCGGTGCAGTTCCTTAAAACGCAACGCGGTTCTAAACTCATTTTTCCCTAAACTAGGCCCTAAACCCTAGACCCTAAGCTCTAAATCCTCAACCCTACACCCTGAACCCAAAAACCCTAAACCCTGAACCTCAAACCCTAAAACCTTGAACCCTGAACCCGAAACCCTTAACCCTAAACCTTAAACCCTACACCCTACCTAGACCCCCCAACAACCCTCTAATATACCCCAAATACCCACTATTAAGGGCCATAAAGGACTCTATTAAGGGGCCCTTAAGGGGGTCCTGGTAAGAGAGGTTTCGGCTCTAGAGCCTATCCGAGGCGGCCACATGCAGACCAGCACGGTGGCGGTCTCGATGATGAAGGAGCGTCCTCCCGCCGGGATGGCCTGCGGTGGAACTTCAGAAACGCTAAGGCTCAATGTAGGAACCTGATTAAGAAATTAGTTGCGTCCTACTATTTTCTGGGGTTAGTTGGCCAGGGTTTCTTGCTCAGCTTCCTACATTAGGATTAGGACTTCGGGCTTCACGCTTAGGACTTCGGGCTTCGGGTTTGGGGTTTAGGGCTTCGGGGTTGTAGGGTTTAGGGTTTAGGGCTTTGGGGTTGTAGGGTTTAGGGTTTACAGGCCTCAGGGTTTAGCTTGAGATGTGGCTTTGGGGTTCAGGGCTTTAGTTAGGGCTTGGGCATTCAGTTGCGACTAAGCCCCGCAAACCCCTCCGATGAAACCGTTGCAAACCTACATCGAAGCCCTTAGGGTTTGAGGTTCAGGGTTTAGGGCTTATAGGGTTTAGGGTTTTGGGTTCAGCAGCTCCGGATCGAGCAGCTTCTAGTCGAGCTCGCAAGTTCGACTTCGAATAATACCCACCGACCCAGAGAATCCGAAAACGTTAGAAAATACAAAGTTTCATTTCTACTAAGGCCGAAAGCCTAAGGCCCAAACCCTAAAGCCAAACCCTAAGGCCCAAGCCCTAAGGCCCAAACCCGAATTTCGTGCCTTGCCAACGAAATTTCGGGGCTTGGGCCTTGCCGTGACAAAATTTCGGACTTTGCCGACGAATTTCATTAAGGTTTAAATTACTATATGATAGAGAGGTTCAGGGTTTAGGGTTTAGAGTTTTACGGTTTTAGGGTTCAAAACCCTAAACCAAAGTTTAGGGTTCGGTCCAGAAGCCTTCTCACCACCCATCTCAGCGAGGACATAATCTGCCACGCACACGACGATGGTAATGCCGGCTAGCAATCCGGTCACCTCGGGGCTTAAGGGGGTTAAAGGAGTTGAGGGGGTTTAGGGGGTTAGAGGGGTTTAGGGGGGGTTTAGGGGGGTTAAGGGGGTTTAGGGGTTTAAGGCGGTTCAGGGGGTTAAGGGGGCCGGACAAAGGGGGCAACGTGAAAGAGTTTTAGACGGGCGTCAGAAAGGCCGTATAAGAATTTTAGGTGGGTTTGAGGGGCCCTGCCCAAGAGCCAACTGCCCTTTCACTAGGGAATATACCCCAACATACACATGGACACTTGCTCTTGCCTGAGGTATACCCACTACTGAAGGAGCATAAGGGGGGTCTCTGGAAGGGGTCGTTCGAGGTGTTAGAATTCCCCGGAGGCAACCCACCTTCTGTATGGAACCCTACATCACCGAATCTTTCACCCGTCTAGCGGAACCCTTGCATTCAGCAAGCCCTATTTACGGTCCTCTTAGGTGGACCCTCGACTCGCAGACTCCTCCTGCAATACCGTAAGGTTTAGGGTTTAGGGTTTAGAGCACTGTCCTTCAGGCAAGTAGGTAGCGCCCTGTACCCTAAACCCTAAACCCTAAACCCTATACCTCAAACCGTAAGCCCTGTTAAACCTGGTAGGAACGGAACCTCTTGTCGAAGGTACCTTGACCGATCGTTCAGGGTGTAGGGTTTAGGGCTCAGCGTTTAGGGCTTCTGGTTCAGGGTTCAAGGTTAGGGCTTCAAGCACCTAAAGAATGAGGGTCTATTCGTCACACGTCCCCGTTTATGCCCCGCCAAGATAGCATGATCGCTTTGCGAAACTACTATCAGGAGTTCCCCAGAGACTCCAACATCCCTTAATTAAGGATTATGCCTTGAATTATAGTAGGATCCCTAATATGATTTAAGGTATATTCCTTAATTAAGGGATCTTGGAGTCTCTGGGTCTAACAGACAGCCATAACCCCAAACAGGGAAACACTAAGCCTGAGAGTCCAAATCCCGAAAACCCTAAACTCTGAACCCGGAGACCCTAAACCCGTAACCCTAACCCTAAACTCCCAAACCCTAAACCACAAAACCCCAAAACACCCAGAGCTCGATTCAGAGCCCCTTGGAGGTTCATGGGTATAACCCAAACTAAGGGACCTATAACCCCACTTAGAACTACCCATGAACCTAAAAAAAAGCCCATCTTCCTGACATCCAGGCGTCTCGAAGTTTGTCCGCGGTCGTCTTTGCAGCGAACAGGGAAGGCTTCCTTACCCGCAGAAGCTAGGGTTCAGGGTTTGGTTTAGGGTTTAGGGTTTAGGGTCGTGCCGGTTCAGGATTTCAGGCTTTGAATATGGTAGTCATGCGGAACTCTATAAGGACACATTTTTGCTGAGGTCCAGGGCTTAGGGCTACAGAGTCTTTAGCCTTTTTGCGACCTCTATGAAGACATGATCAAACTGAGGTCCAGGGCTGCGGGTTTAGATGCTAAGAGGTTTTGGGTTTTCGGTTTAGACCACAACCGCAGGGCCTTGTAACACTCCACGGTAGGGCGCTTTGAATCACAGAGACCCTCCTAAAAGTAGATTAAATACTTAGGCTGTTTGCTCCCCTAACTAATGCCAGGGCTGAGAATCCCGAAAACCCACCCATTAAGGTTTAAACCTAGACACCAAAACCCTGAACCCTAACTAGCACGTGAAAGCACAGGGATTCAGGGTGGGGTTCACGGCTCATGGCTCAATGCCCCGCTTTCGGCCCCCAAACCCTCCAACAAGAGAAAGCTCCACCCAAATGGCTGAACCCAACACAAAAAAAACTAAACCCTAAACCTTCATTTCAACCCGTGACCGTAGACCAGCAGCCTTGTAGCCTTTATTCAACGCCTAGACCCCACAACAAAAACCCTAAACCCTAAACCCTAAACAACAAAAGACCGCGACGCCCAGTGGCTTGGTGGTCTGGCAGGAGACAGGTTTCATGCTCCCGAATTTCCTGGGCAGTGAGTCTTGGTTTAGGGCTCCGGACATAGGGTTCAGAGTATACGCTTTAGGGTTTAGGGTTCAGGGGTTCAGGGGTTTAGGGGTTTAGGGTTTAGGGTTTAGGGTTTAGGGTTCAGGGTTCAGGGGTTTAGGGTTTAGGGTTTAGTGTTTAGGGTTGAGGGTTCAGGGGTTTAGGGTTTAGGGTTTAGGGTTTCGGGAGGGCTTTTCAAGGCTTTACAAGCTTTCTCTGGGTTGCTATAGCTTTCTCAAGGGTCTTTGTGGGATGATTAGGAATGTTCATAGCGTTTTCCACAGAAGCACCAAGGTTGCACATGAGGCAAAACCCTAAACCCTAAAATCCTGTATCAAGGGTCTCTAGCGCCTTGTGGAGGTGTTATAAGGGCCTTAAACATGATTTTAGTGCTCAGTGGTACAGGGTAACCAGCGTAACCCGAGTAGAGTTCTTAGGCTTCGGGTTTATGCTCTTGGGACTAGAGGTTTTCGGCAATAAAGTGTATGAACAAATGGTACGTAGTACAAGTAGTGCCCCCTTACAGTCCTAACGAGCATAGCAACCATCAACTCCCCGTCCATCCCAAATCGAAACCCAAGAAGCCTTGCAGAGACCCACATCGCACCCCACACCCCAACAAGAACAACAACAACAACAAGTAGTAAAGGCGAGTTTCTTGTAGACGAAGCTTCACGGTATGGATGAGTTCCTTTGGGGGTACGGATGGTAGAACTTATCTTTGAGGTGCCACGAAGGCAAATGCCATTCGAAGGCAGCTTGAACCAGGGATGGCTGCGAGAGTTGGGATTGAGGCTTTAGCGTCTGATTAATTACAACCTTTACCAGTTTGAGAAGGCCTTCATAATGTGCTTGGGTGGGGTGCACATTGTAGTAGGGTTGTAGTATCGGGGCTCTACAGAAATACTGTTACTAAGCATCCAGACTTCCAGAGTCACACACAAACACACACGCATGGGTTTAGAGTTCAAGATATATGTTCTGCAGGAATTTTGGTCTTCGGGTGTAGGGCTTTTTGATTTAGGCTCGAGGGTTCAGGGTTGGGTGTTTAGGGCTTCAGGGTTCAAGGTGTGGAGCTCTGGCGCTAAGAGCATCCTGTGAACAAGATGCAAGGCCAATGTAGGGCTCGGAGGGGGTGGACTCAGAGACTCCAATATCCCTTAATTCAGGCATATACCTTAAATTATAGTAGGATCCCTAATATGATTTAAGGAATATTCCTCAATTAAGGGATGTTGGAGTCTCTGGGTATGGGGTTTGGGGACTAAGGACTTTAAATTGCAATCTTTTTTAGGTTGGGCTTTTGAGGCTTTCGAAAAATATTAGTAAATAAGATCCTCTTAAGACCAATAAGGGAAAATATAACAAGTCCCAAAGCCCTACTTTTCCGCATGCCCAAGTGACATGTGTCGATCGAACGACGAGCTGTACGGATCGCTTGAAAGGAGAGCACCCGGCCCCATCCACCCCGATCAAGAGTACCTATACCTGGGCTTTTAAGTAACCAGGGAGAAAAAAGTATAAACTGTTGTTTCATAATGGTTCCTTCAAGAAAAAATGTATTAAAGTATGGTACTCCAAAGCCCAGTATACCGGTTGTTCAGGCTTACGGTTGAG
Organism: Symbiodinium sp. clade A Y106; assembly: GCA_003297005.1. Taxonomy (NCBI): domain Eukaryota; class Dinophyceae; order Suessiales; family Symbiodiniaceae; genus Symbiodinium; species Symbiodinium sp. clade A. The sequence continues at coordinate 133,472 of BGNK01000092.1, read as the reverse complement.
GGCTAAAGTTTGGGGTTCAGGGTTTTGCGGCGTACACCGGGGGCCAAACCCTAAACCCTAAACAACAGTGGCCTAATCTACGGGCCTTAATAATTAGACTAGGGCTTGGGGGCCCATTATGCTACATATATATATATATATATACAAATATATATATATATATATAGAGGAGCCCCCAAAGTAGTATTGGTAATTATTAAGGCCCCCTATATAAGTCTACGGGGCCAGCTGGGGCTTGCCCTCAGACGGTCGCGATGAAGACCTTTGCAGCCGGTCTTACGGTGAGAAATGATACGAGGGGCCAGTGATAGTCGGCATAATATTCCTTTCAGTGTTTCCTGAACAGGCTTCTATAAAGGCTACTATAAGGTTTTGTATGATATGGGGCCTATGTAGGGGCACTAACAATGGGGCCAAAGTTTTAGGTGAGATGATACTACAATACAATAAGGAACCCTCAGGAATTGGACTGGTAACTATATGTACGTAATTGTTGACACGTCTATGTTGGGTGTTCTTTTTCTAGTATCCTCGACAGGACACCCCAGCTATACATCTAAACCCTAAGCCCAAAACCCCTACAACCTAAACCCCAAACCCCAAACCCCAAACCCTAAACCCTAAACCGGATACTCTCACCAATATTCCTGAAGAAGCCCGGCAAGACCCCGAAGCAAACCCTACTTCGTTTAGGTTAGCAGACTAGGACTCCCCCAGGGATGCTGAAAGCCAGAACACGAAGTGGGTTTAAGGTTTAGGGTTTCGGAGACGGTTTAGGGTATAGAATTTAAGATTTAGGGCGTATCCTGAGACCTAATGACACAAGCAGATACACAGTGTAAAATTGAAGAAACAGTGCAAAGAAACAACTAGATAAGAAATCTGCGCAGGAATGGGCGGAGGCGGTTTCACTAGATGCCGGGGTCGGATCTAAACAGAGGTGTAAGAGGACACCCCAAAGCCCAAAACCCCCCAAACTAAAGCCCCAAAAACGGTTTAAGAAGTGTCCCAAAACCAGTATGTAAGCTCTTTATATGCCCCTCTAAAGGAACCCTTAAAAGAACCCTAGAAAGGAACCCTTGAAAAGAACCCTTATGGGCCCTGCCTGCCCGGGTTGCACCCCAGGAGGCACCTGTACTTGGCGCTGCTGGCCACCAGGTCCCTGCACAAGCAGAAACCTCAGTGACTCAGCTGATAATCCGAATTTAGGTTGTTGAATTGTTTGTTTTTTGGGAGTACTAGAGGGGCTCCATAACAATTAGGGTTTTGGGGATATATTATGCCTAAGTGCCAAAGTAACCTCTTAAAAACAAGGGTACCCTTTTTCCTGATATTCGGTTTTGATAAGGAGACCCGAAAATAAAAAGGGCAAAAGGGTGCTACTGGGGAAGCTAGACAAGGGGACGGTGGTTTAGGCTTTAGGGCACAGGGTTTTAGGGTTTAGGGTTAAGGTTGTAGTAAATTTTGGGTTTAGGTCATAGGGTTTTAGGGTTTTGGGCTAAGGTTTTAGGGTTTAGGGTATAGGGTTTTAGGGTATAGGGGCTTTGGGGTTTAGGGTTTAGTGTTTAGGGTCTAGGGTTGAGGAGGGTTAAGGTTCAAGTAGGGCTTAAGCAAGGGTTCAGAGAACTGAGGGGGCACTTGCCGTGCAAGTCTTACAGGATCATTTTTAGAAGGGGATTGGGGTGGGTTTGGGTGGGTTTGCCATGTTTAGAAGGGCTTCGTTTAGAGGATGCTGCCGAGGATTTCCAGGGTGCGACAGAGCTTTTTACAAACCCTAAACCCTAAACCCCTAAACCCTAAACCCTAATAGGGTCGCATGGGGCTGTAGGGCTCAGGGTTGGGCTCCAAGAACAGAGCCCGAGACCCGAAAACCAAGGGCCCGGGAGTCTGAACTAAGAGGTATTGAAGGAGCAAGAACACATCCAGTAAGGGTTAGGGTTTAGGGTTTAGCGTGTAGGGGTTAGGGTTCAGGGTTTAGGGGTTAGGGTTTAGGGTTTAGGGGTTAGGGTTTAGGGGTTAGGGTTTAGGGCTTAGGGGTTGGGGGTTAGGGTTCAGGGGCTATGGGTTTAGGGTTTAGGGACCCCTGTTAGTATGAGACTTTGTTCAAGGGATCAGGTATGGAGATCCCTCCGAAATTAGAGGAGGGACTATAAATGAGGGGGCCTTGTCTATCATAACTAAATGTTAACCTTTGGGGCTTCATATGGATTATCGTAATTACCCCAAGAGGTTAAAGCACGAGGGTTGTTTAGCGGAAGGCGTGAGACCCGCAAAAAGGCTAAAGGTTACCTACTCTACTACCACATCAACCACGAGGGTGCGAACAAAAACAACAACAGCAGCCAAAATCCCCGAAGCCTGCAGTCGAAAAATGGCCTTGCTTGGTTTAGGGTTTAGGGTTTAGGGTTTAGGGGTTTAGGGTTTAGGGTTTAGGGTCATAGACTTCAAGCCTCTGGTATTCAAGTTCTATTCCTTGCTGAAGACTTAAGGCGTCTTCCGCTCTCCATAGAGGTCCAAAGCTCGCGGGCACTCTTACGAAGAGGGCGTGTAACCAGAAAATCGACCGCGTCATTTTTACGTTTAGACATTTAGAGGGTGTAGGGCTATCAATGACTACTCTGGTTGAAAAAAACTTGGGGTTTAGGGTTGTCATTATTCTGGTTTGGAGTCTATTCCTTACCCAGAGGATTCAAGCACTCCCTCTAACAGGACTTTAGGGCCGTTTTAGGTATCAAAAACCTTTTCTCGACCTTTATAGGCCCTAAAGCCTATACCCTCATAGAACCCTCATAGATCCCTTTAAAGGGACCCCTAAACGAACCCTTATGACTCCCCTTAGGGTTAGTTAAGGGGTGTTGGCTTCCCAGACTAGGAGCTGACCGGGCTGGACATTCGGAGGGCACGTAACCTGAGGCAAAGGCTGGCGTACCGTAGGTTCAGGAATATTTAGAATAGGATTACTCTGAAGGGCTCCTTATTATAGTTCTAGCACCCATAATGTCATCATAAGGACCCTTAGGGGGGTAGGGGGAGGGAGGGTAGGGGGCCGTAATGCCCAGGAAGTATAGTCCCCTACCGCCCTCCCCCTTACCCCTTTGGGTTCAAGCCCTCTGCAAGCTTCTTATGACTTTCTACAGCACGCCTTTAACCTCCTACCCTCATGCCTAAGAAGCCTGTATAAAGGTCAGAACAACTAGTAGTAGTATCCCGCTCTAACCTAAACCCTAAACCCTGAATCGAACCCTAAACCCTAAACCCAACCTAGTATAATATGCAGCAAAACCATCGCAGGGTCTGGTTTCTTTTTTCAGGCACCGTTTTCAAGTTTTCAGAAACCTCCTTATTATTCTACAGACAAATTATGAAACTCTGTTCCAAGTATTGAGGCTTCTGTATGAAAACTAAACCTGGATTCTTTCTAGAGCCCTTTAACTTACTGGCCCCAAGGAAATAAAAGTTGAAACTTTCAGAATCGACTACCTTGTAAGAACCCCAAAAGTTGAAAAGTTGAGTTTACAGCCAATAAGTTAAGGAACCCTACCCTTGTGATTAAGGCCCCAGCGAAACTCTCTACTTGAAGGGGCAGGGGACTTAGTAAGTAGGTTATAAGTAGAGTTATAAGTGCCCTACATGGAGTTACCCTAATTATCACCCTACTTATACCCAACTTACTAAGTCCCCTGCCCCCTCAAGTAGACCCTAAACCCTAAACCCTAGATCCCTTTAAGGAACCTTATAGATTCCTTTAAGCCTTTTAGGAACCCTTACTAAGTCCCCTGCCCCTTCAAGTAAACTCTGACGTCCTAGGCCCCCAAACCTTTAAACCCGGTTGTGGCCGCTGGCAGCCTCCCGAGGGGAGATGGCAAGGTAATGTAGGGGCCTTAATAATTAGAATAGGGTTCCTTAAAAGGCATCTATAAGGGCATTATAAGGGATTTAGGGATGTAGGGGCCTTAGTATTTAGAAAGGGTTTTGGCGGTCCATATTGTAATTACAGTATGATGTACCCCCAAACCCCATTCTAATTATTTAGGCCCCTACATTACATGCTGCGCGACTTCTCGGGCGACCAGCAGCTTGCAGAATTTGACATAGGGGGCTTAGGGTTTGGAGCCTTTCGTGCTAAAGTTTATTTCTTATGGATTGATCCCCAGCGATATGATCGAACCGCATTCTTTTGTCCCTCGTAAGACAGATGATGCATTCTATGCTATTGCAAATACTGCCGCTCAAGAGCTTTGGAACAGCCTTTATACGGGTGGAACGCATGATGACATTAAGAGGTTTTTGAACACAGGTACACCGACCACTCGTGTCCGGAACTCTGGACGGGCATGCTTCGATCAAGGAGAGGGTTAGGCAAAGTGCCTATGGCACGGAGCGTCACCAAGATGACTGTCGCGTAGGTCAGCCATTCGAACGCCGCCTTACTGTCTGGGCCTTGGAGCTGCAGCCACGGGGCTGCGAGGTAGACCCGTTCTTGCAGGATCGCGTCCATTAACGAAACAGATCATGCGGTCTGTCTATGACATCGGCTTCGCGGGTAATGAATCCCGTTCGCGTATCTCTGGACCTGTCCATAACCCTAAACCCTAAACCCTAAAAGATGCAGATTTCTCCCGTGTTAGTCGGTACCGATGCATGCAAGTATGCAGGCCAAGCCCATGCTTCATCCCATGACCTTGATAATGTAGGAACCTGATTAAGAAACCCTGGGCCTATAACCCCCAAAACAGTAGGATTCATATAAGGAACCCTAATAAAGGCCCAAGGTTTCTTAATCAGGTTCCTACATTAGATATAATTGGTGCGGACATGGCTACTTAGGACAAACCTTGTGCGCACAGAGGTCGATGAGTTTCTAAGCTTATTCGACCTTCGAGGTCAGCCAACGAGGAGATCAACTGGCAATGCAAATGTCTACCTCCTGGGTAAGGGATTGAAAAATGCCGTTCGATTAAAGATTAAGCTCTACGCCCAGAAACCCCAGAAACCCCTAAGCGCCAAGAACCCCCAAGCCTCTAAACCCCACATCCTTCATCGAACCCGAAATAGGAAGCCTCCAAAGAGTATTCTAAACATGCAAGCTCCTACCGTAATGTGCGGGCCTGAATAATTTTCAGTAGGGTTTTGCCCTAAACCCTAAACCCTAAACCAGGGCTAGAGCTATAATGAGGAGCCCTTTAGTCATATCCTTGCCCCCACGGTTTAGGGTTTAGGGTTTAGGGTTTAAAAATAAAAGAGCTCAATAAGAACCCTTCCACATCTTGAAAAATCCTTGTGAGAACTCGACAGGAACCTTTCCACATCCATCAATTAATATAGGGGCATAAATAATCACCTATACCATTTTAGACGTTCCTTATTGTATTACTAGTATAATGGGCCCCAAAACCCTATTCTAATTATTAAGGCCCCTATATCATAGAGCCGTTATAGTATCCCTTATGGTAACCCGTATATAGAGCCCCTGTAAAGGAACCCCTATTCTAATTATTATGGCCCCTATATTAGATAGTTAGAGCACCTTTTTATGTCCACCGGGCCTGAACTTGCTGCGCCACCTGCACTTGCGGGGCCGGCCCGGTCATGAAAGGCTCGTCGATCCTGTGCTTTTTGAAAGGGCCTGCTAGGGGATTGATTATTATTCATTAGGGTGATTTAGAGAGGGTCTAATCTGGTTTTTCATGCATTTGTACAAAGTTTGAAGGGAGTCGATGGGTGTTTGAAGTGCCCTTTTCAGGGTTTATTCAAGGGCTCCTCTGAGGAGTAGCTTAAGGGGGTTCCAGCAGGGCACCCAATAGGCTTCTATGTAATATATAGTAGAAGCCAGAAAGTTGGAACATCAATATCCTCATGCCCTTAAGGCAGAGTATAGGGGATCCTAGCACAAATCCTCCTAAACCCATGTTCCAACTTTCTGGGCTTCACTTTAAGGGTCCACGGCTTGAAGGGCTCTTTTACATAAGTCGGATGCTAGCAATCCTGTGCACAGTGGTCGCTCCAGCACTGGCAATCCACAAAGACCAAGAAGGCACATACGCGGAATGTACCGTCACAGGATGAATGGCCGCTTCAGATTGTCCGTGCTTCCCATAACTTGGCCCAACAAGGTGTCTACAGTGCAGGGTTTGGGGTTTGGGGCACTTCTAAACCCGAAACCATCAAACCCTAAACCTTAAAACCCTGCAGCCGAAACCCCAAAGCTTGAAGCGTCGGATTTACAAAGAGTCAGAGTCCCAGAGACCCCAATATCCCTTAATTGAGGAATATACCTTAAATCATAGTAGGGATCCTACTATAATTTAAGGTATATTCCTTAAAAATATTGGAGTCTCTGGGGTCCGTCTAATGGATCCCAAAGTCTTGGGTTTAGGGTTTTGAGATGTTTCGAGCTTACCTGTAGCCCCAAAGAAGCCTGCATCATGTAAAGGAACCATTCTAAAGAATTCGAAAGAACCCCTGAAAAGGTAGGTTTTTAGAACCCCAAACGTTAAAGCCCTAAACCCTAAACCCCAAACCCTAAACCCCCAATCCCCTAAACACTTAAACACTGAAAACCTAAACAAACCCTTTGAGTGGAATCTCGAAGTCCTTGGAGAGCGCGGATTGCTTCGGTACTTCTTGCGGAGGCTGTGCGCCAAGAACACGACGGCCGCAGCGGCCTCGGGGAATTGGAGAGAGAAACTAGTTTCCTGAGTAGCCCCTTTATAATAAGGGTACCCTTTTTCCTAATATTCGGTTTTAACAAGCGGACCCTAAACTAAAAAGTGCAAAAGGGTGCTACTCAGGAACCAAGGAAAAGTGCGGGGGGGGGGTGTGAGTCTTTAAGGTTTTACGGTTTAGGGCGTAGGAGTTGAGGGCTTTAGGGTCTACCCAGAGACTCCAACATCCCTTCACTAAGGAATATACCTTAAATCATATTAGGGATCCTACTATAATTTAAGGTATATTCCTTAATTGGGGGATATTGGAGTCTCTGGGTAGGGGTTTAGGGTTGAAGGGTTTAGTGTTCAGGATTCAAGGGGTTTAGGGTTTCAGTGTATCGAGTGCAGGCTCATGGGCTTCGGATTCTAGGATTTGGGGCGTTTGGCATTCGGGACTCAAAGCTTACGAGCGTCGCATTTAAGGGGAGCTTGCTTCTGCCGATCTGTCCAAAAGAAGCGAATCATGGTTCCTGTTCACCCCAAACCCTAAACTCCTACGCCTACACCCCTCAACCCTAATCTCTAAACCCCTAAACCCCAAACCCTAAACAAACACTGGTACTGCAGATTGAAACGTTAGTGCTGGAATGAACCCTCATGCGCCAAACGAAGCCTCAAACCCTGGTTCAGGGTTGTGAGGTTCAGGGTTTACGGGTTTAGGGTTATGGTTTAGGGTTTCGGGTTTAGGGTTGAGGGTGTAGGGTAACTCTTGTGCAGGGTTTAGGGGTATGGGAGTTATGGGTTTAGGGTACGCCATGCCATGAAACCCCTGCAACAAACCCATACAAGACCCTGTAGACCCCAACCAAGCCCAATGAAACTGCTTCCAAGCCCCATAAGACTCCGAACCTCAAATCATTGCGGGACCCCGGGGTTTAGGGTTTAGGGTTTAGGGTTTAGGGTTTAAGGTTTAGGATTTAGGGTTTAGGGCTTGTAACGTCAAGCAGCCTGCAAAACTCCCACGATCGACTTTGTAACAACAACAACAGAGCACTAAGCAACAGCTGCTCCAAACCACACCTCCTTCAACAAACAAAGAACCTAGCAAAGAACCCAACATCCACTGTGTCCCCGGGCCAAAAGCAGCACGATCCCGAAGATTGGCCGTGCCATCAGCCAGGCTGCCCCAATCACCTCAGGGTTGTATTGAGGTTTACACTATTTGCTGAAGGTTTCTCATGGCTTATACCGGCTTGAGACTTTGGTGGTTTAGGTTTATTCAAGGTTTTGGGGATTAGGGCTTGTTAAGCTTTGGGCTTAGGCTTCGAGCTTTTCGTGTGCCCTAGACCTAAACTCCAAGTCTAAACCCAGCAAACGTTAAACACTAAAACTCGAAAAACTCTCGCTCGGTTTGTAATCTTGCACGCCGGCCCTCGAAAGTGCTTGAGGCCTACGTCCACGGTCTCCCCCTCACTTGGCAACGGTGGAGTAACGGGAGCACTTTCCCCCAAAGCTGTCTCAACAAAGTCTGGCGTCAGTGGCGGTGTTTGCGGCGCCACTTCACCCGCCGGGTCTGTCCAGTCCGGTGTCTCCTCTTTAACCGCAAGTCTTGTAGGAGCATCGAGTCCCTCCGTTATCCCCGCTGCACTGGTCGAGGTCGAGGAGGGCACAGCTTCTCCCCCGGCAGGTTTTTTGGGGCTTCTCGTGTCGTGAGGCACCAAGACGGTTTCGAAGATCAGGTCCTCCTCACTGGTGGCGATCTCCGGCAATGGGGCCAGTCGCCCCTCAAGCAGGGCTCGGATCTCCTCCTTGGTGACCCCCAACTGGCTGTGGTAGCGCACCCGGCAGGCTGTCCAGATGTCAGTCGCTTGCAGTGGCTGTTCACGAAGGCACATCTGCAAGGCACGGAAGCGCGACTCTTCCCCGTACATAAAAAAAACGTGTGTAACAATAGTTGCAGAGGGGCTTTATGAGCGGCATTGCTTCACGGGTTAAGGGTTTGGAGTTTGGAGGTTCTGTGGTCTAGGGCTGTTTGGGTTCAGACTTTGATGGGGTCTTTTGGTCCTGCGATTTATGGGGCTCAGATCGTTAGTCTTGAGGGCTCCAGGCCAAACGGGCTGTATGAAGTGTTTGATAGGGAAGAAGAGGGGGCTATGTAAACGCCTCCACAAGGCGGTTATGGAAATTTGATAGCCTTGCTGAAGGGTTAAAGGTTTTCGGCCGCAAAGGTTGTTTGGGCTTAGGGTTTGGGGTGCTTCAGGTCTTGAGGTTTACAGGTTTCAGATTCCCAGAGACTCCAATATCCCTAAATTAAGGAATATACCTTAAATTATAGTAGGATCCCTATTATGATTTAAGGTATATTCCTTAATTAAGGGATATTGGAGTCTCTGGGTTACATATGGTTTAGCGATTAAGGCGTGCGGTTTATGTATAGAGGGCCTCGAGAAATAACCTGCTGGGCTCATGCTCCAAACTTAGGTTTGGGCTTTAGGGTCTACCTTAACCTACCAAAACCTACTTCTTTGTAGGGTCCCTATAAATTCAATATTAGGGTTTATAATAAGAACCCACAAAAAAGTAGGGTTTGGTAGTTTAAGGTAGGGTTTGGGCTTCGTTGAACACCCACCATCTTGCAGACCTTTATTTGCTGCCCAGTCCTACTGCAAGACGCAAAACCAGGGGTGATGTTTGAGGCCCAATATCCTAGTCCTCCACTCAGGTCACTAAGGACCCCTTGAAAAAGTTACTTCAACCGCTCTGCCTACTCTTTACGACTCAAGACGGAAATCCGCAGGACGAGTCTATGGAACGCCTCTATGATAAAACCCTAAAGCCGTACACCGTAAACGATGGATCACTGGAGTCTATTTTCGGCGAAGGGAACCTTAAAATCTATGTTACGGCCCTCCGCTCGTCTTTGTATTTCTGTTTGTAAGACCTTGAACAAGAGCACCAAGGCTCAGGCGTCGCCCTAAACCTTCAATATTAAACCCTAAAACCCCAAATCCTTAAAGCCCTAAACCCCCCCCCAAAAAAAAAAAAAAAACGAACCCTAAACCCCCAAAGCCCCAAACCCCAAACCTAAAAAAAACCCACCCCAAAGCACCAAAAGCCCCAAACCACTAAGCCCTAATATAGGGGCCGAAATAATTACCAATACTATTTTGGTGGTTCTTTATTATAAGTATAGTGCTATACCCCAAAACCCTATTCTACTTTTTAAGGCCCCTATATCATAGAGCCCTTTTAGTATCCCCTATAGTAACCCGTTTTCTAGAGCCCCTTTAAATTAAAGGAACCCCTATTCCAATTATTAAGGCCCCCTATATTAAAAAGCAGAGGTTGGGATCTCGGCTCCTGTTCACAGGCGAGGAGCTGTGAAGGAGAGGGCGAGGGAGATCATGAAATTCCTCGGTTGAGGGTTCGGTATAGGTTTAGGGGTTTAGGGTTTAGGATCATGGAAATTCCTCGGTTGAGGGTTTGGGGTTTAGGGTTTAGGTTCTGGGGTCGAGCGCTTGGGGTTTAGGGTTTTGGGTTCGGGTGTAGGCTTTAAGGTTTAGGGTTTAGGGTTTATGGTTTAGGGTTTGCGGTTTCGGCTTTGGGGTTGAGGGGTTGGGGTTTAGGGCTTAGGGTTTAGGCTTTAGGGTTTGGTGTTTGGGGTTTAGGGTTTAGGGTTTAGGGTTTAAGGCTTGGTGTTTGGGGTTTGGCCTGAGTTTGTCAGGGGATCCCGTGCTCCGAAAGGGATTTGCAGAGGTTCTGCAAGGCCTGCATACGGTTTTTAAAGTGGGTCAGGAAGGTCTTTATAGATAACGGGGGTATATGGAACCCTAAACCCTATGGTAAAGTCCAAAAAGTTGGAAACCGGATTAAGGCCAAATAGTGCTGGGATTCCCTATTCATTACTCTTAAGAATGGAGGCTATGGGGTTTCCAACTTTTGGGCTTCTACTGTCAGCCCTAAACCCAAAAAAAAACAAATTCCCAATAAACCCTAAACCCTAAACCCTAAACCCTAAAACCCTAAACCCTAAGCCCTAAACCCGAAACCCTAAGCCCTAAACCCGAAACCCTAAGCCCTAAACCCGAAACCCTAAGCCCTAAACCCGAAACCCTGATCACTAAGCTCCAAGTCTAGAGCACCCTGAATCTGACACCAGACCCAGAGTTCCTTCATATGGTGAAAATAGGGGGTTAAAGGGGTACTTTAAGGGTACTATAAGGGTTCCTTTAAAGGGCTCTATAAGGGTTTAGAGTGGAGCTTCATATAGGTAGTTGTGAAAATTATGGTCCCTTTTTGGGGTCCCTAAGATAATACGGCACCTATTATTTAGGGTACCCAAAAAGGGACCATAATTTTGACAACTACCCATATGTATCCCCTTAAAGGAAATCTATCAAAGTCCCTTATAGTACCCTCAGAGTATACCCTTAAAGGAAGTCTAAAAAAGCCCCTTATAGTACCGTTAGAGTATCCCTTTCAAGGAAGTCTAACCTTAAAGGAAGTCTAAAAAAGGCTGGTAATTATTCAGGCCCCTATATGGCTAGTTGTCAAAATTATGGTCCCTTTTTGGGGTACCCTAAATATTAGGTGCCGTATTATATTAGGGACCCAAAAAGGGACCCTAGTTTTGACAACCACCCATATGTATAGCTTTTCTGCTTGTTCATTTTTTAACGGCTTATGTCAGGTCTTGCAAGCTTGTTATTTAGTTGTGTCCGGGTTTTTTGGTTTACTGTAAGAGCCTTGAGAAGTAGATTAAGGGTTTCGCAAAGAGGGTTGTATACCTTAGAAGAGTGAGGGGCAATGCAAGTAGGACGCTTGCAGCGGGGGACGGTGCTTGACGTCATTGTTAGCTTCTCCAAATCCCGAAGTCTCCGCAGTAGCCTCGCTGTCGGCTCCGACTGCTTGGTTGGCTCTGGTGATCTTCGAAAGGGAAAGTCGGGTCCTGGCTTCTGCAAAGATAGCATCAGGCGCCCAACTTCAAAGGCGCGAGCCAGTGCGTCGCGCCACTTCAACCGACGTGCTGTCCATCGGGTGTTCATAGAACATAAACACTTTGCTTCTAAACCCTAAACCCTAAACCTCAACCCTAAACCCTAAACCCTGAACCCTGAACCCTAAAACCCCTAAATTCATCGTACCCCTGTGGGTCGTCTACTGCGAAGCCCAGGGGGCCTTGGTATGCCGAAGCCTAAAACGGCAGGATTCCTGCGGTATCCCTCAGAATTCTGATGTAGAGGCCGAAAAAATTTACAATGGGGTTTTGGGCTCCTTTATAGAATACTTAGAATAAGGAATGCTACTTCCTCAATCATTCCTGATTGGTGTTTCCTTTCGTCGCATTGAATTCCAGCATGCATACTTAGAATAAGGATTGTTAAGGAATGGTACTGGGAATCGTTTAGGCTTCTATAGCACCCAAAAACCCTAAACCCCAAACCCTAAACCCTGAACCCCTACAGTAAACCCCATAAAGTTGGAAACCGGATTAAGGCTAAATGGTGCTGGGATTCCTTATACATTACTCTTAAGGATTGAGGCTGTGGGGTTTCCAACTTTTGGGCTTCTACTGTAAGCCCTAAACCCAAAAAACCCCAAATTCCCAAAAACCCTGAACCCCAAATTCCCTGTCAAAACCTTAGCAAGGGCGCAGGCAGCAGAGGGCCGCGCCCACGACCTCGCCGAGCAGCTCGCCGACGCATGGGAGCACCTGATGTAGGAGCCTTTAACTAGAATAGGGTTCCTTTAACAAGGTTCCTTTAAAGGGGTTCCTTTAAAAGGGTTCTACAAGGGTTACTATAGGGGGTACTATAAGGGTACTATGATGTAATGTAGGGGCCTTACATTTTTAAGAATAAGGTTCCTGTAAAAGGTTTAGGGTTAGGGGTTAGGATTTAGGGCTTAGGGTTTCGGGATATAGGGGCCTTGAATAATTAGAAGAGGGTTCCTTTAAAGGGTTCTCTTAAAGGTGTCTACAAGGGATGTGGAGTAATAGCGTTCCTTATAAGGGTGTAATATAGGGGCCTTAATAATTAGGGCTCTTTAGGAGGGTTACTATAAGGGATACTATAAGGGCTCTATGATCTTGGTGCCTTAATAATTAGAATAGGTTTGGGGTACGGGTACGGCCAGTATAATATACGTACTATAATAGAAATAAGGAACCCAAAACCCTATTCTAATTATTAAGGCCCCTACATTAGCGTATTTGGCTGCCTTAGGCTAGGGTATGTGGTTTCGGGAGGATATGTTTGGGGACCTTAAAAAGGCAGTACGATAGGGTTCAGGGTGTATAGTTGGGGCCTCAAGAGTAGAAAAAGGTCTCTTATACACACGTATACGTATACTGGGGCTCTAGGGGGATGCTACTTGTAGCGGTAATGACCCTACCCTAAGGGTCCAGGTGTCTCCTTAGGAGGGTCCGGCATCTCCTAGGGAGAGCCCTTGGCTTGGGTCTCTTTGGGGTCTCAGAAATCCTGCATTTTGAGGTTCCCTAAAGTGTTAGGACCCTTAGGGTACACCCTTCAACCCTCTGCCCTTCCACCGGGGTCTCAGGGTCAGGGCCCGAAATCGTGAACCCTGGACTTAGGGTTGCAGTGTTAGGGGTTGGGATCTAGGGTCGAGGGCTTAGTGTCTAGGGTTAGGACTTAGGGTCGCTTGGGGGATGTAGCCCATCGGAGATGAGGCGTCGAGCTTGCTGCCAGCATCATCACCTACTGCTAGTACTAGCTATTTCCAACGGAGTTCCGTGCTGGATGCTATTGTTTCTTATTCAGAAATCAAACCCTATAAAATCCAAACAGGAGCTGGTCAAAAACACAAAAAGGCGTGCAAAAGTGTACTAGAAAAGCCTTGTTGTCAAATGCTATAAAGCCCTATCTTAATGCTTGTTGAAGCCCTTGCCCTGCCTGGGGCATGAGAGCGATGGGCCCGGTTACCAGCTGGAGGCCCAGCAGCATCACCACGAAGCCCACGAGACGCAGGACCATGACCTGCGTGTCTTCGGGTTTCGGGTGTTATAAGGCTAAAGGTTTAGAGGGGGCTGCTGGGGTTTATACAGTTGTGAGGATGCAAGAAATTAGGGTTTCAAAGGGTATGACCGGCTTGTATTTGGGTTTCGGGTTAATGGGCTTTAATCGGGTGTTGTACGGGGTTCGTAGGGTTGTTGATCTGGGTTTGTTGGGGTGTATAGAACTATGGGATGTTAGAATTTAGGCTTCTGAGCTTATGAGTGGAACCCTAATGATTTAAACCACAAACCTCAGCCGCAAACCTAAACCGCAGATCTCCCTGCAGCATGCGAGATAACTGTTTAACCCTTACAACAGCAGGTTTTTGGATCCCCAGGTTCAACCTTGCACTCCTAGAACACAACCATTACTCACGAGCGCATCCTGACGCCCCTCCCCAGCGCTTAACAAGGGCTTTACAAGGATTGTTGTGGAGGTTTCAGAAGGGTTTAAGGATTGTATGGATGGCAAAGTTGGGCTTTGGGCTAAGATTTGAAAAGAAGACCGAGAGAACAGGGCTGGAGCTGCGCCGAAAAAAAAACAGAGCCAGAACCCCTGACCCCTGATGAAAGAAGATACTCTGTGTCGTACTACCTGTGCCTCTATAATTGAGGTATACTCCTTAGTCTAGTTTGGATTCTGCCGTGCTTTCAAGTCACCATTGCACCGTTCTCAGTCGACTTCTCATCGATCATGTCCTCGTGGTGACAGGGGAAACAGGGTCCAAGACACTAAAATCGAAGTAATCGGTTGAAGCATGAGGACCATCAGGACCTACATCTGTAGACTGAGGTGCGGGTTTATATAGGTCAATTACATGCATACAAAAAGAAAGAATAGCTTGCATACTCCTCAGATAGATCAGTTGGAAGCTGTGATTGGTAGGTGTGACAGGTGTGTGTGTGTGTGTGTGTGTGTGCATAAGAACCTTCAAAACCTCAGGGCTCGAAACCGTAAATTTACCGAGGTCCTCATGATCAGGAAAGGGCTTGGGGGTATGTTGGCAAAAGCAGGGAACTATGCGGGAACATTGCTACTCACCACTCAGAAACCCCAAATAAACCCATATAAGCCCTGCAAAAAACCTCTAGAGGAGCACCGGGTTCCGGGTTTAGCTGAACCTAAACCCCGAACCATTTAAGAGCTTAGGGTCGATCTTCTAATCTTTCGGACTGGGGCAAAAATCCCCAACTCCCTAAAAGCTCGAAGCCCCAAACAAGTTAGGGTTTTGGGGTAAATCTTAAAAGGCTAATAGAACATGAAAGTGACAACTACTGGCACGGTCAGTATAGCACGGGCAATAAGAGAAGGCGCAAGCATACGGATACCAATGATCGCCTTAAGTAATGATATTCACAACCAAAATCAAAACCATGCAAATTCATCCCTAAACCCTAAACTCCAAATGCCCTAAACTCTGAAGCCCAGAGGCCTGCTTCGTGTGATAGCCCAGCAAGGCCCAGTTCACCGAAGACATGGTGCCGCTCCTGAGCTCACGGCATAAAGGGGGTTTAACGGTTTCAGGCTTAGGGGTTAGGGGTGCGTGTCAGCCACGTCGCGACCCCGCGCCAGTCGGGCCGCTTCAGTGCGCGGATCCCACCCCCACACGAAGTAACATGTTTCACGGATGTAAGACATGCTCCATGTTCCAGTCTGCTATACCACTTCGGCTCGTTCACGTGCAGAAGTATATGTCGAGTGCAGTATAGACCTTGAAAGCATGGAAAGGCGAAACGTGCCCAGTACCATGTCTCGGGTTTGGAGGGGCCTGGAGCTTTTGAGAACCTCGGTTTAGGGTTTAGGGTATATTATGTGTATATATATATATATATCTTGCTGGAAATCAGAGCCTGGCGACGACACGTGCTTCGAAACTTGCGCAGCATTGGCCTGCAGCACTTCCTCTTGTGCTGTCGATCGTAGGCCGGGGCGTTCTAGCACGAGGGTCTGCACATCGACAAGCAGGCATTCGAGCAGCCCGATCTGTTGTTTGACGGCAAGCTCAGCA
Organism: Symbiodinium sp. clade A Y106; assembly: GCA_003297005.1. NCBI lineage: Eukaryota > Dinophyceae > Suessiales > Symbiodiniaceae > Symbiodinium > Symbiodinium sp. clade A. The sequence continues at coordinate 117,804 of BGNK01000092.1, read as the reverse complement.
CCGTCTGCGGCAGAGGCAACTTCACGTGCCTTGCTTTCGAAAGCTTGAATCTCTGCCTCTCGAAGCGGCGCAGCGTTTCCAGGATCCGAGGCATTAGCGTCTCGAGATGTGGGTTCTAAGGGATATCCCAAACCCGCTTGGGTTTCGGACTCGGTCCCGGAGACTCCAATATCCCTTAATTAAGGAATATACCTTAAATTGTATTAGGGATCCTACTATAACTTAAGGTAGATTCCTTAATTCAGGGATATTGGAGTCTCTGGGATTTTGTCTTTCGAGCCTCTCTGTTGACAATGAATGGAGTTATAATATAGGCGCCTTAATAATTGGAATAGGGTTTTGGGGTACATTATATTACAACCATATTAAGGAACCCCACACCAGCATTGGCCATTATATTTAGCCCCTTCTATAACATTTCCGAAGATGGGTTGCAACTATAGCTGCCCTATGTAGAACCTCAGTCATAACTACCCATGAACCTCCAAGTACTTCGGCACAGTCTCAGACCTGTATCCCAGGGAGACAGGCTCGCGCTCCCGGCCGACATGGTGCCCTGCTTCGCGATCACGGAGACTTTCGTGACGTCCTGTCCACAAGAGCGCCAATACCCTAGACCCTTAACTCCTAAAGCATGGTATATTGTGGCGCGGTGTATGATGTAGCCATGTGATAGGCTTACAAGGTGTGCGACTACCTTAAAGACCCCCTGTTCGAGGCTTTAGGTGCTAAGCTCAGCGGCTTGGGACTCAAAGTTTGGAGCTCGATCATCTAAGATGACGGCCCTCAGTAATTACTGGATTAGGCTTCGGGGTGAATTCTATAGAGACGGGCTACTTTTGGGGTACTATTGCACTTTTTGGGGACCTCTATATTTGCAGCTCGAGGATACAAACTCGGTTTTGTGGATGTAAAGGCAAAGGACAAGCGTAGGTACAAGCTTCGAAGTTGCCATCGTTCCTCAAAGTAGATATCAAAAAGTAAAGTTAAAACCCCAAACCTTAAATCCGTAAACACTAGAAGCCCTAATGAACCCTCAACACTAAATCGCTAAAGGATCCTAAGCCGCACAGTCCTAGACCCTGAATCCTAAACTCAAGGTTCAAGGTTTGGTGTTGAGATTGTAGGGTTGAGGATCTGTGCGGTTGTATCGGTCGTTTTGGGCAGCCGCCACTTGGAGAGGAAGAGGATGTGACAAGCGGAAGCGGGCTATATGTAGGGTGACGAGTACGATACTTTTAAGTCTGCTACTTCTGAATCCAGATAAGCCCCGGGACCCTCCAGTCATCCCAACTGCCCAGTATGACCTGCAAATGCTACAGTCCGCAGCACTGTTTTGGCTCAAAGACCCTGACCACTTAGGGTTTAGGGTTAAGGGTTTAGGGAACCTTACAACACTGCCTGGCTTCAGTGAGCTCAAGTTTCGTGTTCGGCGTGGGGCCCAGAAAGCTCAGCACCGGTGCTGAACCCAACTTGCATGCAGCTCTTTGCGCTCTTCCCGCAGGAGCTGAAGGTTATAACTGGATATAGGTTATAAAGTTGGCGTAAAACACATGCGTCTCGTGATACTTTAGCAAAGCGTATCATGCAATGTTGCCACGGTATTTTGCCCTAAACTGCCACGACGTTTTGCCCTAAACCTGACCCTACTTGTCGGGTATCATGGGGAACCAAAGGTTAACCTTTTTCATAATATAAGGATTATATAGGGATTGTACTACCCCAAAAGGTTAAAGGTTACCTACTCTACTACTAGGTGACTAGTTGTAAACCTTAAACTCCACCCTGGAGCCTGAAGGCTTAACCCCAACACCCTGGACCCTAGACGGTTTAGGGTTTAGGGTTTAGGGTTTGAGACATGATTCCTGAACTTCAAGGCAACGGAGCCGGCCTTTTATGTAGAGCTTTGTAGGGCCTTACAAGGTCGAGGGTTTAAGATTTTTGGCCTTGCAGGGGTTTAACAGGGCGTATAGCTGGTCAGGGTCTAGGGTACAGGGCTTATGGGGTGCATGGGGCTTTTCGGATCACCCCTTAGGAGCTGCAAAGATGCATGTTCTGGTGCCTTCTGAATGACGGAACAGGTGAAGGACGTTCGCACATCGCCCACCTCAGAAGGTTCTGATAGGTTGGTGCTCAGGGCATTCAAGCTGCATGTGTTCGGTGCTATCAGAACGCACCCGAGTTTTACGGACGGGGGGGTTAGCGAAATTCCTCAGATTGAATAGTTGCCACCTTGCTTCCGACTTATTCACCTTCAACAGCAACGTCAACCCATTACACACATCGGCACAGCCACCACCATCACAAGTCATCATCATCGTCATCATCGTCATGATCATCCCCATAATCATCACCATCATTATCATCATCTAAGAGCGGGGTTCAGGGTTTGAGCGTTTCGGCTTTAAGCTTTAAGGTCCGAGGTTTAAGAGTTCAGGGTCTACAGCCGGCAAACCCCCAAGCGTTTAGACTGAAGCTTTCAAGCCTACACCCTCATTCTCGCACTATTCTGAAACACTGCCAATGCAGAGAACCGCATGCCAAGACATAGTAGGTAGGAGCACGAAAGAAATCAGAATGACCACAAACAGTAATTGCAGTAATCATGTAACCATAGAGGCTACAGACTAGCTGTACTGTATCGCCAACGGATTGAGGCCCAGCAGCGGAGTCCTGCCCTGTGACAGACTCGAACTGGACTTTGTTGGGGCCCACGACCACGGCCTCATTCCGCCGGGGAAGGTGCGTCAACCTTCCTGAAACCCTGAATTTTCATGCAAAAGAACCTACACCCTAACGTCCTGAATCCTGTATCCGAAACAATGTATCCTACACGCTGAACCCGAAACCTTAACGCTAGACATGGAATACCAGACCCGAAATCCTAAACCCTACATCCGATGATGGCGCTGTCGCCGTCGTGGACATCATCGACATCATCATCATCATCATGGTAATGACGATGATGTATTTGATGACGGTGATGGCGAGGATGACCAGGATGACGAAGAGGAGGATGATTGGGATGATGAGGATGGCGAGGATGATGAGAATAATGAGGATGGTGAGGATGATGAGGATGATTGGGATGATGAGGGTGACAGCGCATGTGATAGTGGCGATGCTGATGGTGATGATGCTGATACGGGTGCCGATGTCGATGATGATGCTGCTAGGGATGATGACGATGATGATGGTGGTGGTGATGATGATGATGATGATACTGATGATAATGATGATAAGGGTCATTATGATGATGATGGTGGGGTGATGGTGATGGTGATAGTGATGCTGATGGTGATGCTGACGGTGATGGTGACGGTGATGGTGACGGTGATGGTGGCGGTGATGATGATGGTGATGGTCACGGGGAGACGGCGACGATAACTATTCAAAGGATTGCAGGCCGCTTATTGTTTCCTCGCCTTTTGTTTTGGTGCTTGAAGATACAGCCGCTCTTCATCCATTATCCAACCTTTGCCGCAAACCCCAAATGCCAAACCTCGTACCCTACAAATCCAAACCTTACATCCCCAACCCGCTTAAAGCATGCCAAACCAAAACCACCACATCTCACCTTGCCAGACCCTGAAGCCCATACCCTACATCCCAAACAGTAAAAAGTAAACCCCAAACCTCACTGAAACCCCAAGCGGGCTTCTTCCGAACCCTACATATGATCATTCACCCTAAACCCTAAACCCAACCCCTAAAGCCCTAAAGATATGTCAGCCTGTGACCTCCCTAAACCAAACTGTAAACCTCACCTCCCAACCCCTACTTTAGTTGTGCATGGACTTTCAACCTATGAGCTACAAGGTATATAAATACACCAAGGCATGAAGCTTCCGCAAGCCCCGTGCCCCATAATAAGGCATATACATTTCAAAAATAGAGGGCCTTGCAAGCATGACTTAAAGGATACTTCGTAACTAAGGGGTAATATAGGGGCCTTAACAATTAGAATGGGGTTTTGGGGTTTCTTATACAATAGTTATAGTAATGAACCACCAAACCTTAGGCCGAGGTAGTTGGCTCTCCGGCAAAAGCCTGCGGCCTGAACCTCTGAATCTGTCGGTGCAGCGAAGATGCTCGAATTGGGTCTTCGAAGGACTGTGTAATCGGATCTATACGGATTCTACAGGGTGTTTTTTAGCATGTCCTATAGGGCTTAGGATGTCAGGGTTGGGGGTTTATAGCCCCGGAGCCTAAACTCAGAAATCTGAGCCCTGAACCATACCTAGATCCTAATGTAGGAACCTGATTAAGAAACCTTGGGCCTTTATTAGGCTTCTATAAGGGTTCCTTTAAAGGGTGCTATAAGGGTTTTGGGGGGGTGTTTGATGTAGGAACCTGATTAAGAAACCTTGGGCCTTTATTAGGGTTCCTTATATGAATCCTACTATTTTGGGGTTGTAGGCCCAGGGTTTCTTAATCAGGTTCCTACATTACAGTACACCCTAGGGTTGTGTCAGAGCCCACCTGCTTGTTCGGAAACAGCGGGCTGGCCTTCCAAAGCGAGGGGTTCTAAAGGAGCTCTGAAGGTATCCGTAAGCTTCAAGGTCTAGGGTTTAAGGTTTTGCTTGGAACGGCAGCTTGACGAACAACCCTAAACCCTGCAGGGTTTTAAGGGCTCTGGGGTTTAAGGATGCCGGCTTCGGGTGTGGGGGCCCCACCGGTTGCACGAATACGAAGCCCTGGCCCACGCTACGCCCGACATTGCAACGCGGTGGAGGAAGCGTTCCGGGACAACGAGTCTATTTCTCTCCCCTACTACCTAAACCACAAATATAGGGGCCTTAATACTTAGAATAAGGTTCTGGAGCCCATTATACTATACTTATAACAAAGAACCCCCAAACTACTAAGAGATCCGAACACATGTACTGAACGAAAGCCCTCAGGACCCCAAATATAGGGGCCTTAATACTTAGAATAGAGTTTTGGGGTATATTATACTATAAATAGAATAAGGAACCCCCCAAAAAAGTATAGGTAATTATTATTATAAGGCCCCTATATTAGATACACTTACCAAAACCCTGAAGAAACCCTACTTGACATGGGTAGGGCTCGCGGCTCCCCATGAGGAATCTCGGTAGCCCCAGTACCCCTCACTCCTTGCCCTACGTACCATGGGAACGGGTACGCCTGATTTGTCGCACAACACAGTGGGTCAGCAGAATCTGCGTTCTCGGCCAAAAATTTGAGGATGTCCTGACATTTGCTGCGCGCGCTGCGTATGAGCTTACAGACGACCACTGGTACGAACCGGGTGTCTGAGAAGGCCACCATCACGTGGATGGCGGAGCAGTATGTTGCGACATTTACCGAGGCCGTTGCCGTGGAATGTTGCCAGCCAGCATGCTGGCAAAATTGCGCCACACCTACAGGGGAATTTGGGAGCCTTGTTTGCAAACTGCCCCGAAACAGGTTCTTTCGGACAGATGCTACATTAACCGTGGCAGGTTTTTGTTTCAGGCCGTCTGCGACATTGAAGCTGATGCTCGAGATCGAGGTGTGTGTGACAGCGGGATTGCCCATGCGGCAGGATCTGCTGCAATTCCAGACCTATCTCAATCTCACTAACTATGTTCGACGTGGTTGAACCATTGAAGCTGCCAGGTGATGTGAAGGTCTCTGTTCAGACTGGCTGGGGCATGAACGCCGCCGCAGATGCCGCAACCCCGACCTGCACTCGGCAAGAGGGCCTTTGGCTTGCCATCACGATGATCTGTGTGGCTTCATCTGGGCCCCAGATGATGGTCTGTGAGGTTTGAGCCAACTTCGCACAATTCGTGAGAAGGCACAGTTGAGGTGCCCTCGCGGTTTAAGGCGTCGGAACGCCTTGTTCTGGACAGCCCACAAGGAAACACCAGGCGCACGGGGGGCCCCCGCACCGTTCAGCCGGCAGCCGAGAATTCAATGCACGAGTTTTGGGACGCACCTAAATCAACGCACGACGGTCCGCAGACAAGACAAGACAAGACAAGAGTTGATATGGGTCTGGTGTCCTGACATGCCCTCCTGCTCACCCATAGTCGTTAAAACCTACTATGTCACCATACCCTCAACCCTAAACCCTATAAGGTGTAACTATACTCTGAAACCAAAGGCTTGGGCCCCCAACATCGTCGTAGGTGGACATTTCCCCTCTTTCTTCGGCTTAGCGCGCAACGTGGGAGTGGGGACCCAGAGCTCTGGGACGCTATCTTGGGTTCTGAAGCCTTAAGGTTTAGGGGTTAAGGGGTTTAGTGTTTAGGTCTAGGGGGGTAGGGTTTAGGGTTTAGGGTTCAGGGGTTTAGGGGTTTAGGGTTTGTATGTGGAGAAGAGGAGGCCTCAACCCCAAACCCTTAAACCCCGAACCCTGAACCAAACACCACAAACACCTGAAACTTTAAACCCTAAGCCCCAAACCTGGAACCCTAAATCTTGAATCTAACACAACCCGGGGGCGGGCGGCGTGCCTGAGCCTGCGAGGAGAGCTGAGCCGGCTGCTGCGAGAAGACATCAAGCTGATCACGGTTCAGCAGATACCTTAGACTACTTGGAGGTTCATGGGGAGTTATAAGTGAGTCTTTAGTAGGGTAACTATAGCTATAATCCATGTTAGGGACTTATAACTCCACTTATAACTACCCATGAACCTAGCTCATGGGGTGTAGGGTTTCGGGTCTAGAGGGGTTTGAGACTAGTTCATGGTTGGGGTCGCATTAAAGTTTCTATTCCTTATTGGGGTCACGTACAACAAAGGTACGGTTCAGCAGATACCTGACAGCGGTTTGGGGTCCTCTAAAGGCCTAAACTTATGTCGTCCGCATCCTATCTCCTCCTGGGATTCTGGGATATCAATAAAACGCAGAAAAAACGTAAACATAAACGCACAAAAAAGGTAACAGCAAACGCACAATGCACAAACAAACGCAAAAAAACCTAGCACAAAACGTAACGCCACACAAAAAACCCACAAACAACGCACAAAAAACGTAAAGAAAAACGTGACATCACGGAAAAAAACCAGACACAAACGCAGAAAAAACCTAGAAAAAACGTAACACTCCACGTGAAAAAGCGCACAAACAAACGCACAAAAAACCTAGCACAAGCATAACATTACGCAAAAAACCCACAGCAACGAGAGAAGCCGGACAGCTTCTGACAGCAGAACGGTTTAGGGTTTAGGGACAGCTGGTGACAGAAAGCAGCAATAAGGCGGGCGAAGCGGGCTTTGAGATGTGCGGTTGGAGCGTTTCGTTGTTTGCAAAGGCTGAGAGTTCCAAAGCCAGGGCTTTGAGATGTGCGTTTTGGGCGTTTTGGTTAGTTGCAAGAATGGAGAGTTCGAAAGACAGGGATTTCACATGTACGTTTCGAGCGTTTTGGTTCGTTGCAAGAAGGAGAGTTCCAAAGTCAGGTGGGGTGGGGTGGGGCGGCGTCGGGTGCCCCTCCCCCCAAGTCTGAAAACCCGGCCAGCTGAAGCTCATGGGCCAAAATGCGTTTTGCCAGATGCTATCATCATCTGGCAAAATGCAGTTGGGCCACTTCGGAGGCCTAGGGTGGGATGGGTGGGTGCGTGGGTGGGTGGGTNGTGGGTGCGTGGGCGGGTGGGTGGGGTGGGTGGGCCGGAGAGGATGGGTGGGTCGCGGCCGGGCGCGTTTTGGGGGGCACGTTTTTTCCTGAGAGTTTCTCGCCTGGCTCCGGAAGGTGCGTTTTTGGGCACGTTTTTCCGCACCTTTTCTGCACGTTTTTTGGCACGTGGCTTTTTAGGCTTCCCCGGTGTTCCTTACCTTTTTCTTCCGTGTGTACAAGGTACGTTTTTTTCACTTTTTTTTACGTTTTCCCTAGGAAAACGTTAAAAAACCGTGAAATGGGAGGTGCCCAAAAACGTTAAAAAAACGTGAAAAAAAGGTGCCAAAAAGGTGCGAAAAAGCTGCAAAAAAGGTGAAAAAAACCTGCCACAAAACGTGCAAAAAACGTGACCCAAAAGCCAGCGTCCGGAACCTCTCCCGGAAAAAACGCGCCCCAAAACGCGCCAGGCCGGAACCGCTGAGACAACAACGTGCGTAGAAATGCACCCTGCCGCCCGCCCCCGCCCTGAAACCCAAGCCGCGCTTGCACCACGCAGCCCGCGAAGCCCTTGTTAGTGTAGTTGTAGAAAGCCTGGGCCCGCACCCGCCTAAATTGCCCCTGACCCTTTCCCACCCAGGAGTAGAAGCCTAAGCGCTGTGTCAGCAAGCTGTGCCCCGAATAAGCCTCCGGAAACTTTCGCTTCCGCNAAGCCTGGGCCCGCACCCGCCTAAATTGCCCCTGACCCTTTCCCACCCAGGAGTAGAAGCCTAAGCGCTGTGTCAGCAAGCTGTGCCCCGAATAAGCCTCCGGAAACTTTCGCTTCCGCACCAACTGATTGATTGAATCAGAGGCCGCTTTGATCAGGAGAGCTCTTTGAATGTTGAAAAGTAGCCACTTCGCGTGATTCAGAAACTGCGGCTACAAGTCAAGATTAAGTTTGCAGGTTTGTTCACAGGTATGTTTGTGCTGCGTTTTCTTGCTGTGTAGGTTTTGTTTGTCTTTTTTTCGATTTTTCTGCGTTTGATTTCAAGTTTTTTCTGCTGCGTAGGTTTTTTCAGCTTTTTTCCAACTTTTTTTTGCGCTATATTTCAAGTTTTTTCTGCTGCGTAGGTGTGTTTCAGCTTTTTTCCAGCTTTTTTGTGCGTTATATTTCAGGTTTTTCGGTGCCATGTAGGATTTTGTTGTCTTTTTTTACACGTGTTTTCTGCGTTTGTTTTCCGGTTGATTTTACTGCGTAGGTTTTCCTTCACGTTTTTTTGCCTTTTTTGCAGGTTTTTTTACGTTTACTTTTGAGTGTTATAAGGTTGATGATTTTTATTTCACGTCTTTTCTACGTTTTATAGATGTCAGAAACCTAATAGGAATAGATGGAAAGGCCGACGTAAGCCTAAACCCTAAACCCTACACCGTGGGTTTTTAAGTACCCATAAACTTGCAAGATGGTACCCAACTGTGACAAAACAAACAAGCGCGGCCGGGGGTTCTTGAAAGGCTCCGTCCTGGATTCGTATGAGACTCTCATAAGCTTGCTTTTGGGGTTTAGGGTTTAGGATTTAGGGCTCCGGGAGCTTCAGGGTTGCTGTCGTGTTGCTGTTGATGGACAAAATCCTGCATGACCCTAAGGACCCTAACTATGGGAATTATGGTATATTCCTTATAATGGGTAATGCAGGATTTTGTCCATCAACAGTGTCATGGGTGTAGCTCCAGCCCTGCTGATGGCACAGCCCTGCTTCAAGCTTGTTTCCTGCAGGGTTACGTAGAACCAAAACTAGACCCAAGAGTAAAGGGTGCCCTTTTTGGTTTAAAGGGGCTTATAAGGGAACCTGAACCCTTAAAAAGGGAATAAGGGCCTACTCTAGGTCCCTCAAAACAATCCAAGGGGCATGCTGTCCTTGCTGGAGCCCATTCCGATGCTGTTGTCGGGTGCACTAATCTTGGTCTGCAGTTGCCGTGGGATTGTGCCCGAGTTCCTCGGCGCAGGCTTGGGCTCAGGGTCGCCCTATAGTTTACCTACACTATCTTGGGGGGCTTCTTATTATGCATTACAGCCTTCAACCTCCAAGCCCCAACATGCCCTGAACGCTGACACCCACGGGGTGCCGGTTGAAAGCAATGCAGGCGGCGCGGATCCCACATCTAAAGCAAGACGACGAGCCTGTCCCCGAAAAACCATTGACAACTGACCAAGGTGCAGGTTGTAAAAACTATTACTTGAGGGCTTCCATGGGCTTGGGGTTTAGGGCTTAAGGGCTTTGGGCTACTGCTACTCCTGCTGGTACTGATGCTGCAGCTGCTACGTCGACGACGACGACGAAGGCAGCTTCCAACGACGCCACCGACAACGACAATGCCAACGATGCCTTACATCACAGCATGACCTTGCTTTTGTTCTTTCCAATGACCGAGCAGCCGAATCTTCGAGCCGCCGGTGAGGCACCCGGACCGCATGGTCGGATAGCAGTAAAACCTGGCAAAAGCTGCGCGGCATTTGGCTTCAGGGCTTTAGGCTGAAAGGGGTCGTTTTAGGGTTCAGTCGGGCCACGGGTGCCTGCAGTGTCTGAAGTGCGCTTGGGATGTATAGACTGCGCCTTGATACCCGGGCAACTGGAACATACCTTCAGGTCTTTGCAAGGTTTAGGGTTTAGAGTTTTGTGCAGATATAGTGCTGTCGACGAAGTATCTACGAGTGGTTGAAGTTAAACTGCTTGCACGCTGCTCCAGCTCGGCTATGATATGCAGTGATGTTACTACAGGGTTGGACCAAAGTCGAGCATGAAAGCCACGCTATGACTCCTTCGGGGTGGGAGGTGAACTACGCAGAAGAGCAGATGCCGCGCACCTTGAACTCTTCACCCTACACTGTAACCTCTAAGCCCTAACCCCGAAAGCTTGTCTCCCGAGTTGTTTGTTCTCCATTCGGATTCTGGGTTCGCAGCTACTTGGAGGTTCATGGGGGGTTATCAGTGGGGTAAGGTTCGGTCGTTATCACAAGGTGCCCCAAATCGCTCCCAAAGTTTCCTCAAAGTCTTTGCGCCACTCATTCGAAACCCGAAGCCCAAGCTGGTCTTCAGACCCTAAACCCTGAAACGGATAACCCCTAGACCCTAAGCATAAACTCTGAAACCATCGATTTGGGAGTGCGTCCGACGGACACGAGCCACGACGTAAAAAAGCTCTGAAACCAACAACCTGAAACCCTATAAGTCGAACATCTCCAGAGGCTCTACTTGGAGGTTAATGGGTAGTTTTAAGTAGGGTAACTCATTATATGTATATTTATAACCCCATATTAGGGGACTTATCACTCCATTTATAACTACCCATGAACCTCCAAGTAATGGGTTCTATGAGCAGTACTACACGGGCAATTCCACCCACACCCACACCCATAAACTCTCATTGCGCAAGTTTCTCCACCCCGAACCTAAAATCTCGAGTATGTATACCACATATCCCAACTTTGACTATTTCCCCATCAAGTCCCCCTGAACACGAAGCCGTAAACCGTGGAGAGCCTGAAACCTGCGTGTATTTCAGATCCTAAAGCCCAGACGGCCGAAACTCTTGCCGTGAGCCAAATAACATGTACTGTAAGATTCATCTCCACCGCCTGCGTCAGGGCTATGTAATGATGTTGCGTCTAAGGCTTTCGCGTTTAGAGATAGCGGCCTGCACAATTCGGCCAGGGTTGTTGGCTTTGTAGAGTGGGACGGTCAACAATTCAGTATCTTAACGTGCTAAAGAACCCTGAGGAACTCGATTACTCAATTTTCAGACCCCTATAAGCCGTTATATAACCGTGTAAACCCTGTTAATACGACCCCAATCACAACCCTGCACAGCTGTGTAAAGCCCTGTAAAAAACCTCTGCGAAGCGCTTGATGGTATTAGCTTAGCTGTTGAAGGACTCCCCTAATTGAGGCCCCCAACCCTCATTGGCTGTCCCTCTCCCTGCCGTCTGGCAGCGTGGATGAGTCTATCGGGGAACTTGCCCAGCCCAGAAAGTAGTCGTATGTACCTGTGTCTTCAAAGAGCAGCAGCAGTAGCAGCCGTAGCAGGAGTGCAAGCGGGGGTTGTCGCTTTTTGGTCGTCGCCGTCAGTAGTAAGAGCAGATATTGGCAGTAGTCGTCGTAGCAGTCGTGGCCGTGGTGAGTCGTCGTAGTCGTCGTAGTAGTAGTAGTAGTAGCAGCAGCAGCAGCAGTAGTGGTAGTAGCAGTAGTAGTAGTCGTCGTCGTAGTGGCAGTGGCGGTGGCGGTGGCAGTGGAAGTGGCAGTGGCAGCAAGGGGAGTACTAGCAACCCTTCTTGTTTGTCGTCGTTGTTCCTCGCAGTACTTGACACTCCCTTAGCATTCCTATCCTTACGAGCTTGACAAACCTACACAAGTTGCATACCAGGCGACGGAGTGCTTCATCTCTGGCCCTACCCTGAACTGCTGAATAAGAAAGCCTGAACTGCAAGCCTTACTCCTTACAACCTAGAGCCTAACAATCAAACACACCCCTCCCAGGCCCGTTGGTCTCTATCCCTAATTACTCCTTAAACCCCAAAGCCTAAACCCTCAGGTCCTAAACCACCGTGGGCTGCCAGGGGGCAAACCTTCTCCTTACCTCCTCCCGTGGTACTGTGACTGCTACACTGCTTCTCCTCGCCGGGTCCAGGTTCCAGGTTGAGGCTTCCCATATCGAGGCCTTACAAGCAGAATAGGGCTTTGGGGGATGCTGTACCTACCTTTGGTTAGTAGGGAATGGAAGAATGGTAGTAATAGTAGTTATAATTGTACTCCATTCCTCCATTCCCTACTAACCAAAGGTAAGTGTAGGCATGCCAAGGAACGCTGAGGAATAGTATGACCACATATTCATGCTTCTATATCAGGGATCGGGGCTTGGAAACTCTCATCAACATGATAATTTCATGGCCACACAGTCGTCACCGTCGCCGATCGTACACCCAGGCTCCACTGATCGCGAGCCGTTATTTTGTAGGCTAATCCTACAACTGGGGAATGGTTTCAGGGTTTTCGGGCCCCTAAACCCTCACAACCCTAACCCCAAACTTAGGCCCAGAGATTCCAATATCCCTTAAGTAAGGAATATTCCTTAAATCATATTAGGGATCCTACTATAGTTTAAGGTATATTTCCTAATTAAGGGATATTGAAGTCTCTGGGGGCGGGGGGGGGGTGGGGGTGGGTGTCGTCACACCCCCCCCCCCCCCCCCCCCCCCCCCACCCGCCCCCACCCCCCCCCCCCCCCACACACTCACNTTTGCGCAGTTGTATTTGTCGTCTCTACACTTCTTGTTGCTCTCACATTATTTTTGTATATTTATCCTAAAACTGTGGAATGGTTTCTGCGGGTGGGGGCCCGTATTCCGGCCCTCCCCCCCCCCCCCCGCCGCCCCCAGAGACTCCAACTCGCTGCTCCCACGTCCTCCTTCCACTGATAGATCTCCGAGCTCGCCTTCAAAGGAGGACAGCAAAAGCGCAAGGGGATCGCTCCAAGGGTTGTAGGTAAGGTTTAGGGTTTAGGGTTGAGGGTTTGTGGTTTAGGGTTTAGGGTTTAGGGTTTAGGGTTCAGGGTTTAGGATTGTATGTGACTACACACGTAATTCAGGAACACGGTTTAGGGTTTAGGGTTTAGGGTTTATTACAACTTCAACCCTGCACCGCAAGGGTCACTGCCGTTGGAGATAACATTACAGCGACGACAGCACTATACAGGCGACATTGACAATGACTAACTAGCGACCGGGACATTGGTCATGGTGGTTTTACAAATTGTCTTGTAACAGTATTGGCTATGGTGCGTGAGCATTAGAAGAAAAGGGTCGGAACCGATGATGTTGTCATCATGACCTTTAGTCGCATCTACGGCAAGATTCGCAACGGTACCACGTAACGGTATCCGCCCAGGACATAACCGTAACACAAACACTGTCGTGAAAGTCGCAATCAAGCCTACACCCTAAGCCCAAAGACCCTCGAACCCAAACCCGATCCGCCCCAAACCCCAACCCCAAGCACACAGCTTTAAGCCCTGAACCAAGACCCTCAAACTCTGAACCCCATGCCCTCGGCCCTTGTGACTTTTTGCCCTAAACCATAAAACCCTAACCCCAAGCCCAAAACCCGAAGAGCCTGTAGCCCGAAGCCCTAAACCCTAACACCCCAAGGCTAAGACCCTAAACACCTACACGGATCACGCTGCCGGAACAAAAAAATGCATCTGCCAGAACGCCTTGGGTTTATGTAAAGCAATAGAAAGCGATTCCAAAGGAACACGCAGACATCCCTAACCCCTAAACCCCCTAAACCCTAAACCCCTAAGACCCTATGACCCTAAACCCTAAATCCTGAACCCTAAAACCCTAAACCCCTCAACCCCTAAACCCTAAACCCTAAAACCCTAAGACCCTGAACCCTAAACCCCTAAACCCCTAAACCCTAAGACCTAAGACCCTGAATCCCTAAGATGGCCTGAAAGACGGCACCCTCCAGGTCCCCCACAAACGTCAGACCGATGTCCTCGTCCAGTCGCCGTGCATCCGAGCGATACGCATCCCCAGGTTTAGGGTTTCGGGGTTTAGGGGTTCAGGGTTGAGGGGTTCAGAGTTTACGGGTTAGGGGTTAGGGGTTCAGAGTTTAGGGTTTAGGGTTTAGGGGTTCAGAGTTTAGGGTTTAGGGGTTCAGAGTTTAGGGTTTAGGGTTTAGGGGTTCAAGGTTTGGGGTTTAGGGGTTTAGGGCTTTAGGGTTTGAGGATTAGGGCTTGGGGTTTTAGGGTGTAAGGTTTAGGGTTTGGGGCTTCGGGTCCTCTTTGTGGGCTTGTGGGACATTGGGAGATTGCGGGTTCTGGGAGTTGGCCGTCGGATTTGTGGTGTACGGTGGGGGGGACATGAGTTTACTGGGCTTTTAAGTAACCAGGGAGAATAAGTACAGACTTTTATTTCATATTGGTTCCTTTAAGAAAAAGTATACACTTTTATTTCATAATGGTTCCTTTAAGAAACAGTATACACTTTTATTTCATAATGGTTCCTTTAAGAAAAAAGGTATAAACTTTTATTCTATAATGGTTCCTTTAAGAAAAAGTATTAAAGCATGGTACTCCAAAGCCCAGGTTTTGGGGTTGGCAGGTTGGAAGCTTCTCTTTGAAGCTTCTCTGTCTACAAGTCGCCGCAGTTGGTCCCTTCCGCTCTGCGTGGTGTTTTCAGGCACTTGTGCGTTGAGATCTTGAGCAGCTTCTCTAAAAACGATTGACGTACGCAAACAGCTATTCTCAACGAAACCGCCAGCATGACTCCATGACACCAAAGGTGGTTGATTAATACAACATAAAATCTAATCTCAACCTGCACATAAAGAGCCACGGCAAAGTCAGCTGGCCCTAAATCTGAAAACCCTAAACTCCAAACCCAAAACCTACACTGTAAACCCCTAAACTCTCAATCCTCCCTAAATCTGAAAACCCTAAACTGCAAACCCAAAACCTACTCTGTAAACCCCTAAACTCTCAATCCTCCCTAAATCTGAAAACCCTAAACTGCAAACCCAAAACCTACTCTGTAAACCCCTAAACCCTCAATCCTACCTAAATCTGAAAACGCTAAACTCCAAACCCAAAACCTACACTGTAAACCCCTTAACCCTCAATCCTACCTAAATCTGAAGACCCTAAACTCCAAACCCAAAACCTACACTGTAAACCCCTAAACTCTCAATCCTCCCTAAATCTGAAAACCCTAAACTGCAAACCCAAAACCTACTCTGTAAACCCCTAAACTCTCAATCCTCCCTAAATCTGAAAACCCTAAACTGCAAACCCAAAACCTACTCTGTAAACCCCTAAACCCTCAATCCTACCTAAATCTGAAAACCCTAAACTCCAAACCCAAAACCTACTCTGTAAACCCCTAAACCCTCAATCCTACCTAAATCTGAAAACCCTAAACTCCAAACCCAAAACCTACACTGTAAACCCCTAAACCCTCAATCCTCCCTAAATCTGAAGACCCTAAACTCCAAACCCAAAACCTACACTGTAAACCCCTAAACTCTCAATCCTACCTAAATCTGAAAACCCTAAACTCCAAACCCAAAACCTACACTGTAAACCCCTAAACTCTCAATCCTGCCTAAATCTGAAGACCCTAAACTCCAAACCCAAAACATACACTGTAAACCCCTAAACCCTCAATCCTACCTAAATCTGAAAACCCTAAACTCCAAACCCAAAACATACACTGTAAACCCCTAAACCCTCAATCCTACCTAAATCTGAAAACCCTAAACTCCAAACCCCAAATCTACACTGTAAACCCCTAAACCCTCAATCCTAAACCGTGGTTCCCATCCTTCACACGCGAGTCCATTCCGAAGTCATAGGTTTGCTGCACCTGCAGGGAAAGTCGGTGTATCTATCTTTCTATCTATCTAACCTATACATTCATATATATTTATAATTTATGTGTATATATATATACATATATGTAGATATACATACATATATGTATATGTTTGATTTAGGATTTAGCGTATAGAGTTTAAATGAGCCCTAAACCCTAAACCATGTACCAAATCCGCAAAGCCCTACAGTAAACCTCAACAGTTTGAAACCCCAAAAACGCTTACAAACAGCAACATACAACAACTGAACTGGACGTAAACCTCATCGAGGCTCCCTCCCTGCGTTTTGGAGCTGAGGGTTTCCTGAACCTTGGGTCCTGAGGCATTGACCATACTGCAAGGACCACCGTCCTAGGTAATGTAGGAACCTGATTAAGAAACCTTGGGCCTTTATTTGGCTTCTTTATATGGATCCTACCATTTTGGGGTTATAGGCCCAGGGTTTCTTAATCCGGTTCCGACATTAGGTTGTAAGCAAGGCTGCAAGATCAGGGCAGCTAAGGTACTTGCAAGTATTACTTACCCCCACAAACTGAGTCCCCTGAGCAAATACATGCAGGTACCGTGACGTTGACCGCAACAATCCCAAACTCCAACACAGGGGCCTTACTGCAAACAATAGGGTGCGAGGGTATTTCACACGGGAAATACATAGGGACCACTAGGCGAAATTATTTCTATACCTCTTAGTCAGGCCCCTACATTAAAACCCAAAAACCCTAAACACCCTTACCAAGCCCTCACACCAGGAGCCCAGGACCATTCTATTGCTAAGCTTTCCGACCCCTGAACCCCATGCCCTACATCCCTCCCGGAACCCCTAAACCCCTAAACCTCTGAACCCTAATGAACCTTTAAGAACCCCATACAAATCCTAAAAGAACCCTAAACCCTGTAAGAACATTATGGCATGGTATACACAAGCTTCTGAAGCATTACTAACAAAAACATACAAGCCCTTTAAAACATATTATGAAAGCGACACCACAAAACACTGGCCCGAGGCGCGCTGCAGGAAGCCCAGATCGGAGAGCCGCTGTTGCCCGCCAGGGGGGTGCAGCCGGCGGCGACCGTCTCCTTGCCCACCTTCCTTAGGTGTTAGGTGTTTCGGGTTTAGGTTTAGGGTTTAGGGTCTTCAGTTTTAAGGTGTAGGGTTTATGATTCTAAGGGACAAGGTTTAGGGCCGGGGGCCCGAAAAAGCCGCTAGACAAAAAGCAGAAAGTTAGGATACCCCGATTTCCCATCATCTCAGGCTACTAAAGTAAGGATGGCCCACGTCTAGGTTTGGGGCATAAGGGTGCTTCATATTGGTTTTGGGTTTAAGGCTTGAGCCCCTCATTGTGAGATCCTTCCTGTTTTGGTGATCTGTTGGTCCCCTGTTCCCCCCACGTCTGGGGTTAAACACACAGGGCAAGAGGTTTATGCTCTGGGCCCAGGGATTGGGCTTTGGGTTCAAGGTCGGGGATTAGTTTGCGGTTCGAGCTTCGAGTTTGGCTGGACACTTGCTCCATGAAAATTCCATGTACGTTTGTTGGGTGCTGCTTCGGGGCCGCGCGAGGCTGAGGAAAAAGTCTTTCCGCATGCTTTCCCAAGGGAAGAACAGGCTTCGAGATAGTTCTCGGCACCGCTTGTATTTCTTTGCATGTTCTGGACAATCAATAAGGCTGAAGCGCAAGTAAAATTTCAAGCCGAGGGGCATCAGCACGGCCTGATTCCGGACGTAGTTGAACCTTCGCTCCCCAGACCCCCGGAAGGACCCAAAAAGTAGATCCCTTAATGGGGGTTCCTATAAAGTACCCTTAGTAGTGTGGGCCCCCAAATTAGGGGATCTACATTCTAGATCCTCCCGGGGGTCTGGCTCGGTGGGCTTTCCGGCTCTGGGCTCGGCACTTTAGGGGTTTAGGGTTTAGGGCTTTAGGGTTTAGGGGTTTAGGGTTCAGGGTTTAGGGCTTAGGGTTTAGGGTTCAGCAGCTCTGACTTTGGAAATTTCTTGTCAAGCTATTTCTTGTCAAGCTATCTTCCAGAAAAAACCCCACCCGCCCATAGAAACCCCTCAAGTTAGGAATAACGGTTGTATTTATTTCAGCTTGAATTCAACAGACAATCTTTTACATACCATGAACAATGAAATTATGATCTTACCCATTAGTTTGAAGTAAGTACCAAACAACTGTTGAGCTACATATTGACGCTAAAGCTTGACAGAACATACTATATATTTCAGACAGAAACTACACAACAGACATCTGAGGCAGCATAATTCACAAGCTGAAACTCGGCAAGTAAAAAATCCAGAGTTCACAATATCCGACACGTGGAAATTAGAACTTACAAAAACTGTTCAAGACAATTGAAATTGACAATCACGACATCGCTTCATGATAGCAACGACAGCCATCAGCTATGAGCTTCCTGAACGAGGCTGAAGAACTCAAGCCAAAGGCGGAGAACTCCAACGGGTAAGGGCTTGAATGTCTAACCGCAATGGCGAAGAACTTGAAGAGTAAGGGCTTGAATGTCTAGCCGCAATGGTTGCCTTCAGAAATACCCCTCCCCACCCTCGAACCATTTCCAGGGCCCTAGAGCCTAAACCCTAGGGCCTAAACCCTAGGGCCTAAACCCTAGAGCCTCAACCGTAGGGCCTAAACCTAGGGCCTAAACCCTAGAGCCTAAACCCTAGGGGCCTAAACCAAAGGCCCTAAACCGTAGGCTAAACCCTAGGGCCTAAACAACCCGAGGGCCTAAACCGTACGGCCTAAACCCTAGGGCCTTAACCCCAGGCCCTAAACCGTAGTGCCTAAACCCTAGGGCCTAAACCCTAGAGCCTAAACCGTAGGGCCTAAACTGACTGGCCTAAACCCTAGAACCTAAACCGTAGTGCTTTTTTTTAAACCCCAGGCCCAAACCGTAGCTAGCCGCAAGTTGCCTTCAGAAATACCCCTCGAACCATTTCCAGGGCCTAAACCGCAGGGCCGTAGCGCTTAAACTGGCGCCTAAACCGTCGGGCCTAAACCCGAGAGCCAAACCTAGGGCCTAAACCCTAGGGCCTAAACCCTAGGGCCTAAACCGTAAGGGCCTAAATCAAAGGCCCTAAACCGTAGCCAAACTAGAGCCTAAACCGTACGGCCTAAACCCTAGGGCCTCAACCCCAGGCCCTATACCGTAGTGCCTAAACCCTAGGGCCTAAACCCCTAAACCGTAGGGCTTAAACCCCAGGGCCTAAACCTTAGGGAGGGCCTAAACCCTAGAGCCTCAACCGCAGGGCCTAAACCCTAGGGCCTAAACCCTAACCCGTAGGGCCTAAACCCTAGGGCCTAAACCCTAGAGCCTAAACGGTAGGGCCTAAACCACGAGTTTTGATCAACTCCCACGAGTTTTGATCAACTCCCACGAGTTTTGATCATCTCCCACGAGTTTTGATCATCTCCCACGAGTTTTGATCAACTCCCACGAGTTTTGATCAACTCCCACGAGTTTTGATCAACTCCCACGAGTTTTGATCAACTCCCACGAACTGTATAGAGTCTAAATTACTATAGGTAGAGGGGTTCAGGGTTTAGGGTTCAGGGTTCAGGGTTTAGGGTTTAGGGTTTAGGGTTTAAGGCTTAGGGTTTAGGGTTCAGGGTTTAGGGTTTAGGGCTTAGGGTTTAGGGTTTAGGGTTCAGGGTGTGTATACAGTGTGCGCGCGGTGGTTGCGCCTTTTACTTGAGGAATAGGGGGCGCACCCACTTATCGCGCGCTTGCGTCAGCATGTAGACCCGCCCCAACCACCCCAACTATTCTCAATTAGGGTCTAGGGGTTCCCCCCAAACCCCCCTCAAGGGGGGCTTTCTTGCTCTGCTTCCTTTCGTTGTTAGACACATAAACAACCACATTGCACAACCAAGCACTGCTGAGATGGACTGGTGTCGGGTTGTGGGTCCTCGCGATAAGCGGGGCGGCGTCAGCCGGGAGGCTTTCCCTCCCTCACCGTTCTGTCGAGACGCTCGACCGGAGACCTCGGTCGGAGCCTCGAGCGCCCATGCAAATGGTCAGCGGCGCTCTCGGCAGTTTAGGGCTTAGGGTTTAGGGCTTAGGGCTTAGGGTTTAGGGTTTTTAAGGATTTAGGGTTTAGGGTTTAGGGTTGAGGGTTGAGGGTTTAGGGTGGGCGTTGGACATTGGGGTGTTGGACTTGGGGTTCGGACTTGGGGTCAAGGGCTTCCGGATTTGAGCTAATTCTGGCTAGCATAGCGTTTCGCAACCCGAAGCAAATCCCAATAAATATCTCCGGCAGGCATGCATGCATGCATACATTCATTCATTCATTCATTCATTCATTCATGCATTCATTGACTCATTCATTCATACATACATACATGCATGCGTACATATTCTACATACATACGTACACGCATGCATGCATACATACATACACACTCAGACATGCATACGTGTACACGCACTTCCATCCTTCCATCCTTCCATCCATCCATCCATGGGTCCATCCATCCATCCATCCATCCATCCACCGACCCACCCATCCATCCATCCATCCATCCACCCACCCACCCACCCCTCCATCCATTCATTGTCCATCCATCCCTCCGCCAGTCGGTCCGTCCGTCCATGCATGCATGCACACACATGCATACACACACATGGTGGGTGCAGGCACCCATACACACATACATACAGACATGTACCTACGTTTACATACATGCTTACGTACTAGCATGGATACAGGCATGCATGCATGCATGCATGCACACATATACACACACTCATGCCTTTTTACCTACTTACATGCCTACATGCATACATGCGTACATGCATACATGAACTCATGCATACATGCATACATGCATACATGCTTACATGCATACATGCATACATCCATGCATGCATACATCTGTACAAACATACGCACATACATGTAGATACTTAGATCTATGTAGACATTTGGATGTATTTAGAAATGTTGAGTACAATCCTCAATGCAGCTCTTGTTGCTGGTGCAGGCGGTTTTTAATCGGAGCATACTGCAGGGATTTAGACGGCTAAATTCTGAACCGCCCCTCAATCCTTGTGATCTACTGTACCTTCAAGCCCTGTAGCCCCTTAACCAAACCCAACCGCCTAAAAGCCTTCGTTTTTTGGTGGGGTGTCCTTTGCATCGTCGGGCTTTTGGCATACAGCCCTGCATACCCCTACAGACCCTGAAAGATCCTCAACTTTAACCCACCGAGGAGCTCATTCCAGCCCAGCAAGAAGATCGACCCGACAAAGAACACCAGGCCAAGGCAAACCTTTGTCTCAGAAGGGTTCGAAGCTCAAAAAAAACTTTGAAAAAAGGGAAGTTTACGGCAAGGGGGCAGGTACCAATAGCCTCATGTTTGTTGAACGTTTGGTGTCTACGAAGAGTAGTAGAAGGCATCATCAACAGTCGAACCGGCAAATCGATGACCAACCAAACCATTGGCTCCAAATCCCCTAAATTGAGGAAGACTCTATGAGATTTAGCAAAGATCCTCAACATGGGAAAGGTGTTGGAGTCATTGGGAATTTGGGTCACGCACCGCTGTTCCTCGTCCACCAGCGACGGCCACAAATACCACACCAAAAACGGCTGCTCCTACTACTGTTGCTGCTACTAACCACTGCCACTGCAAATACCACTGCCACTGCGCGACTGCTACTGCTACTGCTACTGCTACTGCTACGGCTACTGCTACTGCTACGGCTACTGCTGCTGCTACTGCTACTGCTGCTGCTGCTGCTGCTACTGCTACTGCTACTGCTACTACAACTACAACTACAACTACACGTACACCTACAACTGCAACTACAACTACAACTACATCAACAACTGCTACTACTTCTACTTATGTCTACTCCTCCTGCTGCTGTTGCAGCTACGGTTAATGCTCTTCGCAACTGCCACTATTAATGCAACTAGTGCAAATACTGCAATTACTGGTACTAGTGCTACTGCTGTTTCTGATGCTGCTGCTGCTCCGACGACTGTAGCAGGAAGAGTTGCAGAGAAAATAGTCACAGCGAACACAATAGGGGTCGCCGCAACAGACAGTAATGGCTACCAGACAGGACGTTCAAAGAACCAGCGAAAGGCAGCGACAGGACCAATTGTAACCGCTTTTCAGATGCCCGGAAACTCCACAGAGAGCACCGCCCAAGCGCTGGCAGAAAGACTCGTGCTCCACGGACACGTTGCCTAGGTTCCTGGGTCAAGAACAGAAGTCTATGCAAAATTAATGACAATTTAAACCTAAACCGCAAACCCATGCACTGCATAGCAGGTTCTCCCTAAAACCCCCAACCCGAAGCTCTTCAAATAGAGCCATATTAAAGACCGCAAACCTAAACTGTATCTCCAAACCGTACATTACTAAGCTCATTAATCCGGTATTAAATTCCTAAACCCCTACATGCAAAATGGCCTCCAACCCTGCGAATGCAAGTTCCTGACCAGTAGCCCCGAACTGCCCTATGACAGTACGCATGGGCACGGGGTGTTACAGAATTGTTTTACCGGTCTATGATTGTCTTGTTTTCTGAAACTCCTATGTGGAGATTTTCGTCTACATCTTCCAGCTCTGACGACAGTCGCAATGTGCCAATACCAGTAAAGAACATGTAACCGCCATTAACGTGCAATATTCTCAACTACTGGCAAGTATCCTCAACCTCACAAATGCCGCAGCTGCCACCCCCAGAGCCCTATCAACATGAGTCTCAACATCCCCAATTTCCGGTGCTGGCGTGAGGATTCAAGACTTCTGCTTGGAATCGTTCAAACTCTAGGATCCCAGGCCTACTGCTGACACTTCGGGGCTTGAACTTCAGAGCGTAAGGTTTCGGGATGTCGCCTTCTTGGGCTCCTCGCAAGTAAACAGCCCATCGCAACATCCGGACAAACTACGCACTGACACCAAACCGTGAAACCTAAACGTTGAACGCCCCGTCCTCAAAAAAACCACAAGCACGCACATGCACACGCACAACACATGGCTCTATCTTTAGCCGTCGGGAGTACAAAGCAAACGGCGGGCCGGGCATCATTGCTCGGAGGGCAAAAGTTCTCATTTGGCCTCCAGGGCCTTCGAGGGCCTTCACGCCGCCCCCCTTGAAGCACTGGTTCGCACGGGGGTTTTAGGGTTTCGGGTTTAGGTTTTAGGGTTTAGGGCTTAGGGTTTAGGGTTAGGGTTTAGGGTTCATGTTTTTCCGGGGTATCGGGTTTGTTGTTCCAGGGCTTTGGGTTTGGGGGGCTTTATGGTTCTTTATGATTCAGGGCTTGGGGCTTAGGAGTCTCCGGCGTTGAGGTTTTTTGGGTTCGTTGGGTTTACCCCAAACCGTGCTTAGGTCGTTGGGCTTGAGGATCCCAGAAAAGTGAGCCTTTGCCAGGGGTCAGGGTTCTATCAGGGCTCTGAATAAACATCCCTAATACTAGCCGCGAAAGTAGATAATAATACACCACGAAGCCTTATTCTATTCTAACTATTAATGCCCCAAAATCATCCCCTTATAGTCCCTACTGTAACTACCATGATTGCTAAGGCCCACTTATAGAACCCTTCTGACCCCTACAGAACCGCTTGAGCGGAACACAGCAGAACCCGAATCCCGCGCCGCAGCCTTGAATTTGGGGGGTTTAGGGTTTAGGGTTTAGGGTTTAGGAAGAGGCCCTGTGAAGATGTAGGTTCCAGATGAGTTCTATAACGGCAAGGCAGCGCCTCTTGGCCTCTATAGAAAGGCTCTCTTTCCCCCACCCTAGCGAGCCTTGAAGACCAAAACTTAAAGCCCCAAACCCTTATTCAAGCCAAAACACTGAAACCTTACCCAAAGTTCCCTAGGGTCCAAAATGAACCATAGCAGCCCCAAAGGCCAAAATCTAATACAATCGAGTGGAGGACTCATGTTCGAAAGCCGGGTTAAGGGATTAGGGTTCCAATCTTATTGTCATTGGTGATTATGTCTATGACGTTTGCTTGTCATACTACTACTACTACTACTACTACTACTACTACTACTACTACTACTACTACTACTACTACCACTACCACTACCACTACCACTACCACCACCACCACCACCACGACTACTACTGCTGCTGCTTCTACTATACCTCCTGCTGCTACTACTGACTTCTTCTTCGACGACGAGCACTACTAATGGCTGCCAGTACTCGCAGAAACTTTACTTTGTTATCGCTAGCGGCCGCTAGCATTGTTGCGACACCTTGCCACTGTCTGTTCTGCTGTCTGTGTGATGCGAGCTCTTTGACCAGGGTTTTTTTGCAGCTTTCAACCCTTGAAGACTAGCACTCTAAAACCCCAAGCCCGAATCCCCAAACTCTAAGCAGAAAACCCAAAACTCGCCGAAGATACGTCTCAACCCGAAGTCCCACGTGGAAGCTCAGGGTTGAGGTTCAGGGTTCGGGGTTTCAAGCGGTTCTGCGTTTTGGAACTGGAGTTGGTCTCCTCATAACCTGACTTTTAAGCTGCTTCCCTGATCATTTAACCGCCCCTATAAACCCAAAAACACCTGCAACGCCATAATAGAAACCGCTCTAAACCTTAGACCCTAAACCCTAAACCCTAAACCCTGACGAACGGAAGAGGGGCTGGTCTCCAAAGCCGAAAGCGTTCCCCATGGCTCTGGGTCCAGAAGCAACGGAAAGTGATGTCGGTTTAGGACAAGATATAAGGCCTTAGGAATTAGAATAGGGTTTATGGGGTAAAATATTCTATACTTAAAGCAAAACTTAGGAGTTGGAGGAGTCTGAAGTTTGGGTTCAGGATTCTCAAGTGTTAGGGAGCTTAAGGTCTATCCACGTCTCAGCGTGCGGAAAGTACGCAGCCAAGCAGCTTCGGTTTAGGGTGTTGGGTTTAGCGTTTAGGACGAAGATGCAGGGTGTCAAACGGCCCGAAATCCTCAACCTCAAACCCTGAACCCATCTAAACAAACTCTAAAGCCCAAAAGCCCGAAACCCTCAGCCTTTAAGAAGCTCTCCATCTTTCCGCCCGCAACCCTAACAAACCCCAAACCCTAAACCGTCGAAACTCCAAGCCCCAAAAAACACAACGTCAGCCACCGCTTCCCAAACCTAAGCCCTGACCCAGACCCTTCACGTACCCAGAGACTCCTAAGCCCTCGGCTCCCTTTAAAGGGATCTATAAAGGCTCCTTTAAGGGTTCCTTTAGAGGGATCTATAGGGTTTAGGGTTTACGGGACTCCAATATCCCTTAATTAGGGAGTATACCTTGAATTATAGTACAGTAGGTTCCCTTAATTAAGGGATATTGGAGTCTCTGGGTAGACCCTTGACTAATACAACCCCTTCCCCTAATAGTGATGAGTGCTTAGGGTTTAGGGTTTAAGGGGGAGGTTTTACATGGGGATCCGAAGATTAAGGCCCTGAGAGGGAGGGGGTTCATTGGTCAGGGGTCTACATCAAAGATATCCAAAAACTACGGCGCGATCTTTACTCATGTTGCTCGGGCTTAGCAAAGAGTTTAGGGTTCAAGGTGTAGGGTTCAGAAGTTCAGGATTCAAGGTTTCAGGTTTTAGGGCCTGTTTTGCGCTTATCATTTCGAGTTTGGGGTGTTTTTGGAAGGTTGGGAATGGTAACCCTAAACCCTAAACCCTAAAGCCCTAAACCCTAAACCCTGGCGTCTTGGGCGGCCCCGGTCTCCGACAGCTGTCCCCGGAGAGCCCAATACCCCTTAATTAAGAAATATAGCTTAAATCATAATATGGGTGGTTGTCAAAATTATGGTCCCTTTTTGGATCCCTAATATAGTACGGCACCTAATATTTAGAGTACCCCAAAAGGGACCCCAATTTTGACAACTACCTATATGAAGCCCTATATAATTTAAGCCATATTCCTTAATTAAGGGATATTGGGCTCTCTGGGTCAACTGAGGATAACTTCTGCGGCGGGCTGGTAAGATTCTGCGAGCGTTTAAGGTTTAGGGGTTTAGGGTTTAGAGTTTGACCCTAAACCCTAAACCCTAATTTTAAAACCCCTAAACCCCTAAACCCGTAAACCTCTAAATTAAACCCTAAACCCCTAACCCCTAACCCCTAAACCCTACACCCCCACACCCTAAACCCCTAAACCCTAAACCCCTAAACCCGTAAACCTCTAAATTAAACCCTAAACCCCTAACCCCTAAACCCTAAACCCCCACACCCTAAACCCCTAAACCCCTAAACCCTACACCCTAACCCTCAACCCAAAGGCCCTCCCAGGCGATAAACCCCAATCCCGGCCTAAAAGCCCAGTCCCCCACAGACTCCGAAGCCATCGGGTCCCTTTAAAGGGATCTAGAAAGGCTCCTTTAAGGGTTCCTTTAGAGGGATCTATAGGGTTTAGGGTTTAGGGGACTCCAATATCCCTTAATTCAGGAGTATACCTTTAATTATAGCAGGATCCAATATCCCTTAATTAAGGAATATACCTTAAATTATAGCAGGATCCCTAATATAATTTAAGGTATATTCCTTAATTAAGGGATATTGGAGTCTCTGGGTTCAAGGCCTTACCATTCGGATCCCGATAGTATGAAGGGAACTCCTTAGGGTCTGTCGTATACGGTCTCCCTTGGAGGGGTTGAGGCTCAAGAAAAATTGGGGCTCACACAACCAAACAATAAATCCTAAACCCTACTTGAAGGTGCAGGGGACTTAGTAAATAGGTTATAAGTAGAGTTATAAGTGCCCTAAATGGAGTTACCCTAATTATAACCCTACTTATAACCAACTTACTAAGTCCCCTGCCCCTTCAAGTAAACCCTCTCACAATTCAGTTCAGGGTTTGAGCTTCAGGGTGGGAGGGCTTGCTAGAGAAGCCTGAACATTCTACAGTAGAAGCCCAAGAGTTGGGAACCAATAGCCCCTTAAGAGTCGTGTATGGGGAATCCCAGCACTATTTGTCCTTCATCCGGTTGCCAACTTTATGGGGTTTACCAAAGGGTTTGAGTTGAGAGTTTAAGGTGTCCGAGACCATTGCCTGTGGGGCATCGAAGGCACTCCACTGGGAGAGGACCTGAAAGGTGCAGATTCCCGGAGAGCCCAATACCCCTTAATTAAGGAACATACCTCAAATCGCAAGGGGCTTGGGCTTTGAAGTAACCAGGGGGCAACAAGTATGGGCGTTTGTTTATTTCATGGTTCCTTTAAGGAGCAGGTCGAAAAAGCATTCAAGTATGATAATCTAGAACCCGGTCACCTTATAGTAATTATACTCCATATCCCTTCATTAAGGGGTACGTATTGGGCTTAACCCTAAACCCCTGAGCCCTAAACCCCTAAACCCCTAAACCCCTAAGCCCCTAAACCCCTAAACCCCTAACCCCTAAACCCCTAAACCCCTAAAAACCCTCTGCCTCCCCCTGAACCAAGACCAAAAGACTGGGTTGTTGCTAGGGTTTTGATTAGGGCTTTTAGGGTTTAGGGTTTAAGGTTTAGGGCTTTAGGGTTTAGGGCTTTAGGGCTTTAGGGTTTAGGGCTTTAGGGCTTTAGGGTTTAGGGCTTTAGGGCTTTAGGGTTTAGGGCTTTAGGGGTTTAGGGCTTTAGGGCTTTAGGGCTTTAGGGTTTAGGGCTTTAGGGGTTTAGGGCGGCTTAGGGCTTTGAGGGTTTACGGTTTAGGGTCTACTGGGTTCTTGCTACAGGATTCGATTTATTTAAGCTACCATAATCGGGATCTATAGCAAATAATATGGTTTCCTCATTATGGTAACTTAAACTGAACCCCTTAACAAGAACCCAGAAAGCCGCCTAAACCCTTTAGGGCCTGGTGTTTTCTAGTTTATACCCCAAGACCCAAGCCTCCACCCGGAATCCTTCTCACTACCCAAACCCATTAAAGGATCCAAACGAAAGAACCCTCGAAGGAAGGTATCCTACCATTGTATGAGCTAAGATGGGCCCTGTGTTTAGGGGATTCTGTTTTTGCCGATCCTTCTTCCGGTGACTCACTAAGCCCAGGTATCCCAAAGCACTGCGAAACACTAGCCCGAAACATCCTTTTTTACAAGACCCAAAAATATCAACACAAAAGAATAGAAACTCCAAAACCCTCTAAAACTTTAGATTGCAAAACTTTACCAAGAAACCTGAAACCCTAGAACCCTCTACATCACAAAACCCTACAAAGAAACCCGAAACCCTGAAACCTCTATAAGAACCGGAAGTGTATTAGTCTTACACCCTGAACTAGGTTCTTGTTAAGGGATTTGCTTTAGGTTACCACTACTATAGACAAGGGTTATGGCAACTTAAACTACTTCCCTTAACAAGAATCAGTAAACCCTGAACCCTAATCCTTAAAAACCCTAAACCCTAAACCGTAATAACCCCAAACCCTAAACCCTAAAAACTCTTAACCCTAAACCCTCAAAAATCTAAACCCTAAAGCCTAAACCCTAGAGCCTAAAAGCCCTAAACCCTAAACCCTAAAAAGGTAAACCCTGAACCCTGAACCCTAAATCCTAAACCCTAAGCATCCCTAAACGCTTACTCCCCGCTCCCCGCCTCAAGAGCAGACTGCTGCGCCTGTCGAAGGTGCCGCTCCGCCCGTGCAACCAGAGACTCGTCGCGGGGTTCCGAGATCGGGATTGACGGTTTCGGGGCCCAGGGTGTAGGGTTTAGGGTTTCGGGGTTTAGGGGTGAGGGTTTCGGGTTTAGGGTTTGGGGCTTAGGGTTTAGGGGTTTAGGGGTTTAGGGATGAGGGTTTGGGGGTTTACGGCTTCGGCTATCAGGGGTTTAGGGCTTGAGGTTTAGGGGTTAGGGGTTTAGGGTTTAGGGTTGGGTCACGGGGCTTCGAGATTGAGGTCTAGGGATGAAGGTTTGGGGTTTAAAGGGTTTAGGGGAGCTTCATGGGTAGTTCCTTAAAGGCGTCCTTAGAAGGATCCTTAAGGGTTCCTTAAAGGGATCTGTAAGGGTTTGGGGTTTAGGGTTTGGGGTTTGGGGTTTTCGGGTTTAGGGTTCAGGATGTGGCGTTCTAGGGTTGTAAGTAGTGTTTTTTTATACCTTAGCTTGCGGCAAACGTGCAACAAGTCGTTGGCGCTAACCTACTTCCTGCTAGTTTACTACGGTCCCGGCGTCACTGCTGCAATGAATGTGCATATACAGTTATTTNNNACTTCACACTGAGCTTGTTCACACAGAGACTTCACATCGAGCTGCTACACAACGAGAGACTTCATCACAATTTGTGTATAATAGCTGAAACCAACTGGCGCCGTTCCAGAATGCATGCTTCAAATTTTGTAAGTAGTGTATCTGTAGCTATACCCATATTAGGGTACTTATAACTCAATTCTCCAGTATCCTGCGGAACTAAAGGTTAACCTTGGGGAGTATATTGAAACTACATAGGGAGTACAGTACCCCAAAAAGTTTAAAGGTTGCCTGCTCTACTACACTGTTGGGTTAAGGGATGATGGAATTACACAAACGGCCTCAGGTAAGCGTTGTTTCAGCATTGTAAGAGTTTCATTGAGTGCTCATAGGGTGCTCATACTTTGTTTCGGGGTGGCTTTGGGGGTTCAGGACTTTCTTTCTGAGGTGTTTAGGGTTTAGGGTTTAGGGTTTAGGGTTTGGGGGGGTTCAGGACTTGTGCACATCTCGATTTGCGGTTGTCTAGGGCTTCGGCTTTGCAGGTCGAGGGCTGAGGGCTTACAACATGGATTGATAAGGGCTTCGGGCCTATGAGCTCCTTACCACTACTTGGAGGTTCATGGGTAGTTATGAGTAGGGGTTATAAGTAGGGTAACTATAGTCTATAGTTCGAACCCATATCAGGGGACGTCATATTAGGGGACGTATGACCCCACTTATAACTACCCATGAACCTCCAAGTACAACACCCAATGAAACTCCTCTATGTATAAACGCCATGTTCCCAAAAGGTGCCTCCACCGAGGCCTCCGGTTGCCAGCACCGGACCTCCGCTAAAATCTCCTGCTCTCCAGGGCCCACAGTGAAGGGGGGATCAATAGGGTGGCATGGGGTTTGATGGAGATGCTGAATATACTATAATAATATCATTTGACTCTAAGAAAGGATGAGACCAGATGAGATATTTGTGGGGCTCTTCGCGGGGTTTATAGGGCTTCGCAGGATATAATCGTGTTTGATGACGTTTTGCGCGGCCTTATCGGGTGTACCAAGGACTTATAAGGATTCAGGTTTAGGATTATTTAGGATGCCCCAAAAACCTATTCTAATTATTAAGGCCCCTATATTTGGGCCTTCATAAGATTTGAGATCCACCTCGAAGGGCTGGCGACTTCACGTTCCACTGTTTGCTCAAGACGTTGAAGGTTGCTTTTGGGGTTTAGGGTTTAGGGTTTAGGTGGGCTTCAGGGTTCAGGGGTTAGGTTAGGCATGGTTGAGGAGCGCCTTGCGATAGGGGATCAGCGAAAAGGTGAAACCAAGTGGAGTACAAAAGTTCTGGCCAATGAGCGTTTGCGGGGTTGAGGGCTTTGGTGTTTTCGGGTTGAGGGTTTAGGGGTTTAGGGGTTCAGGGCTTAGGGTTTAGGGTTTAGGGTTTGGGGTTTGGCTTGGGGTCTGGGCTTTGAAGTTCAAGGTCGGAGCCAGCAAAAAGAGACGGTGTCTTATTTGGGACCTTCATTGTCAGCGCAAGCTATCCCTGCGCGAGCTGGAGCCCAACACTTCTGCCTAAAACATGAGATGCAATGCGAAGTTATGAATATCGCCTGTTTCATATAATATCCCCGAGACATCCAAGCCCCTTCTTTTGCCTCTTGTTTTGCCCCTAGGCCCCTAACCCGACGCCCTGCAAAGCCCCGCCCCTGCCTCGAAAAGGGGCTTCTGCGGATGCTGCCACAGGGATTCGCCGGTTGCCCGATTGAAAAAGTACACCTGGCGTGTGTTCAGGCTTTAAGGTTCAGGATCCTACCATAGTCCACTGCGGCCACTCCTATACTCCTATTGCAGGTATAAGCCCTGACCTAAACAGGCCTATACCCTACGTATGTGAATCCTTCACCTTACAAATCCCTAATCCTCTATCATAAGCCCCGCGTGAATTGGCAATCATTTCCCCTTGAGTCTTTGTACACCATAATATGCTCGTTATTAATGGCCGCATATTCAGGCTTTAAAACTTGTAAACTGCTATAAACCCCTCTAATTCCCTTTAAGCCCATCTACCAAAAATACTACAGATCCTTATAAACCCAAATCAACCACCATAAAAACCCTTGGCACCATAAAAACGCTCGCAAGCCCTAAAACACTCTATGTAATATAGGGGCCGTAGTAGTTAGGATAGTTATTATAGCACAATTATAATAAAGAACCCCCAAAACCATCCAAAACCCTTTTCTACTTGAGGCCCCTACATTATGTAGCCAATTATTTAGGCCCCAATATTACGTAGCTTCTTCGCCGTTCTGGGGTTCCCTAAACCTTAGGCCCTAAACCCTACACCCTAAACCCTAAAAACTCTAAACCCTAAACGCTCAAAAATCTTAACCCTAAAAGCTAAACCCTAAACCCTAAAGAATCTGAACCCTGAACCCTAAACCTAAACCCTAAAAGCCCTAAACCCTAAATGTTAAACCCTAAAAACCCTAAAACCCTCTCGGGTTCCCCGCCCGGCCGCTGCCCTCATCGACCTGCTCGGACCACTGCGGGGGCAGCGGTGCCGCAAACCTCGATTCGATCAAAGTTAGGGTAGGGTTTAGGGTTGAGGGTTTAGGGTTTAGGGTTGAGGGTTTAGGGTTGAGGGTTTAGGATTAGGGCTTAAGGTTTAGGATTAGGGTTTAGGGTTTAGGATTAGGGTTTAGGGTTTAGGATTAGGTTTTAAGGATTCGAATAGTATAGGGGACCTTAAACTAAAGCTCTGTATAAGGGTTACTATAAGGGATACTATCATGAGGGCTCTATGATGTAGGGGCCTCAATAATGTGAATAGTGTTTTGGGGGTACCCTATTATAATTATGGAATTATTTACCCCCAATTACCCCCAATTAATTAGGCCCCTACATGCTCAGAATGGGGGTCTGCAGGGTTTTACATCCTGGTCGACGGCTCTACAATGTTTCTGTAGGACTCTACAGTGGTCTTTCTGTAGGACTCTACAGTGGTCTTACAGGATATAGCTTTTGTGGGGTGAAAGGTTCGAGGGGTCAGGGTTGTGGGGTCTGCGTTTTTTTTGCTCAAGGGTGGTGAGATCCAATTCCTCAAGAGACAATCCAATTATCCAGTTACCTATGTTGCTCAGGCGCCCTATATACAACCCCGCTCCAGCTTGGGGCAGATTTTGTTAGTAAACCAAAGGACTGTGGTCCCAAGGTCCGCAGAGGATTCCAACAAACATGGGTTCTCCTCTCGAAGTACGGAGATACCGTTTTGCGTTGTCGCCGAAGCCTTGGTCGAACAGACGGTTTCCTAGGGTCAGTTCGTCAAGAAGCTGAACGGTTTGACCATCAATCGTCAGTGTATGCGGGTGTCGGTCGGCCCTTGGGGGCCTGTCCCGATGGCGACGCTCACCTTGATTCGGGTCTGATATAGAGGTCTTCTCTTCTCCTCCCGTGCCTCCAGCTAATCCCCCACTCGGAGGTTCATGGGTAGTTATAAGTGGTAACTATAGTCATACCCCATATTAGGGGACTTATGGTATAACTACCTATGAATCTCCAAGCAAGCTTGGTCCATGAACGTCCCCCCGCCCACTTAAATCCTGAACCCCCAACCGTCAACCTTCACCAACACTGAAGCCTGAATGAAGACCAAGCCTTCCCTAATGTACGAACCTGATTAAGAAACCTGGTGCCTTTCCTAGGGTTCCTTATATGAATCCTACTATCTTGGGGTTATAGGCCCAGGGTTTCTTAATCAGGCTCCTACATTAAACCCGAAACACCAGACCCTAACCCTAGATCCTAAATCTGAATCCTAAACCCTCCCGTACATTGGAGGTTTTCACTGAATTATGCACCCAGATGTAAGGGCTCTTGGTGCGCTTTAGGGTTTTGGGATGTAGGGTTTAAGGGTTTAGAGGGGTGTAGGGTTTTTTGGATGCCTGGGGTTAGGGTTTAAGGGAAACCCTAAACCCTACACCCAAAACCGTTGTTGGGTTCATGGCTTTCTGAGCCTCTAGGGCTGGAAAATCAGGTCCGGGCATGTGCTGCGCTGCTGCCATAATCAGGCTGCCTGCTTCAGAGGAACCCGAAAGCAGCATAAGGTCCAGGGATGTCTGGGGTCCAGTTGTTTATTTTTTTGTATGCCTTCTCGAAGTGGCTGTGATTAGGGCGCGGGGTTTGGGGTTTAGGGCTTTCGCACGGGGGGCCTTGTAACATAGTTTTTTAAACCCTAAACCCCAAGCCAAACTATCTAGGACAACCTGGTTGATAACTGCAAGTAGTTTGACAAGCACGGAAACAAACACGCTTGCCTAACCCTACTCACGTATTACTGGCGATGAGTCGTCAAGCAGGGCTGACAGCAACCAGGTGGATATTCATGTTTGCGTTGTATCTCTGAAGATGCTAGTCCTCTGGGTAACCGCTGTTGTACTCGTTCTTGCTGCTGGTACCAGTACTCCTTGTGATAGCCCTGCCTACACCCTAAACCCCAAGCCCTAAAACCCCGAACCCCACTCGCGACGTTTCCGTTAGTAAGACTGGCAGTACATGTTGTTTTCGTGTCAGAGAAGGAACATGCCGATGGAGTTAACGACGCCAATATTGATGCTGATGGTGATGACCCATCATGATGATGATATCACGGTGATGAGATATGAAAACAATTAGAAATACCATCAACATTCATCATCATAATCAGCAGCAGCAACAGAATTGCCTCGGACGGCGGCCAGAATGCTCAGTAGGAGCAAAAGCGTATTGAGGATAAAAGGGGGAAGATCATGAACCTAAGCCGGACCCTAACTCTTATCCTCAAACCCGTAAACCTAAAATCCCCAATCAATCCACGAACTCCACAGTCTTTACCTACGTCTTGAAACCTAAACCCTCCACCCTACAAACCCTGCCTGCACTTGTCAAACGCAAAAACTAGATTCTTAAAATGTCCTTTAATATCCTGACCTGCCTCTAGGTTCCTGAGTAGCCGCATTACAATAAGGGGACCCTAAAATAAAAAGGGCAAAAGGGTACCACTCAGGAACCTAGGCCTTAATCCGGACTCCTAGCCCCGAGAGTCCCCTCAACCCTGACTCTACATCCCAAACCGCTGAACCCTAAACCCTAAACCTCCAAAGTCTATAAGCTTGGACTCCTCCTAAACCCTAAACCCTAAACCCTGAACCCAAAAACCCTAAAACCCCTCACCTGCGCTGGCGTGATCAACGCCCAGGTGCTCGAGAAAGTCTTCCAGGTTGCCTCGCCAACCCAATGGGTCTCCATGTACCCAAATAGGGATCCTTTAAGGGCTCCTATATGCGTTCTATCAGGTTAGCATAAGGGTTTGGGTTTAGGGTTTAGGGTTTAAGGGTCCATGTACCCAAATAGTATATACGTTGGCCGTAAAGTAGTCCTTATACAGATACTTTGGGGCCTAAGTATATTCTATTTGGGTGCATGGACCCTTAAACCAAGCCTGGTTTGGGCACTGCCCCCACCCTGTAACAGTCTATGTTAGGGGGCACATATGGGAGTTTCCGAAAATAGGGGACCCTAAACCCTAAACCCTAAATAGTAGGATCCCTCTTATAAGGAACCCAAGATAAGGTACCCCTAATTTTCGGAAACTCTAAACCCTTATAGAGCTCTTTAAAGGAACCTTTGTAGTTCCTTTGTAGTAACCCTTTAAAGGAACCCTGAGGTACCCGGGCCATATTATGCATGTTATGGTGTTTAGGGGCTGCAACCGGGGGCGCTGGAGGACTCAGAAATTCCGGCTTTTGGGCCCAAAGACCTCAGAGACTCGAATAGCCCTTGATTAAGGATTTTTTCCTTAAGTTATAGTAGGATCCCTAATATCATTTAAGGAATATCCCTTAATTAAGGGATATACCTTAAGTTATAGTAGGATCCCTAATATGATTTCAGGAATATTCCTTAGTTAAGGGATATAACTCATAGTAGGATTCCTAAGATGACTTAAGGAATATTCCTTATTTAAGGGATATTGGAGTCTCTGGGAGTTAGCGTTTCGGAGTGAACTGGGCTTCTCAGGAGGGACGGATGCAAAACTACGGAAGAGGGGGCAGGTTGAGCTTTCGACAGCAAGGAAGGAGTTGAGGCAAGGACACCGACACCCTACTGGAAGGATCAGGGGACAAAGCAAGTAAGTTATAAGAAAAGTTTATAAGAACCTTGCATCAGCTTGCTAGGTCCCCTGATCCTTTAAGTAGAGTGCATCGCGCGTTGTAAGCCCCTGCATCCCGAAGCCCCCATGCTAACCAGGTTTACTGAACCATAAACCCTTACCGAGGACCCGGCAATAGCGCAGAGCCTGCACATGGGGCTGAGTTGTGGCTTTAGTGGCTTACGAGGGGTCGATTTCAACAGTCCCCAAAATTGTTTGAAGTTAAGGCTCTAGATTAAGCAATAAGTGAAAGTAAAAACTGTCCCAAATCGATGCCTAGTTCAGGGTTTACGGTTTAGGGTTTGGGTTGTGGTTTATGCAATCGGTCATGGTTTTGATTCAAGGATTAGGGTCGGCGCTTCTGCCCTGTGGGCATTAGAGTTTGCGGGCTGACGGTTCAGGGGTTTACGGTTGAGTTTTTTTCATAGGGACCCTTAGGGGGGGTAGGGGGATACTTCCTTAAATAGGCCTTCTTAGGTCCTTATATAGGCATTAAGGCCCCCTACCCCCCGCCCCCCCTACCCCCCTAAGGGCTTCTAAGAATTTTTAGGATTTGATGTTGAGGCATCCGGCCTTGGGAGTTTTGGGTTAAGGCGTCCTTCCGTGACTATTCAGATCAGAGGTAGTCAGCTGAAAAGATATCATCGATGGTGGGGGGCTGTGTCCATGATGAACATCCTGTATCCCCAAAACATGCAGCCAAAACTACCCAAGCTTAGCCGACACCTTTATACGCAACTCAAAACCCCAAACCCTACATGCTAAACCAACGTTGAACTCTGAACCTCTGCTGTGCAGACAATAGGCTGCCACCAAGCTGCAAGACATGTGATCCCATGAGGCCGAAGGGAGGGAGAGTATGCCATTGTCACAACCCTACAGCAGGCATCTGTTGATGGTGAAGTAGTGACAATCGGGTCAGCACCTCTCAACCCAACCCAATATGCCAAACCTTAAAGCCTGACTCCCGAACCTTGAACACGCAGACAAGGTCCCTGCACGACTCCTAAGCTTCCAAAACATCAGCGCCTTACAACACAGCAAACAACAGCTGAAGCAGAAACGATAGGAAGCAAAAGAAGCAACTCTGAGCCTCAGGCTCAGAGACCCCCAAAACACTAAACCCTAAACCGTGAACCCTAAACTCTACCCATCCTCAGAGCATCCACTCCAGGCTGAGGAGCAGCTGGGCTTGAGGGACGCCCAACACGAAAGAAGTAGAAAAGCGCTGGAGTGGCATTATATAAGACTGTATCGGGACGTGGATTTGGATGTTCAGGTTCCTGCTTAGGATCCCACAAACCCTTACCTAAGGCAACCAGCTGCAGTCATCCCCGCCCTGAACCCCTAACTTCTGAATCTCCTAAAACCCTTATCCCCTAAATCCTACACCCCTAAACCCTTAGGTCCTAAACCCAAAACCCCTAAACACTCTAAACCCCTAAACCTTCTAAACCCTAAACCCCTAAACCCTAAACCCCTAAACCCCTGTTTTTGTAAACCCTATACCCTAAACCCCTAAACCCCTTCTTTTGTAAACCCTAAACCCTAAACTTGCCCTAAACCCCTAAACCCCTTCTTTTGTAAACCCTAAACCCTAAACCCTTAAAGACCTTTATAAACTGCAGCAGGGTGGCGCAGAGAGGTAGATGGGCTCACACACAAGGTCTAAGAGCTCAGCGCTCTCACTCACTTTTCACCGTGCGCACTGCACGATCCGTTGGCTCCGTGGCTCGAAAGAGCTGCCGCTACAAAAGGGGCCCCTCTTGAGCTAAGACTCAGAGGGACACACATGCAAACGGTACGGTAAGTGCAGCTGACATGGAGTTGCCTGTTGCATCAACCCCCAAACGACATCAGCTGCACTTCGGGATCATCGTATGAACAGGAAAAGTACCTGCACAGGACGTCAAGCCACATTCCATCTCCTCGAAGGTGATCATCATGGTCACGCAGGGCTCCACCTCCTCGTTGTTTGCTCTTGCGAGCACTTACGAAAGTCGGGTCGTACTTGATGGCCCAGACGCCTGATGACAGGAACCTCAGAAGTCCTTGTCTGGCATCAGCACGCTTCTTGGTCAAGGCGTCAGCCAAGTCGTAGTCTGAAGCCAACCATCGTAGCTGACACGCGGAACGTTCCAAGTTGTCTCATAGCTGGAAGGCCTGTAGTGCTGCCCGCATGTTGCTCAAGCCCAGCAGTGGAGACTCGTTGACCTCCACAGCGTCATATCCTCCCTTGCTGTCGGTGCAGAGGATTCCTTTGATTTGAACAATCTGAGCTTCAACTTGATCCACCATGTCGCGTCGTAGTTCACGATGTTCATGTCGTCCAGCAGCACCATTCAGCTCGGACCAAAGTAGACGTGCCCTGAAGTTCTGGTCTTCAGCCTCCAGTATATATTAGACCTCTGCGTCGTTGCTTCCGATGGCCTTCCGTTTGAGTTTCCAGGTCGCCATCCGATCAAGCTCATAGGACGCATCTTGCCATCGACGCAACCAGGGCCTGCCACCAATATTAGCATGCCTCCAGTAGAGTCGCCGCAAGCCGCTTGGGCCGGTTGGAGTGGGCTTGATCACCCATACTGATGAAGACAATGTCGCTCCAATGGTGTGCATCCGGAAACTTGTGGAACTCGAGCACGTAGGATTGGTTTCGGACTTCACACACCATACCTTGTATCTCGAGGGCCGTGCTCATAGTCCCTGTCGTGACTAGTTCGGTGAGGAGCAGGTTGCACCTCGAGCACAACTGAGGTTGTGACTGAACGGCCAGCCACTGGAGAGCTCCTAAGGCCGTTCGACATGCCTCCACTTCTCGTGGTAGTAGAGGACCGTTACCACGTAGACGATCCGCTGGAATGTCCAAATCCTGTAACGTCTCAATGTAGTACTCCTGGTCCACCACGAGTTTCTTGAAGCCATTCTCATCCTCCTTGATCGTTACATCGGTGCCGGGGCGGCGGTAGGAATTCTTCTTGATCATGCCCCATTCGTAGGCCTGATTGATCTTCTCGACAATCTCCAACCACTCGGGCGATTCACGATCTCCTGTTCGATGGAAGTCGTCCACATGTCCTCCCATGCCCCCAATCATCCTTGGGTGATTGCCATCCATCTGCACCTTGGATAGCCAGATCCACAAACATCGCTCGCCAAGCACTGCCTGAGCACCAGGTGACGTGAGCTTGCGATGTAAGTCCAGCCACAGTCCCCGGGGTGCCGTAGTACTGCCGTACACATTGCGAAGTATACGCATGATACCTTCCTCTCCTACGCCGAGTGCCTCGCGAAGTTCTTCCACTCCGTAAGTCCAGATCTCACGGTCTGCTTCAGTCGGCATAGTCTGTAAAAAGGCTGCGCTGATGTCTGGGCCTTCAAGGTCCCATTGTTCATGCATGGGCTTGGTGTAGAGGAGGTTTCGTCCAAGTGTACTTTGAACGGGAGAGGCAGTCTTGAACTTGCTGTCGAGAAGACTAGGGTGCTCAAATCCGAGGAGGACAATCCGGGCCTTGGCCTTCTTTGTTCCGTCGGCCGT
Organism: Symbiodinium sp. clade A Y106; assembly: GCA_003297005.1. NCBI lineage: Eukaryota > Dinophyceae > Suessiales > Symbiodiniaceae > Symbiodinium > Symbiodinium sp. clade A. The sequence goes on along the minus strand of BGNK01000092.1, from coordinate 78,989 downwards.
GTGGGTGGTCTTGATGTTGGTCTGGGCATCTTGGATTGCCGTCGCACGATCTTCAGGAGGTATCGGTTTCCAAGTGAGCACCCAGCGTGCACGAATGATGCGGTTACGGTCAAAAGCTTATTTGACCTCCTTGTGACCCAAGCACTTTCGCACAGCTTCATATTTGAGGTCGGAAGGACTCAACCTCTTTCATCTTGGCTCTCACAAAGAGTTGTCGGTCAGCTGGCGATAGTCGAGACATGGTCACTTCAGAATCGCGCATCTTTTTGACCAAGAAACTCACCGGATTCCGTTCCAGATGCTTCCGTTGACGATTGGAGAGATTTCCAACCTCCAACTCAATCTTCCCACAATCCACCGCATCTTCAATGGAATCGAGACATGTGAAAAGGTCATGTTCAATCTCCTGTTGGGTCTCCACGAAGAGATCGTCAACCCAGTCGTCTTGGCGAGCATTTTTGGGCATGGGCATATCATAGTTGTTCACGTCCTCACCGGGCCTTGTTGTAGAAGAAGTCGGTACATTGCCAGCATCCTCACTCTGGTCTTGTGTTGGAAATTGTCGTGGGTGAGGTTTTGGCACGTACTCGGCGTGAGGGCGGTTCCACAACAGTCTGCTAGTCAGGTTGCAGTGGTAGATTGGGATGTTCAACTTCATCATGGTCCGGCTCCTGACCAGTGATGTCCGCAAACTCCCGTTGGGGTAGCACATCCTTCAAGGTCTTCCAGTGATGAACCTGTTCTTCACCTGACGTCTCAAATTGAAATCGCTCGGTGGGTGTCACTGGTCTCACAGAATGCACAGAACATCTGAAAAGTTGCTTCCCAATCAGCACCCAGCAAACATGACGACGGACATCAGATCCTTCTTGGTGTGGAACCACTTCGCAAAAGATCACTCGCCCCGGGCCAATCCAGTGTGGTCTGCCCGACATCCGAAGGCCTCCACGGGTCCTGAGCGGCTGTCTTACTGTTGAGTTGGACAGCTTGGAAAGTACTCGTAGAGCACGGGTCTTGGTGGCGATGGTTTCTGCCTGTTGTCGGGCAGTCAGAACTCACCGGGGTAGTCGTTGTTGGTGAAGGTTCTGACATTCTCGTCGGTGATGTCGTATTGTTTCCCGAAGGCCCACTGATACGCGGAGAAGCCAGAGGTGTACTCCGTGGAGTTCAGCGCGGACGTTGCCAATTGCAGCGTAATCCGTGGGTCCTGATCCAAGGCCTCCAACTGAATGGCCGATGCCGTCATCTTGAGGTCTTGGACCACCGCCTCAACTGTCCCATGTGCCTAATGTTCCTTCTCAGCAATGTAGTGAACTTTGATGTTCAGAGAGCTGGCAAACTCATGAAAATCATCTGATCCAAAGCTCTTGGCTGAATCCATCAGAAGGACCTTGGGTTTGGGAAAAACAGCCAACCACTTGTCGGTCAAGGCCGTAATCACTTCCTCCGCGCTTTCAGTCTTCATTTCCAGAAAGTCATAGACATGAAGTGGTTGAACTACACTACACGTAACTTCGTGGTCACATCCACGAACACCAGAAACTTCACCTTGTGCTTTTTGTTCGGTACCACCCATTCTCCAGCGTCGACACCAATGGCATGCCACGCAGGATATAGAGCATGAGTAGTTGCGGGAGGTACCTGTCCAGAACTGGCACCGCCTGGCTTGAGGCTTTGGCAGGCGGGGCACGAATGACGTCGTGCCACTTCGATTTTCCACTTCTCAAGTCCTGCTTCTTCCACAATGCGTGCGAGGTTGCGATTGGTGGGGTGTCCGGCTGCCTTGTGGAACTTTGCAACTTGAGCTTCCCATCGTTTGTATGTCTGTTCATCAACTCCATCAGGTAGGTCGCACACTTCCGCCGTCAGCAACTGTGGTAGAGGAGGAAAACCTAGCTGTTGTAGACATCGTCGGTGTGATTCTTCAAGCTGCGGCGCTAGCCTCGTCGTATAGGCTGAAACAGCTATCCTTGTTCCCTTCCAGGTTTGCGACGCATGCCAACAAGTCGGACTAAGCGTCACAATCCTATGCCTCGTTGGTTCCACTCGGCCAGGTAGAACTCGTTCATCGGGTACGCGCCGTCGTACTGTTGGGCTGGTAGTAGGTGAGGTTTCGGAAATCCAGTCCACCACCCTCATAGGGACCAACGCAAACTAAATGGTTGGAGGAGTTCTTGTCGTTGTGGTGGTCGCGGCACGGAAAGACACAGCGGTTGAAGGAGACCATCACACTCGACCAAGAAGTGTCCGGTAGATGATGTCGTAGGAACGCATTGAGATGCTTCAACAGGGTCACGTGTTTGAAGGACATCTTACTGATCCCCTTCATGCCTCCATGCGAATACGCTGCTCCGCTGCAAATGCAGCAGGGTGGCGCAGAGAGGTAGATGGGCTCACACACAAGGTCGAAGAGCTCAGTGCTCTCACTCACTTTGCACCGTGCGCACTGCACGATCCGTTGGCTCCGTGGCTCGAAAGAGCTGCCGCCACAAAAAGGGCCCCTCTTGAGCTAAGACTCAGAGGGACACACATGCAAACGGTACGGTAAGTGCAGCTGACATGGAGATGCCTGTTGCATAAACCCTAAGTCTCCTAAACCCCTAAGGGCTCCTTTAAGGGATCCTTTACGAGCTCCTCTAAGGCTTCCTTGAAGGCATCCTTTAAGGGCTCCTGTAAGGGATCCTTTAAGGGATGCCTTAAGGGCTCCTTTAAGGCTTCCTTTAAGGGTTCCTTTAAGGCTTCTTTTAAGGCTTCCTTTAAGGGATGCTTTAAGGGTTCCTTTAAGGGATGCTTTAAGGGTTCCTTTAAGGGATGCTTTAAGGGCTCCTCAAGGCTTCCTTTAAAACCACCTCCGACCTCGTTGCTCGGGGGCTCCTCCACGACAGCGCTGCTGTTTGAGACCTCGAGTGGTGTCGACCCCGGATTTAACTTTAACAGGAAGACATAACAACAACAATAAGAATAAGAGTAGTAATAGCAATAAAACCACAAAAAAATAGTAACAACAATAAGAACAATAAGAACAATAAGAAGAAGAAGAAGAATCACAAGACTAGTAATGGTGAGAACGCTAACGATAATAATAGTAACAATAAGAAGAAGAACAATAGTAGTATTGAACCACCACTGCATAAGGCATAAGAGATCTCGGAAATGTTGAGGAGGGCCCAGAAACCTGGAACCCGACCCCCCCGAAAGCTTAGCGCTGTTGTGACAGGTTTATGAACCGGGGTTCAGGGTTCTTGGTTTTTTAAATTGGGTTTAGGGCTCAGGGTTCTTTTTTACAGTTGGGTTTAGGGTTTAGGGTTCAGGGTTTGGGGGTTCAGGGTCTAGGGTTAGGATGATAGGGTTTAGGTTTGTACAGCGTGGTGGGTGGTGGAATGGTTTGGGGGGGGGGGGGGNGGGTCTCGGGGTTCCTTTAAGGGCCCCTTTAAAGGGATCTATAGGGATTCTATAAGGGTATAGGGTTTAGGGCCTACTTGGAGGTTCATGGATAGTGAAAAGCGGGGTTATAAGGCCCCTAATACGGGTTATAACTATAGTTACCTTACTTATAACTTATAACTCCCCATGAACCTCCAAGTGGGGTTCAGCGAAGGTTCCTGAACTCTAAACCCCCGGAACCTGCACCCCGAATCCAAAAATACTGGCAGAGTGTTTAGTGTTAAGGGGTTTAGGGGTTTAGGGTTTAGGGTTTAGGGGTTTACGGTTTTTTGTTTTTGAACCCTCTTTTCCGCCTGCCCGGAATGCCAGGTTGGCTGAGGGGTGGTTAGGGAGGACAGGCTGAAGGGATTCACCACCTACACTACCTTCAGAGTACTGGCCTGACCCCCCTAGCTCGGTAGACAGCGCCACAACCTCTTCACACAGCAGAGCTCACCTGCCATAAATGGGCAGCTAAAGCCTACTTAATAATTCCTTATAGAACCCTTATGGATCCCTTATCGATCCCTGTAAAGATCCCTTTAAGGAGCCCTGTAAGTAACCTGGGTTACGTAGTATCCCAGGATGCACGGCCCAGCAGCACAAATCGGGCCTAGTGGGGCCATGCACAGCTTTCCCCGCTGAGTGTTTGAGAAGGTACCGAAGGAGGACCCATCACTACAAGGACCTACCCATAGGCCCCAAAGTAGTTCCTTTTTGGGATTACCTTATAGAATTCTAAATATGAACCCCAAAAAGGAACTACTTTGGGGCCTATGGGTGGTAAGAGGACCACACTGCTGGTACCGCCTTGCGGTGTCTGTGGCGAAGGTCTGCGGCTCCTCTTCGTCACCGCTGCCGCCTTTGGAGTTCACGGCGTGGTGTGGCGATGGTCCGGAGCCTGCCCATGCACGCGCTGTCGGCGGCGAAGGTGAGCGGCTCCACGGCGTAGGGTTTAGGGTTTAGGGTTTAGGGGTTTAGGGTTTAGGGGTTGGGCCCTCTTTTCCGCTGCCTGGGTAAGTGTCAGAACGCCATGGTTGGCTGAGGGATAGTTCAGGAACACCTACCTCAGCCTCCAATTACCTGATTACCCTGAGTTTGGGGTTTAACCTGACAAATCCTTTGCTAAAGCCTGAAACCTGGCCTGAAGAGTGGAAACCTCTGATTAATGAACCCTCTTTTTTAGAATCCCATCATGATCCCCATTGAAGGAGATGGGGTCATGAGTCAGGGGTTTACACTATCCTGAACCCTAAAGTCCTTCACCCCAAAACCCTAAACCTTGAAACACAAGAATCTGCAACAAAAACCCTCAACGACGCCTAAAACCTTCAACCCTGAAGCCAAAACACGAAAACACAAAATCGAAAAGCCAAGCAAAGAAAACACTGCACCTATCAACCCTTCTGAAACCCACAGAAAGACACCCTGTTTTTTTGAACAAAGGAATCATGTGGGTAGCTGTCAAAATTAAGGTCCCTCTTTGAATACCCTAAATAATAGGTGCCGCACTATAAGGACCCAAAAAGGGACAACCACCTGGGAGTTTCCGAAAATTAGGGGTACGTTATTTTGGGGTCCTTATAATAAGGATCCTACAATTTAGGGTACTATATTGGGGGTCCCCGATTTTCGGAAACTCCCAAAACCCTAAACCCTAAACCCTTATAGAGCCCTTGAAAGGGACCCTTATAGTACTCTTATAGTAACCCTTTAAAGTTAGAGATTAACCACCTATGTAAGCCTCAGAAGGCCCCAAAACCCAACACAAAACCCTAAATCCTAAATCCTAAAACCCTAAACCCTAAATCCTAAAACCCTAAACCCTCAAACCTAAATCCTAAAACCCTAAACCCTAAATCCTAAATCCTAAAACCCTAAAACCCTAAAACCCAACACAAAGGGCTCCGAAGGCTTGGAGCCCCCCGCCCTTCGGGCCAGGCTGCCCCTGTCGATCGCTCCAAAGGGATAAGGGAGTTTCCGAAAATTAGGGGTACCTTTAAAGGGATCCTTTAAAGGCTTACTATAAGGGTACGATAAGAGTTCCTTTAAAAGGCTCTATAAGGGTTTAGAGTTTCCGAAAATTAGGGGCACCTTTAAAGGGATCCTTTAAGGGTTCCTTAAAGAGATCTATAAGGGTTCTATAAAGGGTTTAGGGTTTAGAGTTTCCGAAAATGGGGGTACCTTATTTTAGGGGTCCTCATAATAAGGATCCTACTATTTAGGGTACTATACGGAAACTCCCATAAGGACCTTTGGGTTTGTAATGTAGGGTTTACTTCTTTTTTGAAAGCCGCTTTTCTGGTCCGCATGACGAGTCTCAGAGAACCTCGGAGGGTAGGCGACCGGCCGGAACTTTCAAAGGGCCCTTGCAAGCATCTTGTCCCTCTGCTCACTTCACGCACCACTCATTTTGCCCGAATTTACACCGGTTTTCCTTCACCCTGTCAATCTTCTGGTGGCCCCGTCCATACCCTGGTCGTGCTTTGCCTGCGAGTAATCTTTGCTTCTTCCTCTCTCATTCTCCTCCTCGTGCCACCCGTGGCCGTGCATGTCCTGAGAATCGATTGTGTCACGGAACTGCGCAAACTGGCCATTTCTGTTGCGCATCCTGCGTGAATGCTGGATACGTTGATAGTTGTCTGGCTGCACTTCCAGCTACTGTCGACCCTAAACCATGGTTCGCCTCCGTCCCGGTCGGCTTGTTCGAGCTTTACATGGGGTTCCACAGGAGTTTAGCAGCTTCGGTGTTTAGAGTTGATGTTAAGGCTAGACCCCCCTTAGAACCATAATGAAAATACTACTTTAAATACGCTTCATATGAACAAAATTTAAAAAAATAATTCTTAAGGAGACTATAGAATGGGCTTCACCGCTTGGAGCCTTCTTGCTAAGGATCTTTCAACTTTGGGGGATCAGACACCGGGTCTCTTCACCTAGCATCCTACTACGCAGCCTTCTATATTCAGGCATTTAAGGGTTAGGGTTCTTGGGTTCAGGTCTTAGAGTTTAGGGTTTAGGGTTGCAGCCCCCGCGCGGATTTGCATGGCTTCTTTGCTACATTTTCATTACCAAGGAAAGATAGTCTGGCCATGCACGCTAGGCCCCTTACAAACCCCATGAACCTCTTGGAAGCCCTGATAAAAACCGTGCAAAACGGTACAACAGACCATCAAACGCGAAATGTACGTCTCGAGATGATCCGCACGTCAAGCTTTCGGACGCAGCGTTGCCAGCATTTGTTCTGGCAGGCGATGGTGTTGCTTTTCTTAGGGTTTAAGATTAAGGCTAAGGTTTATGTTGCCCGCCCCCGCTCATGCAATTCACTCCCCCCCTCCTGCACATCGCTAGTGTGCTGGTAGGGAAAGCATTTGTTACAGTGCGATCATCCAAATCTCTAACTAATGTCCCGAGGATGAAGGTGACGATGATGATGTGATGAAGAAGGGGCTGACGATCTCGATGATCATGATCATGATGCATAGGTACTCATGGTAAAACCGGTGATGGTGGCGTCGGTGTCGATGGTAATGATGAAGAAGATGATGATGACGACGATTGATCGATCATACCTGTCCCTGCCTGTCGCTGTCGCTGGTAGCCATTACCTTGCCATGGTGGGGCTCAGGAACATGAACGGTAATGGTACACATACTTACTCCAACCACCAAAGCCACGGAAGCCAACAAGACCACCACCCTAAACCCTAAACTGGACCTAGAGACTACTTTCCGATGCTGAATACGCTGCTGCTGCCACTACTCCTCCGCACCCTCCTTCTATCTGCTCCTTCTGCTCCTCCAACTCCTAGCCCTCCATCGTCAGCAGAAGCAGAACGACCTCTGCGCGACTATATTCCTTAGTCACCACCACTTGGATAGCCTTGGTCTGTCCAAGGTGTCTTGACTGTTTTCGCAACCACCTCCACCGCCACCACCACCACCATCCTAGTCTCGTCGTTAATGTTGTTCATCGGAATCTCCACTTTCTAACCAAGATCATTGTCAACTGACCTCTCTGCGCCGAACCGGATTCCCTGAGACGTTAAGGGCATTGATGATGATAAACCCGAGACCCCAAACCCTAAAACCCTATGCAACCATTCTAACACCCTGATAAAAGCCATTGTAACCCTTATAAAACCTTAGTAAAAAGGTTGTAAGACCATGATAAAACCCTATGCCCAAATCGCAAATCGCCTGTGGTGACCACAGCAAACTCCCGATGGGTGCCAAGCTCCCGGCAGTTTCCGCGGAATGGCATCCCCCATGTGATGCACATCCAGGCTTCGCGCAGTTCGCTTAAAACGAGGAGTTTAGGCCTTTCGGGCTCAGACTAAGCCCTGCATCCTGAAGTTTAGGGCTTAGGCTTGGGGTGTTTGAAGTTTCGGGGTTCGGGCGTTTCGCGTTCCGGGTGGCCCCAAACCGTGCAAAGCTACACCGCTTGCAGGCTGGGGCCCAGGTTGAAGGTTGACGGTTTTCATGCCATTCATGGCAGCCTGTAAGTCTCCTGACATGTTCTTATCCTGGGTGAATGCAGGGGTCATTCTTCAACTAATCTCTCGGTTTCATTCAATCACACTACCAACAAATCCCTGTACTAAATTGACTCTGTCCTCAGGTATCCTGTCCATCAGCCGCAAAACGGTTCATGTAGCTTGGAAACAACGCTCTCCGGCCTTCACATGAACACAACTTTGAGGCCTGGGCCTGTTTGGGCGTCACGAAGCTATGCCACCAAGTAGTGGATGAAGCCAGAAAGTTGGAACATCACTATCCTCATGCCCTTAAAGTAAAGTATAGGGAATCCTAGCACCAATCCTCCTAAACCCATGTTCCAACTTTCTGGGGTTCACTGCAGTGGATGAAGCTTTAAGCTCTAGGGTTCGGGATCTTCGGGTGCAGAAGCTCTTCTTGTGCCGCCGAGAGTTTAGGCCTCGGTGTCCAAGCGCTGTGGTTTCGGGCATAGGCTTCGGAGTTTTCGGGTTTAGGGCTTACTTGGAGGTTCATGGGTAGTTGTAATTGGGGTTATAAGTCCTCTAATATGGGTTAAAACTATAGTTACCTTACTTACAACCCCACTTATAACTCAACGTGAACCTCCAAGTAGAGGTTTAGGGCTTCAGTGATTGGTTGACAGGGCTGTGTCTGAGCCTCGGCGATGCGCAAGCCGAAACCGTAAACTCTCAACCCCAGTCTAAGGGATCGGGAGGGATGAATCGGGGAGCAGGGCTATCCTAATGACAGCCCTGCTTTCTTCCTAAGTAGACCTTTGCAACCTGAGCCGTCCCAGAGTGCCCAACACCCTTTACGGGTTTGGGAGTTCAGGGTTTAGGGTTAGGGTTTATGCGTGCAGTCAGGTTCAGAAGCCGAATGGAACCCTTTAAATACTTATGACACCCATATGCATACATACATGCAACCACACATGAGTATACATATAGGTTTATAGATATGAGCGTACGTGTGCATATACATCCATACATACATACACACATACATACATACATACATACATACCTACACACATACATACATGCATACATCTATGTACATACACAATGCATGTATACATGTGTATATATGCAACACAAGTATGTACGGCTCTGGCTTAGAAGACCAGGAGCCGCAAAGTCAAATTCTTCGAGGTCTAGTATTTTGGCAACGTCGCGTACTCAAATCCGAAGCCCTCAACCCCAAACCCTAAACCCTTAGGCATTTGTCGTGCCCTTGTGGGCTTTTATAGGGATTTGTGACAGCTCGGAGGCTCGAGCCGTTTGGTTTTTCAGTGCCTTTCGGTTCAGGGTTTAGGGTGTGTCACAGTGCAGGGAATGGGACTTATGGTTTAGGGTGTGTCACCGTCTTGGGTACCATTATAGTAAACTTATGGCAAGGAGCAGAAGGAATACTATCACCAATTATTCAGCGACCTATATTTTATATGGGGGTTTCCGAAAATAGGGGACCCTAAAATAGTACCCTAAATAGTAGGATTCTAATTGTAAGGACCCCAAAGTAAGGTACCCCCTAATTTTCGGAAACTCCCATATCCCTCTAAACCCTAAACCCTAAACCCATCATGGGTTCGCTCCATGCCCTGTCTGCTTTCGAAGGTCCTGAAACATGGCTCTGGTATCAACACACATAAAATCCCGAGCAAGACAGGTCCTGAAATCTTAGAAAGAGTCCATTAACACGCATGAAAGCCCTAAATACCCCTTCACCTCAAACGCAACAAAACAAATAGAAAAAACATTCAAAGCAGGGAAAGCATGGAGCCTCGCTAAGAACTTTCAACACAAGTCACTAAACAGAACTGACGAAAAGAACTTGAGGAATGAAACCTTTCATTGAGAAACCCTGAACCCTAGGCCCTCAATCTAAAATTCCAACCCCCCCCCCCCNCCCCCCCCCCCCCTCCCACCAAAACTGAAGGGGGCTCGGTGGTGGTGCCTCGCAGGGAAGCCTGCGAAGCGCGGAAGTGGCTCCAATGGGCGCTTTGTTGGTTTAGGGTTAGGGTTTAGGGTTTAGGGTTGTGGAGGCTCAGGGGACTTACTAAGCAGGGCCTTAGAGGGCTTTGTTTACGAGTGTACGGGTTTATAGCGGCTTAGAAGTGTACTTAGAAGATCAGCGGACATACGTAGGAAGCCGGTTATAAGTAGAGCTATAAGTACCATGATTGGTATTATCCTACTTACAACGTTACCTTTAAGCTACTTACGCAGTCCCCTGATCCGTCCAGTAGAGCTTAGGGTTCTTGAGCGGCTTAGAAAGGCTTCATACGGTTTTCTGGCTTGTAGATGGTTTGGGGGTTAGAGTTTTGGGGTTTAGGCGTTGAGGGGTTTAGCTTTCTTCTTGGTCGTTGCTTACTGTTGTTTGTGTTGTGTCTGTCTGTGCGCCTCTGTGTGTCTCTGTGTCTGTGTGTGGGCAATTCCTTGTGCTGCTTTTGTCGTGCGCTTGCGTTGAGTTTACCACATGTTTGGTCGCTCGTTGTTTTTCGTTTTTTGTGCAGTGGGGATGCTTTCAGATACGTAGGGAGGTATAGGGTGCCTTTGTGGGGTTTGTAAAGGTTAATAGGGTGTGGGGTCTAGTCTGGGTTTAGATCTATGGGCATGGGGTTGAGAGCTAAGGGGGCCAATACACTTGCCTTAACTATTAGAAGAGGGTTTTGGTATATCTTATGCTACAGCTGTATTTGGGAACCCTTAGGAACCCTATGCTAGTGATTGAAGCTCCTTTCTTGTTCTCGTACATATCAATCATCCTACAGTGGAAGCCAGAAAGTTGGAACATCAGTGTCCTCATGCCCTTAATCATAGGGACCCTTAGGGGGGTAGGGGGAGGGGGGGTAGGGGGCCTTAATGCCCATAATAAGGACCTAATAAGGACCTAATAAGGCCTATTTAGGGAAGTATAGTCCCCTNGTTCGTTTGTTGTGGGGAATGTGAGCTACGCGGTTTTTTTTTCTATGGGGGGAAGGGATTATTTGGTCTGGGCCCCCCTTTTCTTTCCCTAAAAGGATTGGGCCCTTTGGGGGGGGTGGGGGGGGGGGTAGGGGACTATACTTCCCTAAATAGGCCTTATTAGGTCCTTATTAGGTCCTTATTATGGGCATTAAGGCCCCCTACCCCCCCTCCCCCTACCCCCCTAAGGGTCCCTATGACTTAAGGTAAAGTATAGGGGATCCCAGCACTAATCATCCTTACGGCTCATGGACAAAATCCTGCATGACCTTAAGGACCCTAAACGATGGGAACTATGGTATACTCCTCATTATGGGTAATGCAGGATTTTGTCCATCAGCCGTATCTCATGTTCCAACTTTCCGGGGTTTACCGTACTCCATAGTCTAGCTCTCGCTCTGAAAGTGATTGAATATCATCTTTCGGTTCAGGGTTTCGGGTTTAGGGTTTAGGGTTTAGGGCCATGATCAGAAGTAACATTCTACCGGTTCTGCTCAAGATGGGAGTTGTCAGCAATATGTATGAGCTTCGTCTGTAAACATTAACCCTAAACGCTAAACCCTGAACCCAGACCCCAAACCCTAACATTATCAAGACGCCGCTTCAAGGTTTAAAAGGAAGCCAATCTTCGGAAGCCCCGCCCCTCCCCCGCCCCCCAGGACTTGGGGCTCAGAGTGTAGAGCTTCGGGTTTTTAGGATCCTCGTGTCGGATTTGCTGGTTGAGGGCTTCGGGTCTAGTTTAGGGCTTAGGGTTTAGTGTTTAGGGTTTAGGTTTTAGGGGTTTAGGGTTTAGGGTTTAAGGATGCTTAGGGCTTAGATCTGGGTTTTGGGTGTGGGGATGCGGGGTCTTCGTGGTTCTTCAGGGTGTTTTACAGGGTGGTATAGAAGCTTGAATGGGAGTTTCCGAAAATAGGGGACCCTATTCCTTATTATAAGGACCCCAAAACAAATGACAACCCACAACTTTCGGAAACTCCCGAATAGTTGCACTAGGGCTTTAGGGGTGACACTATGTTCAACACTATACTGGATCGAGAAAGGGGACATAAGCAGCGGCTTCTCTGTTCCTAATAATTTGACCGAAGACGTCTCAACATTGGGTTCAGGATGTCCACAGTACGCCAACATTTAGTCCTACAGCCCTACATGATATACTTTGTTTTCCGCTGTATCCTGTGCCTAACATGCTTGTGCCATAAGCCCTAAACCAAAAATGATTCAACCCAGGAACCCCGCGATCTTTGCCAGACAGTGTTGAGCTCTCGGCTGTACCGTAGGCCCACCCACACAATTTTTACAACCTGGACCGCGGGACCCAACCAGGAGCAATAGGCTTCATAGGCAGGTAATCGTGTAGGTCCAGTGTGGGTACATAGGGTCGGAAAGGGGATGCTAATGGGGGCAAAAAATAATTAAAATAGGGCCAAAGCCCATTTTACTATACTTATAATAAGGAACCCCCAACATAGTATTGATAAGTATTTAGGCCCCTATGTTACTACAACTACCTCAGACCTCCATGTCAAGGCTTCAGTTGCAAGGTAGTAGGGATGACTGGACTCACGAATTCGGAAGTGAAAAGGGACCCGCATCAGGTTCAAGCTCTTCGTATCTGGCGCCCGAGTGCCGTGACCAGTGGTAATATATGGCCTTAATAATTGGGATAGGGCTTGTTGCGCAATACTTGAAAATAAGGAACCCCCAAAACCCTATTCTAATCATTAAGGCCCTATATCATAGAGCCCTTATAGTATCCCTTGTAGGACCTCTTATATATAAAGCCCTTTAAAGGAGTCCCTATTCTAATTATTTAGTTCCCTACAATACTTGTGTGCAGGCAGCAGGCACGGCTCGGAAGTTGGAGAAGCGACGCTGCGCGGTACTTGACGCAGACGTAGCCAACAGTCTTCAATCTCAGAATATAGGGGCCTTAAAAATTTAGGGTACATTATACTATATATTACACAGCTATAATGAGATATAATAAGGAACCCCCAAAATAGTATAGGTAATTACTAAGGCCTCTATATTATGCTCTCAGAACATCTCATGTGACGTGCCGTTGCCGACACCTATCCAGCCACCCCATGCATGGCCTGCAGAGCACATGGGATCGAGGATAATCTTTGTTCCTGGTGCTGAAGCGCTGGAAGAGATGAGTGTCAAGTCCATAAATGGTTGAATGCCTCCTGCACCCTGAGGTTCCGCATCGGAGCTCCTGGCTGCGATGAAACGGCCGGCCATCAAGCATGCCGTTGCTGCAGCAAAAACTGCAGGAGCAACGGGACACCAGGGACGGCCGCTTCATCGCAACGAAAACAGCCAGTGGCAAGCTAAGTCGTCCGCAGAGCGTGTGTCGCGATATTCTACATAAGCTGGCCTCTCTGGATAGTTGTTGCCGAAGCGATACCTCCAGTCGCTGTCACCGTTCTCAGAAATCAGTCTCTGGTGAACTGCATCTCGAAGACACCCTGGCCTCCGGGCACGGTTTAGAGTTTTTTGTTTTAGTGTAGTAGCGGCCTTAGAGTTTAGCGTTTCGGCTTTGGGGCTTCGGGCTTGTACATACACAGAAACCTAACATGGGAGTTGTTCCAGAGTGGGGCTCCCCGTAAGGTATCTCTACTTCAAGAGAAACGCTAGGTTATAAAAAGAAAATCCAGAAAGTGGTACCCAGAATCGAGCCCGAAAAGCGTAAACTCTCGACCCTAAACCCTCACCTTCGGGTCTCTCCGCTCTAGAGGGTCCAGGGATTACCTTAACCCTACGTAACCTACCTTTTTAAGGACTTATATAAGGAAATCATAATGAGGAGCCCTAAAAAGGTAGGTTCCGTAGGGTCCAGGTAGGATTTGGAGATTGGGGGTTCAGTGTCTGGGTTAGGCTTGAGGTTTCTAGGAAGTAGGCGAAACGGATTATTTAGGGTGTAAGGGCTTCGGGAGTAGCTTAGCGATTTCAGTTTGAGAGATTCGCAATTAAACCGAAAAACCCCTAAACTTTAAACCCCGAAACGCTAAGCTTGGGCGTGTGGGCTTGCTGCTGAGGGCGTTTAGTCTCCAGCTTGGGGCTTATGACTTGGACAGCGTAACTGTAATGTAATGTAGGAACCTGATTAAGAAACCCTGGGTCTATAACACCAAAATAGTAGGATTCATATAAGGAACCCTAATAAAGCCACAAGGTTTCTTAATCAGGTTCCTACATTAATGGATTCACATTGCCCTTAGATCGGAATCGTTTACCCTAAACATAACCCCAAACCGTAAACTCCTTAGGATGCAGAACTCGCGGGCTTTTGCGTACAGGCAGCAGCAGTTCAGTTGTGAATTCGAGCGCTCTATCTGCGCCGCACCCATCTGTTTTGAAGGAGGGCACACTATGCTTAGCGGATGGCAAATGCTTACTTGAAGGATGATGGGTGCTCGTAAGTCGGACATAAAGTAAGAAGAAGCAGGTAGAAGTCATACTGGCTTAGGGTTTAGGGTCAAAACCGTCCTACAGCCAATTGACACACTCCTAATCCGACTTATGCTTACCCATGAAACTTCAAGTGGGTGTCAAGCTGCAAGTTGCCTCCGCGTGGAACCGTTTCATGAAAGACCGCGATATTGCGATCCTCACTACGGCGAAGGTTCGTACGCAACTAGCTGTAGCATGCAAATCAAAAGTAAAACGTCACCGCCATCACGGCTTATGGATAAATGGCAGCCTGCTCCTCCCCTGTAGGGAGAGCAGCACCGATCACGTCTGCAAGGAAGTTGTCCTGCGCTGCAAGTCTGGCAGGAACGAGAGAGATTAGGGTTTAGGGGTTAAGGGGTTCAGGGTTTAGGAAGCAAAAGTAGTAGTAGCAGTAGTAGTAGCAGTAGTAGTAGCAGTAGTAGTAGCAGTAGTAGTAGCAGTAGTAGTAGTAGTAGTAGCAGCAGTAGTAGTAGCAGGAGTAGTAGTAGTAGTAGTAGCAGTAGTAGTAGTAGTAGTAGTAGTAGTAGTAGTAGTAGTAGTAGTTAGTAGTAGTAGTAGTTAGTAGTAGTAGTAGTAGTTAGTAGTAGTAGTAGTTAGTAGTAGTAGTAGTAGTAGTAGTAGTAGGTTTAGTAGCAGCAGCAGCAGGCCAAGAGTTTCTATGTCAGCACCGGGCCCGAATCCAGAGCTATTTTCCTATGATGGGTTCAAACACGCCTCGAATACGAATCGGGAATATGGGTTGGAATGCAATTACGGTTCCAGATATGGTTTGAATACCCTGGAGAGTATGGTTGGGAATACGAATTGGATTGATATGGTTTTGAATACGGTTTTGAATGCGGTTAATAATAGGGTTAGGGTTGGGCAGGGCAGGTTTGTGGCAGGCTTTGGGGAAGGTGTGGGGCAGGGCAGGCAGTTTCGCATTCCAACGCGTATTCTGACTCGTAGTCCAACCCATATTGCAACCCGTACTTGGAGTTTCCTGGGTAGTTAGTGGGGTTATAAGTAGGGTAAGTATATTTATAATCCAATACTTAGGGGACTTGTAACTCTATTTCTAACTATACATGAACCTCCAAGCATTCCGGCCCGCATTTCGACCCTTATTCAAACTCGTATCCGGAACCGTATCCTAAAGTGTATTAAAAAACGTATTCGGAACCGGATTGTGGCCGTACGACCGTATATTTCAAATCGTATTCGAAGCTTATTCTAACCCATATTCGGAAATTCTAGGCCGGAATGCCATGCCAAGCAATAAACGAGCTCTTGAGAGTACTACGACGACGACGAGTACTGGCGCTCGCACTGTTATGTTGCGACAGTCATGGTTGACAGCAGTGCGGACAACCATCGCAGCGATTTTTACTTCTATGTGCCACACTTGGAGGTTCATGGGTAGTTATTAGTGGGGTTATAAGTCCCCTAATATGGGTTATAACTATAGTTACCCTACTTATAACCCTACTTATAACTACCCATGAACCTCCAAGTAATAATGCAGCATCCTCGGCGAGGGCAGCCACTGTCACCCTAACCCCAACACCCCACTTCACCCACACCGACTCCAAACCCGAACACCCTAAAACCCTAAACTCTAAAACGCGTAAGGTTCATGGGTAGTTGCAAGTGGGGGGTATAAATCCCCTAATATGGGTCTGCGGTATAGTTCCCCTACTTATAACCCTACTTATAAAAACCAAAAGCCCCCTCCGGAGATCCTCCTCAGCCTCTGACAAAGACTTTTCAAAGTTGCAGCGGCCGCACCTCGCGGTAATTTGAAGGTAAACCCTACCTGCACACCAAATGGCCTCCTTTCTAAGGCTCCTAATATGATTTCTGTATATAAGTCCTGAAACAGGTAGGTTATTTGGGGTTAATGTAAACCCTAAACCAGTGGTGGGTGGGCGTTTCAGAGTCGGGTTGAGGAGTTTGGGATGTTAGCACAGTGCTCAGGGTTTTGAGGTTTCGGGATTCTCGGGCTGGAGGCGAACCTGCGACGTGAGAACAGAGGGTCTTGATAAGCGGAACACAGTTTTGGGGTCCACTATAGGGTTTAGGAATCCTAAGCCCCACACCCTAAACCCCAAACCACAAAACCCTAAACCGTATTTAGGATAGTATAACTCTCAGAGACTATACGCGGAGAAGATTTTCAAAAATATCCGGATCCCTGGGCTAGGAGAACTTGAGAAGACTTGCGGATCTCTTGCAAAATAGTCTGAGTTTGTGGGCGTTTAGGGTCCAGGGTTTAGGGTGGATGTCGATATGAACTGAATGTTTTGCGGGGTGTAGGGAGGCTCCGAATAAACTCCCCCTGCTGGGAGGGTAAAAACCCTGAACCCTACTTGGAGGTTCATGGGTAGTTATAAGTGGGGCTATTAGTAGGATAACTAGAGCTGCAACGCATATTAGGGGAATTACAACTCCATTTATAGCTACCGATGAACCTCCAAGTAAATGACACACCCTAAACCCTCACTTGAAAGGGTCTTGTGGAAGCCGAAACAGATGGAAGAAGCAAACACAACGAAGGGCTGCATAAAAAGAATTCCGTAAGGGTGATACTGGGGCTCTATGAGACCAGGGTTCTAACAGGGCTTTGTAGATAAGGATTCTGAAAGGGTATCTTGAGCGTTGAAAGAGCATGATATGTGGGTTCTCCCAGGGCTTCAGAACGATTCAACGACCTAAGAGGGATGAAAGCCTCACCCTACATGTGTATATGACGCAGGGTGGTGTTGTTGCTAGTCCCCCCAGAATAACACCTAAAGTCTGCACCCATTCTACTCACAGATTCTAGACCTTCTTCATGTAGCCTCTTTCTTGCCTAGGTTCCTGAGTAGCCGCATTACAATAAGGGTAACCTTTTTCTTACTACTGGGTTTTAATAAGGGGACCCTAAAATTAAAAAAGTGCAAAAGGGTACCACTCAGGAACCTAGTTGCAGCTGCGCCTTAACACCTGAACCCAAACATTTCTGGACAGCTTCTGCAAGGGCTTTGGGTTCAGATCTGCTGATGAAGCTCAACACGACTCCGAGCGACACCAAACCTTTTAGCCTAACTCCGAAACTCTGAACCCCAAAAATTTTAAACCCCTCTGTCATCCTGCAGCCCCTAGCCCCAAACCCTCAACCTGAAATCCCAAGCCCTTACAAAGCCCCGTAACAAGCCAAGAAGAATTCTTGTAGAGCCCCGCTAAGGGCCTCAAAAGGAACCTTCAAACTCCATGAAAGGGTTCAGGGTTCAGGACCCTCAACGCTGAACCCTCCCTTGTAGAGGGTTCAGGGTTTAGGGTTCAGGGTTCAGGGTTTAGGGTTTAGGGTTGGCTGAAGGCCTGAAAAGGAAGCAAAGCCTATGCATACTGGGTTTCGGGGGTTGGAAACCCGACGTCCTCTGAAACCATCGAACCCGAATGGGTGTTGCATGGTGGAAAAGAGGAACCTCAATGTAGACTCTAGCAGTGCCTGAGATGGACCCTGAGAAAAGAATCGACCCCCTACATAAGCGACCCCGTGTAAAACTGCAGACAAACCCTAGAAATTTTACAAACCCTTGAGCCAAAGCCCTTGCAAAAGCCGTACCCCGTGAAAGCGCGCCGAAATTAAAAACCTTTTCAGATCACTCGGTGCAGGCCAGTATCTTGGTCCTGACGCAAGTGTTGCAGAGCGGACCCTGGCCCATGCACTCGGTGATGCACTTCTTGATGGTGCATGCAACCTTCGACGTTCGGGTGCAATGGCTGGTTTAGGAGTCTTTGAAGGTTCTTTGCGGTGCCATAAGGGGTACATATGGTTCCGCAAAAGAATCCTATGGGGTTCAAGGTGTCGGGACTACCTGACCAGGTCCGGGGTCAGGGTAGAAGGGTCCTATATACGGTATATAAAGGGTCCGGAGCCAGAGATATTCGCCATGATTCCGGCTGATATCCAAAAAGCGATGACGCTGCGATATCAACATGTACTTCACATCTGTCTTAGGGCCTTGGATCTGTTTGGTACGCAAAAGCCAACGTATCGGCACTTCACGCCACGAAGCCGGAGGGTCTAAGAAAAGGTTCCGTACACAAAAACCCAATGTGCCCTCACGGCACGAGGCCGGAGGGTCTAGGGTAGGGATTGATCGGGCCTGCCTTAGGATGTCAACAAACAAGTTGAATTGGTGAGGCTTTCGGAGTCGCTCTGAAACATGACGGTCTGGTATACGGATGTTTGACAGACGGGCGAGAAAAGCAGTTAAATTGTTGATGACTTGAATTTTGAAGCGGTTTGGGATTCTCTAGACGAGCATCGGAGTAATGGCTTCATGATTTCCTAGCCGAGCTAGACGTAAACCCTAAAGAGTCAACCTAAACCCGAAACCCTAAACACCCTAAACGTACCGCATACACCATAAAGACCCAATAAGCCCTATCAGCCCCATAAGCCCTACAAACCCTTTCAACCCAATAAGCCCAGCAAACCCTATAAATACTTTGAGCCCTAAAACCCCAACAAAGCCTATAAACCCTTTGAGCCCTAGAAACCCAACCAGCTTTATCAACCTTGGGAGCTATATAAAACCCATAAACCGTATAGACTCTACAAACCCGTGGAGAACTGTAACCCCCAAACCCTATAGACCCTGAAAGCCCTGAAGGAGGGGACTTCGGCGTCCCCACTAATCTCTGGGAACTGCGGCCCAGAATCCTTGTCTCCGAAGCAGAAGGCGCACCCACGGCCCATGCCACGCTCATTGATCCTTGCACAAAGGCTTAGGGTTTAGATGGGTTTATGGTGTAGGAAGTTTACGGCGTTGAGTGGTTAGGTTTGGGAGCTTTGGGTTTGAGGTTTAGGGCCCAAAAGTTCGGGAATGCAGGCAGCTATGGGGCTTTGCAGGTTGTTTAGCAGGTTTTCGCGGGCTTAAGGTCTGGGTTTTACGGGGCATAGTCGGCTCAGTTCCTAAACTCTCGCAGGGTTGTCCATGTCAGTAAATTACCGAGAGATCCTTAATTAAGGAGTAGCAGACCTGAAAGTCATATGAAATTTAGAGGACGTTCACATAGGGCAGCTTGTTGGAGCTTGATGTCTCTTGCAGGAGCTCTGAAGAAAAGACCCACAGCCGTTCCTCTTGCCGGCATCTGGCTCGAGCGAAAAAGCCTTGAAAGTCGTCGAATCGCCAGCTTCCACAGAGACTCGGGCGCGCTTCTCCCGGATGCGGCGCACCTTGACCAGCAAGGCCTTTCGTTTCTGCTAGACTTTCTCGACCTCCGCCAGCTCTGTGGTCTCAGGTCCCATCAGGGATGTCGAAGAAACCGCAGAGGCTGTCACCAGGTGGGGGTTTCCGATAGTATGGGGACCCTAATATAGTACCCTAAATACTAGGGTCCTTATTGTAAGGGCCCCAAAAAACGGTACCCGCATTTTCGGAAACTCTAAACCCTCAAAGAGCCCTTGAAAGGAACCCTTTAAAGGTACCCTTACAGTAACCCTTTAACGGAACCCTAAGCTACCCCTAATTTTCGGAAACTCCCAGGTTGGTGGGCTAACCGCTTGCAGAAGGTACCTTAACTTGGGCGATTCTGTGCTAGGTCAACAAAACTGGTTTCTAAATTCTAAACCCAGGACACCCCTAAACCCCGAACACAGAACACAAAATCTCCTTAGCCCTGCGCGCCTAAGTCCTGAAACGCTGATGTATGAGACCCCAAACGGCTACTCCCTGGAACCCTCAAAACCCCCAAGGATTCGACTCCGGTGTTCGAAGGCCCATGATGCCGGCATCACAGCATGACGGGTTCTCAGAAATCCCAATATCCCCGCGACGAAGGAGTATACCCTAAACCACTAAACCCTAAACCCTCATTTCTGGAAGCATTCTGGGTATGCCGTCATTTAGCCGCACTGGGCTCTCTGCGACGCTCATAAACGTCGGATTTCAGATTCAGATTCTAGGCTTCCCAGTGTCCCCTTAATAGTAAGAGTACCTTTTTCCTGGTATTCAATTTTTCTAATAGTTTGAGGGTGCAGGGTTTAAGGTTTAAGGGCTCAGGGTTTAGGGTTGAGGGGTTTAGTCTTGCCATACCTGCAGGCCAAATCCCTGAACCTAGATTCTATGTTTTAGGTTTTAGGGTTTAGGCTCCGTAGGACTTTGGCCGACCCGTCTCGCAGAAAGTCACCATATCCAGGGTTGCTCCAGCGGTTCCGAAGAGCCCTCAAACTCTGTTAGACCCAAGACTTGCACACACTAAACCCTAAACCCTGGACCTTAAACTCTAAACCGCAAATTGAAGCCAGCATCAAGCAATCGATGGCGCATTGCTTCTTGTTTCCAGCTCCGAAGCACCTGTGGGTACTATGTACTAGTAGTACTACTATTTTTGTCGTATGGCAGTACTTGTAGCTCTCGTGAAACTAGTAGCGCGAGCAATACAAGTAGTAGGGTAGTAGTAGCAGTAGTAGCAGTAGTAGTAGTAGTAGTAGTAGTAGTAGTAGTAGTAGTAGCAGTAGCAGTACTCGTACTAGTACTAGTACTAGTACTAGTACCGGTACCAGTACCAGTACCAGTACCAGTAGCAGTAGCAGTAGTAGTAGTAGTAGCAGAAGTAGTGGAAGTAGCAGCAGTAGTAGTAGTAGTAGCAGTGGAAGCAGTGGCAGCAGTAGTAGTAGTAGCAGTGGAAGCAGTGGTAGCAGTAGTAGCAGTAGTAGTAGTAGTCGTCGTCGTAGTAGTGGGCGTGGTGGTGGTGGTGGTGGTGGTGGTCGTCGTCGTATTAGGAGTAGGAGTAGGAGTAGGAGCAGGAGCAGTAGGAGTGGGAGTAGAAGTAGGAGTAAAAGTAGGAGCAGGAGTAGGAGGAGTACTTGGAGGTTCATGCATAGTTATACGTGGGATTCTACAAGCAGGGTAACTATAGTTATAACCCAGGTTAATGGACTTATAACTCCATTTATAACTTTATAACGAGGAGTAGGAGGAGGAGGAGGAGTCGAAGTCGGAGTCGGAGTCGAAGTCGGAGCAGGAGTAGTAGTAGTAGTCGTCGTCGTCGTAGGCGTAGCGGTAGTCGTAGTCGTAGTAGTAGTAGTAGCAGGAGTAGTAGTAGTAGTAGGCAGTAGCAGTTGTAGTCGTAGTAGTAGTAGCAGGGGTAGTAGTAGTCGTAGTATAGTCGGTATAGTCGTAGTGGTCGTAGTGGTCGTAGTGGTCGTAGTGGTCGTAGTGGTCGTAGTGGTCGTAGTGGTCATAGTGGTCGTGGTGCTTGCGCACTTGGCTGTTACGAGTACCCTGCGTGCTGCTGCAATGAATATGACCTCGAGTAGCGCGTTTTTCAGGCCAGCAATAATTGGGAGCATCCGCAACTAAGGTAACTAGGGACGCCATGTAGACCGTAGGTACTTGTGGATCCTGATCAAGAACAGAAGGACAATTGCGCCCAAATTCAAGCAGCCCACACATCAGGAAGAGGGTTCCAAGCACGATAAGCATCTATTCACATCACACAGGCTTGCTCCAGCTAATTGCAAAGGCCTCCAGGTACCCACTCATATACACACACACACACCGACAGACAGAGACACCAAACCCACCCCAGACCCGAAGCACTACACATCAGATGTTGGGTTCTTGGCGTGAAGTTCTATGGCTCAAGACTCAGGATGTAGCGCCCCAGACCCTAGGGTTTGGGTTTTGGGATTGACGTTTAGAGGAGCTTATGATCGAGGACTCTGATCCTGCCACGGCGCTTCGTGCCGCAGTACTTGAGAGAGGCACGGTCCTCGCATCGAGACATGGGAGTGAGGGTCTCGAACGGGTTTGTTTCGTCATGACACATGCGGAGATGTCTTCAGAATGGGGGCCGACCCCCTGCTTAGGGATCGTTCTACCAAGGATTCCGTGCATTCCCTCAGAGAAACTGGAGCGTTAGGGTTTAGGGTTTAGGGCTAAATACGCAGCTCAAAACTTATTATTGGCTCCCAACCCCTTAACAGTTTCCAGCCTAACCACTACACCCTAACCCAACTAACCACTAAACCCTAACCCAACTAAACCCTAACCCCTAAACCCCTAAACCCTAAACCCCTAAACCCTAAACCCCTAAACCCTAAACCCTAACCCCCGGTCCTCCCAGCAGCCTCCAGCCTTGGATGACACCAGCGCCACCTTTCGGGAGCTGGGGCTTTGGGGTTAGGGGTTTAGGGTTTAGGGTTTAGGGCTTAGGGGTTTAGGGCTTTGGGGGTTTAGGGTTTTAGGGCTTTTGGGCTTCAAGGCTTCAGGGCTTTAGGGTTTAGGGTGCAGGGATAGGATTTAGGGATTTAGGGCTTCAGGGGTTTTAGGGGTTTTAGGGTTTAGGGCTTAGGGTTTTAGGGACCTCGGGCTTAGGGTTTTAGTAACTAGGGATTAGGGGAATTAGGGCTTTAGGGTTTAGGGATAGGGATAGAGATTTAGGAAATTAGGGCTTTAGGGTTTTAGAATTTTCGCTTATTCGGGATTTGGGGTTTGGGGTTTATGGAAGAACAACATGACATCGGAGACCTTTGCGACACCCTTACAACCCTAAACCTGGACATTGGGAGTTTCAGAAAACAAGGAGCCCACGTAAACCTCTGGACACGAGGATTCCAAGTTCTACCGGACCCGAAACAGGGTACCCCCCCATGTAGGGACGGAGAGTACAAACACGTCACCCTTCACCCCTCCAAAACCCTCAAGCCCCAAACAAACGTCCCCAAACCGCATGAACCCTGAAAGCCTTGTAACAAAAACGCTAAACCCCGCAAGTCCTCGCAGATGTACTGTCGAGGAGCTCTTAAGCCCAAGCCCTAAACCCTAAAAGCAACCCTTAATGGAAGCCTTACAGGAACCGCCTTAAAGGAACCCGTATCTGAACCCTGAAAGCCCCGCGGGAGCCTCTGTCTCTGTCTTCGGCGTCTCCTCCTCCTCCTTCGGGCGCAGGGCTTAGGGCTTCAGGGTTTAGAGTTTAGGGCTTCAGGGTTTCTTCTACCGTCCTTCAATCGGTTCTATGGGGTTTTATGAGGATTTAGGGTTTAGGGGATCGGCTTCAGGGTTCTACGGTTCCTTTAATCGGATTCCACAGAGACTTCAAAGCCCAGTAACTCCTCCTATAGTTTAAAGTTTCAGTCTGCCAGAACACTCTGAAAAAACATGTTTACTTCAAGTCACTTCCTGAGGAGGCTTTGGAGTCTTCGGCTGCAAAGTCAACGGCCACAGCTTCTAGATCCTAAACCTTACACCCATCTTAAATATCGAAGCTGCTAGAAATCCGAAGATCATGACGTTTATTCGCCCTAAAACCCTACACCCAAACTTTCAAACACTTCCTGAAGGTTTAGGGTTTCCGGCCTTCATAGCGGTTCCTTTAAAGGGGTCTATAAGGGTTCCATAAGAGATCTATAGCTGACCCCAATACACCTTTGAAACCCCAATAAAACCCCTCTAACCCTTCTAACACCTTGCAATAATCCTACAACACAAGACCCTAAACACCAAACCCCGAGCCACAAAAACCCTAAACCCTAAACCCCGAACCCTTAACGCCAAACCCTAAACACCGAACCCTTAACCCCAAACCCTAAACCCCGAACCCTTAACCCCAAACCCTAAACCCCGGACCCCGAACCCTAAACCCTAAGCCCTTGCAGGCTTTGTCAAGCCCCAAACCCCTGGTGCCTTCTTCAACTCTTCAGCCTGCTCGGGTGCCTCGCCGTAGCCCGCAGACGCCGAAAGCCCACAAACAAAACAGGGCTTAGGGTGCCTTTAGGGGCTTGGAGTTTTAGGGTTTAGGGATTTAGGGTTTAGGGTTTGGGGCTTAGGGGTTTAGGGCTTTGTGGGTTTAGGGCTTTAGGGGTTTAGGGCTTTAGGGGCTTAGGGGTTTAGGGCTTTGGGGGTGTAGGGCTTTAGGGGTGTATGGGTTTAGGGCTTTAGGGGTTCAGCGGTTCAGGGGTTTAGGGTTTAGGGGGTTAGGGGTTGTTTACGGGTCCGGGGCCAGGGTGTTGAAGGTTTGTTTAAGAACTTTTAACAGCATTTATCCGGATTGCACCCAAAGTCTTCCGACAACTGCGAATTCTGCTTAGGGTTTAGGTTCAGGGTTTAGGGTTAAAGGGTTTTACAGGTAACCATCACTATCACTTTCGCTATCATGATCCTGGTGCTCGTGCTGTGGTCAAGATCAACAACTTCAGCATGACCATGGAGGTCATGATCATCATGCTCATCTCGACAGGCATCATAGTCATGAACGCGTCACAGTCCTCAGTATTCTCGTCACCAGAATGCTCGTAGGTCTGACCGTTTGGTCTTTTTGCGAGTTTGATTGAAGGTCTAGACATGCGGATAAGGGCATTGTTCTTGATTGTTAAGGGCTTATGGAAAGTGTAGGATTCAGGGATTGCGATGTTGGGAGCTAGCTTGAGTGTTTAGGTTTAGACATTGGCGCTTTAGGGTTTTCGGGACGAGGGTGCAGGGAGTACGGTTCAGGGATTGGGGATCTGAGTTTCATAGGGCATTATGAACATTGAAGAATTTGAGGTTCTTATTCATATACCGTGCAGGAGCCCAAAACCCTGTTCTAATTATTAAGGCCCCGATATAAAATCAAAGAACCCTGTAAGTAGCCCTGACAATGACCGTTGAAGGAACCCTCTGAAAGGACCCTATCGTAGAACCCTTGGGCAAACGCCAACCACCCTTTGCTTCCTATAAAAACCCTGCAAAACCCTGGAAAACCCAATGAAGCCCGACAAAACGCCATCTCTCCTGTATCATATAACCCTCTTAAAGGAAACTCGCTGAAAATAATCCGTTGAAGGAACCCTACAAAACCCCTTCATCATGAAACCCTACAGGAAAAACTGCCCCAAAACCCTCTTCGAATTGCTAAAGATCCTAAGGCCCCAAACCCCAAACCCTAATGTAGGGGCCTTAATAATTGGAATAGGGTTTGGGGTTTCACTCTGTCGAACTCTGCCATCTGGTTCTCCTCCACTTCCGACTCCATCTCCTCCTTCTTCTCCTTGGTCGCGTTGGCGTATTTCTTCGAAGACCTGAGGGTCTTGAGGGCCGTTTGCACCTTCTTCTCGCGTCCACGTCTCCCCCAATTGTCTATCTCTTCTTGATGTTTCTTCGACGCCTCCACGATTTCTGCCCCGATGCCCATCTCTGAGAGGTTGATCTGCGCCTGGCGACTTCCTCCACAGTGAGAGCGGAAATGAGCACGCCGCAGGCATCGACCGCCGCAACGCTGTTCCTCCTTCCCCGATCCGGGATAAGCCGCTCAAGGACTCGACAACGTTCTTCACCTCCTCCGTCTTGCCGGAGCTCGCGCTCCTACACCATAGAGCCCTCAAAGCAACCCTTATATAGAGCCCTTTACAGGAACCCTATTCTAATTATTAAGGACCCTACCCTAAACCCTAAACCCTACACCCTAAACCCTAAACTCTAAACCCTAAACCCTACACCCTAAACCCTAAACCCTACACCCTAAACCCTAAACTCTAAACCCTAAATCCTAAACCCTTAGGCCCTAAACCCTAAACCCTACACCCCCCCCCCGTTTGGGCGGCCTGCGGCTCGAGGCCCAGGGAGAAGATCGCCAGCTCCGCCATCTCGGTCTCGTTGCCGGCCTCCAGGAGCCCAGGCAGAGGATGAAGATGTACATATATATATATATACGTATATATTTATACATATGTCTATATATGTATGTATGTGTGCATACATAAATACGTATATACAAACAAGTCACAACTCGAGATGTATATATATATATATATATACATACATACATACATACGTACGTACATACATACATACGTACGTACATACATACGTACATACATACATACATACATACATATGCCCATACATAATTATATGCACCTATGGGCATATTGACATAGATACATATACTCATAAATACATGTGTGTATATATATAAACATACACATATAGACATATAGACACAAAGACATGTATCCATACGTGTATATATATATATATATACACGCATACATACACACATTGTACATATTTTCATCCAGGGTTTAGGGTTAAGGTTTAATGTTTATCTGAAGGATTTTCTTGGTATGTTTTCGTTTTCGAAGGCTTGCGCTCGGAACTCGTGTTGGGGGGGACTCAGCAAGCAGGTGTGAGTCGGTTATGGGTACCCTAAATGGGTATATCCTACTTCCTAACTCCTTGCTGAGCCTTTAGGTAACTACTGTTGATGGTCAAAATCCTGCATTACCCATTATAAGGAATATACCATAATTCCCATAGTTTAGGGTCCTTAGGGTCATGCCGTAGGGAGAGGGGTGAAAGTTCGGTGTTCGGCTCACCATGCTACTTGCAGTTCCAGCCCCACAGCTTCCCAATGGAGGCTTCTGGATGTTGGGGTCTACTTGCAGGAGCAGGGGACTTAGTAAGGCTTCTTAAGGGCATCTATAGGGTTCCTTAAAGGGATCTATGGGGTTTAGGGGTTTAGGGTCTGCTTGAAGGGGCAGGGGACTTAGTAAGTAGGTTATAAGTAGAGTTATAAGTGCCCTAAATGGAGTTACCCTAATTATAACCCTACTTATAACCAACTTACTAAGTCNGCAGGGGACTTAGTAAGTAGGTTATAAGTAGAGTTATAAGTGCCCTAAATGGAGTTACCCTAATTATAACCCTACTTATAACCAACTTACTAAGTCCCCTGCCCCTTCAAGTAGGGCTTACTGGGTAGGTGCGGTTTGGGGCTCTAGGTTTTGAGGCTGTAGGGCTGCAGCAGGGTTGTGGGCTTAGGATTCAAGACAAGCTGCCTTGTACGCCCCTCCGCAAGTGCCGCAGCTCCTGGTGATGCAGCTTGTGCAGCCCGGAGCAGTGATGCCTGCTCCACACCTCGGAATGGCGAGCAGATAGGACTTGTATGGGAGTTTCCGAAAATAAGGGGCCCTAATATAATACCCTAAATAGTAGGATCCTTATTATAAGGACTCCAAAATGAGGCACCCCTAATTTTGGAAACTGCGCATATGGAAGTTCCAGATAAACATGGGATCCGAAAATGAAAAGCCAAACGAGTAGGATCCTCAATACAAGCACCCCATCCAAACAGCACCCCTAGCAGTACCAGCACCCTGGTACTAGCCTGGTATAGTGGGTCCTCCCACGATGAGGGTTGGGTCGGTTGGGTCTAGGGGTGAGGGTTTTGCGACTTGGGGTTTCGGGATTGAGGCTTGCAAGAGGGGCCTTACTAAGTACCAATACTACTTAGGGGTCCCTTTTTTTTAGTTATAGTATAGTCGGCCCCAAAGCCCTATTCTAGTTATGAAGGCCCTTTCATGATAATCCATTGGACCTGACGGCCTGGACCCCCGTATGGCCTCACTTAGGGTGCATGACAAACCCCCGTAAAGCCCTAGGTTCCTCAGTGGCCGCATTACAATAAGGGTACTCTTTTTCTTACTACTAGGTTTTAATAAGGGGACCCTAAAATAAAAAGGGCAAAAGGGTACCACTCAGGAACCTAGACCCTAATCCCTGGACCAGCAAACCCTGAAGTCGTGAACCCTGAGACTTCAACCCCAAAACCCCTGAAGCCCTAAACCCCAAGACCTAAACCCCACACCCCCAAGCCCTAAACCCTGAGACTGAAACCCCAAACCTCCAAGCTATTAGGGTGCATCTGAGCTGGGAACTGCGTGCGGCATGAGCGGTATGCGCAGACAACCTGAGCAGCCAGGGTTAGTAGAAGAAATCTTACCATCAGGATTACCATAAAGGTTTCATTCAGATTCCCAGCGACTCCAATATCCCTTAATTAAGGAATATACCTTAAATTATAGTAGGATCCCTAATATGATTTAAGGTATATTCCTTAATTAAGGGATATTGAAGTTTCTGGGTTAGTCAAGCTTCAGGGCTTTAGGGTTTATGGATCAGAGTAACCAGAAGGGGTTTCGGGTCTAGGGTAGTTTAGGGTCTGGCGCTCGGGATGCATGTCTATTAAGCTCGGCTTGCGTTTAGGGTTTGGGGTCTGGGGCCTAAGGCTTCTAGGGTTTAGGGTTCAGGGCTTAGGGCTCATAGGGGAGTTTCCAAAAATAGGGGATCCCAATACAGTACCCTAAATTATAAGGACCCCCAAAATAAGGTACCCCCATTTTGGGAAACTCCCATAGGGTTTACGGATCAGAGTAACCTGCAGGGGTTTCGGGTCTAGGGTGGGTTTAGGGGTTTAGGGTTTAGGGTTTAGGGGCTTAAGGTTTACAGGGCTTAGGGTCTGGGGTTTTGGGCTCTCAGGCAGGTTGAGGGCTTCGGATTCTTCCGCTGCCTGGATGGCTTGTACCCAGAGATAAGGAATCTATACAGGCTTATTAGGGATGTTGGAGTCTCTTGGGACGCACTTGAAGCTTCGTGGCTACGCTCCATAATCCTGACCCAAATCTAAGATTACAAACGCTCTCACCAAAACCCTAAACCCTAAGAATGAACTCTCATAGAAACTTCGAGGAACCATTACAGACTCGTTGTCGAACGAACCCTAGACTCATTCTAGAAGCCTTACAGAAACCCTCTAGAATGCTTGAATATCCCTGCAATTTTTAGAGACCTGAGTAATCAGAATAGAGTTTTCCTGGTATATCAAAATACAAAAATGCGAAGGAACCCTGAACAATGCTGTTGATGATTACCAGATTCAGGCCAATATAGCTCTACTACCATAGACCCTAAACCCTATTCCCTAAACGCCACACCCTAAACAATCCCTTGCAACCCAAATCCGAGAGAAC
Source organism: Symbiodinium sp. clade A Y106 (assembly GCA_003297005.1). Taxonomy (NCBI): domain Eukaryota; class Dinophyceae; order Suessiales; family Symbiodiniaceae; genus Symbiodinium; species Symbiodinium sp. clade A. The sequence goes on along the minus strand of BGNK01000092.1, from coordinate 49,887 downwards.
CCAATGCTTCCTCTAAGCCGTGTGGCTCCGTTCCCAAGGCACGCGGCGCAGGACGGACGGATGAAATAGGGTGCTCCTGTCTAGGGCCTACTATGTTTTTAGGGTTTGGAGTTCAGCCGTGTAGTTTGGCTTTAAAGCTTTTTTTACGGGTTTGCGAAGGGTTGTAAAGGATTGTACATGCTGTTCTCAGGGATTTATAGGGTTTTCCATCAGGGTTGCAGAAGGGTTTTTATGAGGTTAAATGTAGGAACGTTGATGAGTAGAATAGGGTGTTGGCGTAATCGAAAAATACCGACCAAAAACGGAAACCCGACAGGAATAGTACTACTATGTGGATATCTTTAAATACTCAGGCTTCCATTTTCGGGTCGAGAGTTCAGTGTTCAACAGGATCACGTCCCTGGGCTCGTTTAAGGATGTAGTGCCTTAGGGCGGAGGAGTCGTCAGGGCAGTTAGGACCCGCTTTAAGGGTTTACGAGGATCAGGGATTTCAGAGTTCTACAAGCTCTAGGTTCTAGGGTTTCGGGGTGGAGTTAAGGGTTTCGGGGAATGTGGGTTTAGGGCTGAAGGGCTTGCTGGCTGCTAGAGGGTTATGGCTTTAGCTTAGGCACTCAATCCTGGGAACGACAGGTTTAGGGTTTAAAAGTTGGGGTAAGGGTCCACCTGGGGTTTAGGGTGTAAATTGCAACTGACTTGATACATGTGCATCTGACCCCCATGGACCGTGAACTTCTGAGCATGCGGTGCACCCCAACAGCATGTCGCAAGGCTTTTAGATAAAACCTAAACCTCAAAACCTTTAGACTTTAGACCCTCCACCCCACATGGATTGCTGTTGTTCCGGTTGTCGGTGGCCCATCGGCTATGCTGGTTGTAGCTGCGGCTGTCCGCTAGTAGGGTTAGGGATTAGGGGTCTGTAGCTCCTGCCACACAGCCACTGACGCAGCCGGCAGTTGGGCTGTGGCGGCACCTAGGCTTCTCTGGACTCCCTAAGCTGGGTGGGCAAGATGAAACACGAGCTTGACTTGGAAAGCTGACATAGGGGCTGTAATCATGAAAACAGGCTTTGGCGTACGTTATAGTCTGCTATACAAAACACGCACCCTAAGGAATGGCATTGTTCATCCTTCATACCCCTATTATATTGAACCTCAAACTTCAAACCATCATTCTTAAAACAAACCCTGAACCCGGAAGTTCCTCACGACCCCAAACCGTAAGCCCCAAGCCTCTAAACGGTAGACTCCCAAACTCCACCCTCTCCAACCGTGCAGTCAATGCACCTCTGAACCCCGAACCCCCATGTATGTCTGAATAGTTGAGGATTGTGATTACGGCCAATGTTCCGCGATACTCTGTGTATAACTCTACTATGATATTACTATTGAGATGCCCGTCTAAAAACCCTCTTCAAAAAGCCTAAATCTTGGTGCTTCCACCGCAGGAGCCAAGGCACTTGCGCACGCAGGCCTTCAGTTGCGGCTTGTTGTCCTGAGCTGCGCAGCTTGGGGCGTGGGACTTAGGGTTTCTCAGGCCCAGGGACTGGGGTTTAGGGTTTAGGGCTTTAAGGGTTTAGGGTTTTAAGGTTTTAGGGCTTTAGGGTTTTAGGGTTTAGGGTTTTAGGGTTTAGGGTTTTAGGGTTTTAGGGTTTAGGGTTTAGGGTTTTAGGGTTTTAGGGTTTAGGGTTTAGGGTTTAGGGTTTTAGTGTTTTAGGGTTTAGGGTTTTAGTCAGATTAAGGGAAGATACGGCCATAAGACCTGAGAGATTGCAGGCTCACCTTTCATTTGTTCGTAAAAGAGCACCTACTATAGGGGCCTAAATAATTACCAATACTATTTTGGGGGTTCCTGATTATTCTTATAGTATAATGGGCCCCAAAGCCCTATTCTATTTATTAAGGCCCTTATAGCACGTGAATCCCGAACACCACAACGTGAATCCCAAACCACAGCCCTAAACCCTAAACCCTAAGCCCTAAACCCTAAAACCTAAAACCCTAAACCCTAAAACCTAAACCCTAAACCCTGAACCCTAAAACCCTAAACCTCAACCCTACAGTTCCCTATACGAAACATCTCGCTCCCGAAACCGGTTTAGGGGGTTTGGGGGTATATAATGAAGTTGAAAGTTATAAGACGGAACCCTAAGTCATACTTAGCTGCAGGTTTCGGGGCTGGGGAGTTGAGACATCTGCATGAAGGTACTTACCTAAAGTTGGATTTCTGGTTTCGGGTTCAGCGGTTTAGGGGTTCAGGGGTTTAGAGGTAGGGTTTAGGGGTTTAGGGGTCTAGGGGTTTAGGGTTTAGGGTTTAGGTCTTCTAGGGGTTAGCGGTTAGCTCTATAGTGACTACTTACAAAGCAGACGGAGCGCTCTGCTAGCCGAAACTCAGGAATACCTTGAATCATGTTCAGGATCCCTCTACCCTTTAAGGCGTCCTTTAACGGACCCCTTCAGCGAAACCCTTAAGGGGCACAAGGGGGTTCTATAGTAGGGTCCCCTTTAAGGGTACCTCCTTGATTAAGGGCTTTTGGGCTGCCTGAGATGCCACCTGCTAATTCCTCTGAGCCTCTCCGATGATGTATGCTATCCGCTACAGCCCCGTGAGCGCGCTGTCGACAAAAGGCAGGCGGGGTGCGGCTCTGGCCTACCACTACCCTCTTATTGGGTTCTTGTTGAGGAATTGAATTTAAGTTACCACAATAAGGAAACCATACCATTTACTATAGATCCGTATTATGGTAATAAACCCTAAACCCTAAACCCCTACACCCTAAACCCTAACAGTAAATTCCTTAAGAACCCAGCCTAAGCCAAGTGAAGGCCAGAGCTCGTAGAGGCAATGATTCGCAGTTGAAACGGCCAGGAGGGATGCGAAGAAAAGGCAGCTCCTGTGAAGGCGCTTTGGGCTGAGGGCTTAGGGTCTCAGGGTTTGGGGTAAAAGGTTTAGGGCTTAGGGCCTTAGGGTTTGGGTTTAATGTTTAGGATTTAGGTTTTAGGGTTTGGGGTTGAGGCTTAGTTGCTGAGTTCGTAAGCCCCAAAAAGTTGACACTTTCAGTTTTATGGTGGATAATATTATCCCAAAAAGTATAAAGTGTGCTCACTCACCTACTAAGTAGGGTTCAGGGTTCAAGGTCCAAGGCTCAGGATTCAGGCTTCTCCTGGTCATAGTGAAGCGGCGAGCCATACATGTACATAAAACAAACACACTTTAAGGGATGCTTTTAGGGCTCCTTTAAGGGTTCCTTTAAGGCTTCTTTGCTCCTCCAAGGCTTCCTTGAAGGCGTCCTTTAAGCTCACTGGCCCAAAGCCCAAGGAAACAAAAGTTGAAACTTTCAGAATCGACTACCTTACAAGAACCCCAAAAGTTGAAAAGTTGAGTTTACAGCCAATAAGCAAATGGGTGGTTGCCAAAATTACGGTCCCTTTTTGGGTCCCTAATATAAAATGGCACCAAATATTTAGGGTACCCAAAAAGGGACCATAATTTTGACAACCACCGACATGAAAACGAGAAAACCCGTGGCATCGTTCCGGGCTTCGGGCTAAGGGTGTAGATTCAGGGTTCAGGGTATAGGGCTCAGGGCACAAGGCATCAATCGGAGGTCTCAAACGGTGGGATGAGGTAGGTAGGATTGAGGATCTTCTACGTAAGGACTCGTAATTGGGATTACCACACCAACCCCTTTTGATTTCAGGGTGCAGTGGGGCATATAGCCGAAGTCCGTTAACCTGAAACCCTAATGCCTAAACAACCCTGAAGTCAAAACCCTAAACAACCTTAAAGCCCTACACCTAAACACTCAAGCCTAACCAAGATTCGTGGCTCGGTAAAGGGACGACCGCTTGAGTTAGTGGTGTTCAGGAGCCGGAGCAGGAGCCAGAGCAGGAGAAGGCAGGAGCAAGAGCTAGAGCTAGAGCAAGAGCCGGAGCACAGTAGAGACAAAATTATCCAGCGAAAACCGTCTGCGCATTCGGGAACAAGCCAAACGATGTCACTGATAACAAGAGTACTGGCCATCTTCAGGAACGGCCTGCTTGGAGGTTCGTGGGACTTACCTCCCAGTGCTCCAGATAACTCGATACGCACCTCTCGTTTTGGGCACCCCGTTCACGGAGGCATCTTGGTGGCTGCACCTCTCGCGAGGAGTGGCCCCTCGCCCCATCAGGACCCCGGACACAAGCTTCTCTAGATGGCCGTTTGGGAGCGTTGGGGTTCTGACACCGTGTCCACATAAATCAAGACGGCGTTCTTGCCTTCGACACCTTGCTTCTGCCCCGGTCCCAGAGGCCCGTCTGCGATCACTTTCTGCACAAGATCCTGGATTTCAGGCTCCACCGTCAAAACAAGTAGATGTTCAGGAGCTCCGCCGCTGTAGCCGAGAACCTGTACGGCATAGTTACACTAGTGTTAAACTAACCCTAGTTACTAGGTCCCATGAACCCTTAAGTAGTCAACCCTAAACGTGAGGCAGAGATTATGCAAATTACAGCTGTCCCTCATGTTTGACTCTGGCGATGTTGTCTCTGGCAGCCTGGCAGCTCTGGCAGCAGCTAAAGCCTCAGCCCAAAACCCTGAATCCGAGGCCCCAAACTGAAACTAATGTGTGCATATACCTACATATGAATGAATGAATGAATGAATGAATGAATGGATGGATGAATGAATGAATGAACGAACGAATGAATGCATGCATGAATGCGTGAGTGAATGAGTGAGTGGATGGATGGATGGATGGATGGATGGATGGATGGATGGATGGACGGACGGACGGACGGATGGATGGATGAACTGAAACGAAATGCAAATTAACATGAAATGGGATGAAATGAAATTGGAAATGAACGGAACTGAACTGAAATGGAACGGAATGGATGAATGAATGAGTGAATGAACACGACGAATACAACCAATGATAACAGTAGTGGTACAATGACAGCAACTACAACTTATATTCTTCAGAAACAAAACTTAATCAGAATCAGAACTGCATTTAACAATAATCCGAAACACGCATAAGCTCCAGGCTCCTGAAGGTCATCGTGCTCGAGTTCTGCGTTGACCGGTGATCACTTGTGGCACTTGTGGCAAGCAAAACTCTTTTGAGCAAGAAGGCAGATTGCAGGATTTAAGGACAGGTATAAGGCTGTAGCGACGGGCGACGGGGATTTAGGGCATTGGGGGTGTAGCATTTGGAGCTTTGGGTGCTTTGGGGAGGGGGCTAAGGTAACCCTAAACCACTTTAAACAATACTGTAAACCCAAAACCCTGGACACTGCAAGCCTGGACCCGAAAGCCCAAGACCTTAAACCCTAAACCCCTGAACCCCTAAACCGAAAACCCTGAATCCTTATCGGTTCTGTGACTGCTCGCGTCGCAGCTTCGGTTTAGGATCTAGGCCCTCAAGGTTTAGGGTTTAGGTTTAGGGTTTAGGGTTTAGAGCACAATATCAGACACTCACCAGTTTCTATTCCTGAGTTTCTTCATGGAGATTATAAGGGGATTGTCTGCCCAATTGCATTCCCGATTTTCCAAGCCTCTGTAAGAGAATAAAGCCTTGGGGCTGGTGCTTTGAGGGCCCAGGCGGCTGTTGTCTTGAAGGCGAAGTAAAGAGAGTGCTGCTTAACATCATGAGCGGTTGTTGAAGTTATCAAGGTTTGAAAGTCAGTCTAGAAACATCGGCTTCGTTTGCTTGGGTATTTATGGAACCGTGCTTGGCGTATCGTGGGAATTAGGGCGCTAGCACTCGTACAACACATATTTCTTTTGCTTGTCTAGCTTGTCTGTTGCGATGTCATCTAGCTTCCTTGCTGCCGGTTTACTCCTGTGCTATTGCACCTGTTGCTACGACCAAAATTTCCAACCCAACACTACTAGAACAACTATCTCTGCAACAGTACCAGCACTACACCAAATGTGATAACAGCGATGGTGCTGATCGATGGCAATCACATCTCTGTAGAACTGTAGAGCACTTCGCCCAACAAATCTTGTTGAAACAGGGCTGGAAACCTTGAACAGCAGTTCGCGGGTCAAGGGTTTTTAGGCTTCGAGCGGTCGCGCTGGACCTTCGAAGATTTGGGGCTTAGAGTTTGCAGTTTGGTGGTGGTTCAGAGTACGAGTTCTGGTGTTTAGGGCAATACTGATGACAACACCAGTAACCATAAGAACAGTACTATAGGGGCCTTGTAGTAATTACCTATACTATTTTGCGGGTTCCTTATTGTAATTACAGTGTAACGGGCACCAAAACCCTATTCTAATTATCAAGGCCCCTATATTGCAACGAGAAGATGCCACCTCCTGCTGCAACGCAGCTATTCAGCGCGACAGACCCAGCACCGCATGGAGCAAAAGGCACATTCCAGGATTTGGGGAGCCTAATATAGGGGCCTTATTAGAATAGGTTTTAGGGGCACATTAAACTATAACTATAATAAGGAACCCCCAAAAGAATATAGGTAATCATTGAGGTCTCTATAGTATTCCCCCCTCTAAACTTACATTCAGGTCTCGTGGTGGGCCGCATGTTTCGCTTCATGGGACATATTTAAAACGAGCACCAGGCCTCAGAACCGCCACAGAACATGTTAAGCCCACTGTATCTCGCTTATGGGATCCCCTAAACCCTAAACCCTAAACCCCTAAACCCTCAACCCTGAACCGACTTATTGACCTATGAAACAGAGCACCTAAAGTCTCAGCCTCTGAATGTTCAGCCTTGTCGTGACTTTCCACAGAAAGCACGAGGGGCTTGGGAATCGCTTGAGCCAGATGTACCTTCAATCAACCACAAAGACCTTCAAAAATGAGGACGTTGCCCCAAACCCTAAACCTTGGGGGTTTACTGTAGGCTTTGGGGGTAGGCCGAAACAGTCTCGAAACAGTCTCACCAAGGGTAGCAGAAGGGTTTCTATGAAGGCTTCAGTGTTTGAGGATATATGTTTTTCGAATTAAGAGGAACCTTTTGAGGCTTTTCAAAGGCTTAGGGCATTCCACCGAGCACCCATTCAGAGGAGTCTAGCTGAAAGCATGGAGGGGTCCTTCATATAATGCCAGAAATAGTCCATAGCTCAGGCTGTTAGGGGTAGTTGGCTTTCTTGGCAACTCCGCGTTACAGGCTTCAGGGGCTGCGCCTCGCCTCGTGTGCGCAGAACTCTTCTGCAAATCTTGTGCTGTCCTGCTCGTGACGCAAAGGTCGAGAAACAGAATTAGATTTTCTGAACTACTGTAGGGACCCTAACTGTACTAGCTAAGGAATTGCTTTCGAAACAGTCTTGAGCTGCTCCTTAACCCCGCTACTGTCGCCTCCCGAGTCATCACGACCCCACGTTACGACGGATCCATCCGAAAGAATGGCAGCAAAGGCGGCATGAGAAGCTTGGATCTGCTGCACATTCTTCAGCTGACTCTCCACAGCACTGCTGTCACCACCACAGGCAGGATCACCCCAGGCCACAACGGATCCGTCGGCAAGAATGGCAGCAAAAGCTCCTTTAGAGGCTTGGATCTGCTGCACATTCCTCAGCTGATCCACAGCCTTGCTGACGGCACCCCAAGAAGCGTGACCCCACGTCACGACGGTTCCATTGGCAAGAACGGCAGCAAAAGCCCTCTCAGAGGCTTGGATCTGCTGCACATTTCTCAGCTGATCCTGCACTGCCGTACTGCACCCGCCATGGAAAGGATGGCCCCAAGTCACGACAGATCCATCCGAAAGAATGGCAGCAAAGGCGGCCTGAGAAGCTTGGATCTGCTGCACATTCTTCAGCTGATGCTGCACAGCACTGCTCTGACCACCATAGACAGGATGGCCCCAGGTCATGACAGATCCATCGGCAAGAATGGCAGCAAAAGCACTCTCGGAGGCTTGCATCTTTTGCACATTGTTCAGTTGGCTCCGCACAGCAGTGTTGTCACCACCATGGACAGGATCACCCCAGGCCACGACGGATCCATCCGAAAGAATGGCAGCAAAGGCGGCATGACAAGCTTGGATCTGCTGCACATTCTTCAGCTGATGTTGTACAAAACTGCTGTCACCGCCAAAGCGAATATGACCCCAGCTCACGACGGATCCATCGGCAAGAATAGCCGCAAAGGCGGCCAGAGAAGCTTGGATCTGCTGCACATTCTTCAGCTGACTCTGCACAGCACTGCTGTCACCACCAAAGCGAATATGACCCCAGCTCACGACGGATCCATCGTCAAGAATAGCAGCAAAGGCGGCCTGAGAGGCTTGGATCTGCTGCACATTCTTCAGCTGATGCTGCACAGCACTGCTGTCACCAGCATAACAATCACGACCCCATGTCACGACAGATCCATCGGCAAGAATGGCAGCAAAGGCCGACTGACAGACTTGGATCTGCTGCACGTTCGTCAGCCGATCCTTCACAACACTGCTGTCACCGCCACTAGGAGCTTGCCCCCAGGTCGCGACGGTTCCATCTCCAAGGATAGCAGCGAAAGCATCGCGAGAAACCTGAACTTGGGATCTGTTGATGTGCAAGGTCAACGAGACACCATCATCCATCCTGGCTTTCTTGATTGACGCACCTTCATCCAGAACGCCTCCAGATGAGTCCAGAAGCCGCCCTTTCCCGACTCCGAGTGCGAGCTGTGCCCGCCGTTTCAACGTTTCCACGCTTTCAGCCAAGTCTACTTGCACAGTGGCTGTCTTGCCACTGAGCAGTCCGACTTCCACACGAATCGACATGTTGCACACCGGAAGCGTCCACGACCCCACGTGTGGAGTTTAAGGGGTGGAAATCATGTTTGGAGGATCTAAAGTCTGGGATTTTGGGGCTCATGCTACTCGGCTTCCGGGGCGAGGATAGGAAGAGCTGCTGTTTCTCCATTCCCAGTGTGGGCTTCGACCCTGCGGGAAAGTGCCTCCCTCAACAAAGGTGTTTGCAAAATACGGCACCCTGATATAGACCCGACATATCTAATCACCTTGGGGGAGGGTTCGGGTTCGTGGTTTACGGAGGTGTGGGCTCAGCGGTTAATTTACGAGCCTCACTAGTTAGAATAGCACTTTGGAGTGTTTACTACTGTTGTAATCGGGACTGCAAGAGAATCATTGATACTGATCCTTTCTATATAGGCCATCCTCGCCATGGATATATATATATATATAGGGTTTCTACAAGGGTCTTTGTATAGGGTGCTATAAGGATTGATAGGGTATCTATACGGGCTTTTTTAAGGGTTTCTCGGGGCCTCGGCACACATAACAAGGCTTTAGGCTTCTGTAGTGTCTGACACCCCAAAACCTCATCCCCAGGGTTTAGGGTTTAGGGTTTAGGGCTTAGGGTTTAGGGTTTAGGGTAACCCCCATCCCTGCTGGTAACCTTAAACATGAAAATCCAAAACCACCCCGCACACCCAAACCTTGAACTCCAGCACGAAAAACGTGACCACACAAATGCAACTTCCGGACTACTGCGATTTCAATCAAAGAGACTGGGGTTTCACGGTGCTGTGATGTACTTGTATGGGAACCAGAAGGGGATATTCTTGATTGGGACCTCCATATTACGCGTTCTTGGAAATCTGGGTTCCTCTGTTTACTGTAACCCTCTTAATTACTCCGCAAGCCGCAGTCATAACGGATCCTCTATGAAACGAAACTGCGAGTTTCTGGGAAACTTGTAACAACAAACTCCCAGCACTAGAACCATCAACCCTAAAGCCTATGAGGGACTCTGTATTAAACCACACAGAAGAACTCGGGAGCCAAAGTCCTACGGGTCTACATCCAAATAAGACCATACACCAAGACCTTCAAACCCAAAACCCCTCGAACGAGAGTTGGGGATCAGAACAATACCACACAGATCTTCAATATTAGAGGGTTTTGGGCGGAAGACACTGTAACTCGATCGTGAACTAGAATGGATAGTATTACCTAGACCCCGTTGTTCTTAAGCCTTACATCTGATCCTCAGACTTAGCCCTAAACCCCAACCCATAAACCCTGAAGAAATTGTGACATCCAAGACATCCAAAACCAAAAGCCCCTAGGTTCCTGAGTAGCCCCTTTGTAGTAAGGGTACCCTTTTTCCTAATATTCAGTTTTTATAAGGGGACCCTAAAACGAAAAGGGCATAAGGACACCTCCGAAAAAGATGCCCCGACTTCAAGCAGCCCAATACAGCCCTTACAAAACCCTAAACCCTAAACTCTAAACCTCTAAACCCCTAAACCCCTAAACCCCTAAACCCCACAACCCCTAAACTCTAAACCCTAAAGCCCTAAACCCCTAAACCCCCCTACACCCTAAACCCTAAACCCTAAACCCCTAAATTATGGAATCGAGTGAACTCGTCAAAACCCCTACTTGGAGGTTCATCTTTAAGGGCTCCCTTCAGGGTTCTATAGGGTTAGGGGTAGTTATAAGTGGGGTTATAAGTAAGGTAACTATACTTATAACCCTTTTAGGGGACTTATAACCTCACTTATAACTACCCATGAACCTCCAAGTAACCCTAACCCCTAAATCCTGCACCCTAAACCCCGAAACCCTAAACCCTGCCGGTAGCCGAAAAGACCTACCTGTTTAGGATTCCTTATTATGGTGTCTATGTATATAGTTCCTTACAAAGGTAGGTCTTTTGGGCCACAGATATGCCCTAAACCCCGAAACCCTAAACCCTACTTGGAGGATCATAGGACCTAGCAACTAGGGTGGAGTACCTTAATTGGAGTTATAAGTAGCTATATCTACAGTTATCTTGTTTACAATCCTAGTTTCTAAGTCCCACGATCCTCCAAGCATCCCCTAAACCCCGAAACCCTAAAATTCCGAACTAAACCAAAACCCAATCAGTAAACCAAAACCCTAAACCACTAAACCCCTGAACCTTGAATCCTACACCCTATCCCTAAACCCCGAAAACCTAAAACCCAGACACCAAGCCCCAAAGCACCCTTATAGTATCCCTTATAGTAAGCCTTATATGGAACCCTTTAAAGGAACCCCCTAAACCCCGAAACCCTGAAACCCCGAAGCCGTAAACCCCACGAACATCAAGGCCTCGCTGTCCAGGAGACGACGCGCTTCGACCTCCGCTTTGGGGTTGAGGGTTTAGGGGTTTAGGGGTTAGGGCTGTAGGCTTTAGGCTTTAGGGTTTAGGGGTTAGGGTTTAGGGGTTTAGGCTTTAGGCTTTAGGGTTTAGGGTTTAAGGGTTTAAGGGTTTAGGGTTTAGGATTTAGGGTTTAGGGTTTAGGATGCATATGCACAGGTCGAACCAGATGTGGAGGACAGACTGGGGAATCTTTCGGATTCTACCTGCCGTCACAGGAAAAAAAGGCTATCCCTGGGCGACTTCGGGGCATCGCTTTTAGTGCTTCTGGGGCGCTTTAGGGTTTAGGGCTTTAAAGGGCGCTTTAGGTTTAGGGTTCAGGCTTTCGGCTTTAGGGCTTCAGGGTTTGGAGGTTTAGGGCTTTAGGGTTTAGGGTGTGTGTCAGTGCCGCGTCCCGACCCCGCGCCAGTTGGGCCGCGCCAGTGCAGCGAATCCCACCCCACCCGCAGTAATTTTTATCACGGGTTTAGAACATTTTCAGTTTGCTGCATGTCGGGGTAGGAGCGAAGCTCTCACTTGCAGAGAAACTTGTGGAGGTCGACACGGCTGATGTTCTGAGAAGATCTGTCCCCCGCATCGCCTTTACCTTTCCCACGGCTACTGCCACGACCGCTGCGTCCTCGACCCATGGCAGCGAAAGATAGCCAAAAAGGCTCGAGCCAAGTGCACTCGGCACAGAGCAAGGGTCAATATGTCCGATCACTTACCATGCCAGCGAGCACGCGACAGAGCAAAGACANGCGAAAGATAGCCAAAAAGGCTCGAGCCAAGTGCACTCGGCACAGAGCAAGGGTCAATATGTCCGATCACTTACCATGCCAGCGAGCACGCGACAGAGCAAAGACATGACAACACTTTTCGCAACCGGGTAGCTATCTAGCAGCCCTTAAATACATGAAGAGAAGACAGACATGCACAAAAATAAGGAAGAGATAGACAGATAGATAGATGGATGGATAGATAGTGATAAATGATAGACATAGACATAGCTGTGTACCGCATGATTGAACTGCTGCGGGGAAATTTGTGGGCCTGCGCAGTGGGATTTAGAAATATGTGTGTATTTGGGCTGCTGTGGGAGCTTCGTGGGCCTGCACAATAGGATGGTAGTCCTATGGCTTCACGAAGCGACGAAGCTTATCCTGCGCAGGGCTGGACTTCCTCACAGAGAAGACGCCTAGGTGGCTCATGCGACAGTCTCTTTCCTGCATGTGCCGCGCTCCCGCGAACGTTCCGTCCCTGCCAGACTTGTTCCGCCAAGGCCTTACGGGACTTTCAGTAAGTAGCACCCTCTACAGGAAAGGACGACGAAGGGCGCTTACGGGACGCGCCTCCTTATACGGGACTCTGAATTAGGGGACGAAGGCGCTTTTACGGGACGAGCCTCCTTACGGGGCTCTGAATTACGGGACGAGCTTCCTTTATCTACGGGACTCTGAATTACGGGACGGAGACGCTTACGGGACGAGCCTCCTTACGGGACTTTTCAATTACAGGACCCTTCACAGGGAAGGACGACAAAGGGAGCTTACAAGACGCCGGGGCGAAGGCGCTTACGGGACGAGCCCCCCTGTACGGGACTCTGAATTACGGGACGAGCTCTGAATTACGGGACAGGCTTGCGGGCCGAGCCTCCTTACGGGACGAGCCTCCTTGCGGGACCTTACGGTACTCTCCCTCACAGGACGGAGGCGGTTAGAGGGGACGAGCCTCATTACAGGACCCTTCACAGGGAAGGACGACGAAGGGGGACGAAGGCGCTTACGGGACGAGCCCCCTTGCGGCTTCCTTACGGGACTTTGAATTACGGGACGGAGGCGCTTACGGGACGAGCTTTCTTACGGGACTCCCAATTACGGGACTAGCCTCCTTAATACGGTATACTCTCCCTTAATGGATGGAGGCGCTTACGGGACGCGCTTCCTTACGGACTTTCAATTACAGGACCCTTCACAGGGAAGGACGACAAAGGAGGCTCACGGGGCGCCGGGAAGGCGCTTGCGGGACGAGCTCCCCTTTTACGGGACTCTGATTTATGGGCCACGGGACGAGCTTCCTTGCGGGTCTCTGAGTTACGGGAAGGCTTATGGACGACGACAAAAGGAGCTTACAGGACGCCGGGGCGAAGGCGCGTACGGGACGAGCCCCCTTTTGCGGGGGATGGAGGCGCTTACGGGACGAGCTTCCTTACGGACTTACAGGACCCTTCACAGGGAAGGACGACAAAGGGGGCTTACGGGGCGCCGGGACGAAGGCGCTTGCGGGACGAGCCCCCTTTTGCGGGACTCTGATTTATGGGCCACCGGACGAGCTTCCTTGCGGGTCTCTGAATTACGGGCCGTAAAGCCTGGGAGCCGGGGTCGCAGGCTCGTCCCGTAAGCGCCTCCGGCCCTGTCAGGACGCTCGTCCCGTAAGCGCCTCCGTAAGAGGCTCGTCCCGTAAGCGCCTCCGGCCCGTGAGGGACTCGTCCCGTTAGTGTAAGGAGATTCGTCCATGAGTGCCTCCTCCTTACGGGCCAGAGGCGCTTACGGGACGAGCCACGGGCCGGCGATGCTTACGGGACGAGCCTCCTTACAGGACGGAGATGCTGGGACGAGCCTCCTTACGGGACGGAGGCGGAGGCGCTTGCAGGACTAGCCTTCCTACACAACGGAGGCACTGACAGGACCAGCCTCCCCGAAAGCGGTACGGGACGGAGGGTCCTGACGGGTCGGAATTACCAACGAGCTTATGGCCCCCTTACGGCCGCTTATGGGACGAGCGGGTCAGAGGCGCTCACGGGACCCTATATTACGGGCCGGACACGCTTACGGGCCGAGCTTCTGGACGGGCCGGAGGCGGGGGCTTACGAAACGAGCCTCCTTACGAAACGGAGGCGCTGCAGGGACGAGCCTCCTTACGGGCCGGAGCGCTGATTACGGGAGGCGCTTACGGGACAAGCCTCCTTACACGAACGGAAGCGCTTACGGGACGAGCCTCCTTGTGCGGAGGCACTCACAGACGAGCCTCCTTACGAACGGAGGCGCTTCTTTACGGGCCGGAGGCCCTTACGGCACGCCTCCTTACGGGGCGGAAGCGCTTACGGGACGAGCCCTATATTATGGGCGGGAGACGCTTACGGCTCGTTTTGTAAGCGCCTTCGGTCTGTAAGGAAGCACCTCCGTCCCGTAAGGAGTAAGGAGGGTCGTCCCGTAAAAGCGGTTGGTCCGGCCGTCCCGTCTAGAGGCTCGAGTGCCTCCGCGCAAGGAGGCTCGTCCCGTAAGGAGGCTCGTCGCGTAAACGCCTTCGTCAGGAGGCTCGTCCCGTAAGCGCCTCCGGCCCGTAAGGAGGCTCGTCCCGCAAGCGCCTTCCGTAATCAGTGCATCCGTCGCGTAAGGAGCCGGAAGCGCCTCCGCCTCCGGCCCGTAAGGAGGCTCGTCCCAGCGCCTCCGTCCCGCAAGGAGGCTCGTCCCGTAAGCGTCTCCGGCCCGTAATAGGGCTCGTCCTGTAAGCGCCTCCGCCCCGTAAGGAGGCGTCCCGTAAGCGACTCCGGCCCGTAAAGAAGCGCCTCCGTTCGTTCGTAAGGACCGTAAGGGCCCTGAACCCCGGGGGCCCCCGAAGACCGCCGCGGGGTTAAGGGTAACTCCATTATATACTGTGCCCCATGGCTAGCAGTGCCAAATCAGGTATGGCAGACTCGATCTGCTTGGCAAAGCAAGCAGATCTCGAAGCGGTAGCGTTCAGTGGTACCGGCCGCCGCCTGGCGCGGGCGGCCTATGGTTTAGGGTTTAGGGGTTTAGGGTTTAGGGCTTAAGGTCCGGGAGGCCCTGACACTGGAGCTCCGAAAGCCCTAGCCCTTTGTCCTCCGGACGGAGCTCTTTGTAAAGGTGCTCAAAACGTCTACCCCCAAATTCCCAAACCCCAAACGCTCAAATCTAACAGAAAAACAACACTGCAACGGACAGGAGTAGCACCAAACAGCCGACATACAACGAATAAAGTCGGTGGATGCCTGCGTCAGCAGTCGGATTCACAAAGGGATATTAGGGTGGAAAGTCACACTAACTGCACGGCTGTGGACATCGCTGCAAGAGGTGATACGACATCGTCCTCTGAACCTGAAGCCCCTGAAATCCCTACTATAGGGGCCTTCATACTCAGTTTGGGGGGCCCATTATACTGTAATTATAAGAAGGAACCCCAAACTAGTATAGGTAATTATTAAGGCCCCTATAGTACAAACCTCAACCCTCGAGCCTCAAACCCGAGCCGGCTAAGCTGCCCTTATCTCTTTAAGCACAACTTCGTCCTCTTGCATTTCGCTGCTATAAAAGTACTTCCCTTATGGGATCTAGAAAGAAGCACCCCCTGAGATCTTCAAGCCTAAACCCCAAACATCTAACGCCCAAAAACCTAGGAACAAACCCTACACTGCCCTACACCGTAGAAGGCCCTAAACCATAAACCCGATTGGGAACACGTGTGCCAAGTTTGCAAGGAACCCCAAAACCCTAAACCCTAAACCCAAAGCCCCTTGATTCCAAAGTCCACGCAGAAGGCGTCCACTTGCAGGCTACGGCTCAAGTGCGTTGGCTCCATCTTCTCAGGGACCACGGCCAGCGCATTTGCCGGCACGAAGGTCGTGGGAGGGGTCTTCCGATGTAGCCGCCGGCGCTTTAAACAGGGCGACACCGTAGTCGCGCCAGTCGGACCTGCGTCTGCAGCCACTGCCTCGTCGCCAAAGTCGACATCACTGCCTGGGTCCTGACTGTTCACCGCCCAGCACTGTGTCGCATCGTAGACGAGGTAGACCCCCAGGCGCTCAATCACCTCTGCCTCTGCAGCGAAAGCCTTCGCGAGTCGGAGCGAAGCAAGCGACTATAGCTTCGAAGCCTACGTCCTGTCCAGAGACTCCATAACCCTTTAACCTCAAGGCTCCTGTATAGTTTAAGCAATACTAGAAGACCTGGCTTGCCATTCCCTGCAGTTATGTCACCCCGTGCTGGCTGTCACTTGATAGATTTGATCTCACTATTCATGCTTTGCTGTTGCAGTCTAGTCTGCCAAGGCACTGGCCGAAGAGCCGCACGTCCCTTGCTGCGGCCGCCGGCGCTCCTGCAGGCCTTCCGTTCGGTACAGCCCCTGGCAGGTCCTGCTCCAGCTGGTTTCGTCGAAAGCCTGCTGCGTCCGTAAGAAGGGTGCGCTTGAAGCGCCCTCGGCACTCTGGAGTCCCTGCCAGAAGCTGTCCAGAAGCACGAGTTCGTGCTCTGCCCCGGAGTTCTGCTTCCGCGGCATGAGAAGGCCGTCTACACTTGCCATTACGTACGTCTGCTCGGAGTCTGCTGCGGAAGACTGTCGTGGCTCGTGCCGCTTGCGCAAACCCCACGTACAATATCGGGGAAGAAACCGATACGATACGTCTGCAACTGCATACTTTAGGCTGCAAATGCACCGACTACGCGTGCTTGCCACTTTCATGCACAAAGACTTATGGACAAATATGTCTGACTGATTCCTCGAGGCTTTGAGGGCAAGGGCTTAAGAAAGCTTCGATACCGGGCTTGCTCGCAAATAATTACATCACAGTGCCGTGGCCAGGCGGAAAAAACCGGTGCACGACCAAGTTCGTCTTCGGAGTTGTGTGCGACGCTGAGGGCGCGCGTCAGCTGACTCTCGAAACTCCAGCGGGACGGCGCTCGCAAAAAACAGCTTGGCGCGATTCTTGCGGGGACGGTGCACGAATCTGGGCGACTCTGGCGGTAACCGGACGACTCTGGCACACTTTCAACAGGAACTTGGCGGGCGACTCTGGCGGGGACGGCGGACGACACAGGCGGGTACGGCGGACGACTGTGGTTTGACGAGGACGGGACATCCTAGAAAGAGCTTGGCGGGCACTCTGGTGGGGACGGTGGACAACTCTGGCAAGGAGCTTGGAGGGCGAGTCTGGCGGCAACGGTGGACTGACGACTGCCGGGCGAAAAGACCTTGGCGGCCGACTGGACGATCGGCGTCTTGGCCGGACTCTGGCACGGACAGCGGACGACTTTGGCATGGGCGGGCGACCCTGGAGAGCTTGTCGGGTGACTCTGACGGAGACCGGACGAGCCTGGCGGGGCTTGTTGGACGACTCTACTGGAGACTCCATGCAAAGACTCTGGCGGGGGACGAATCTGTTGGGACTCCAAAAGAGCTTCGGACGACTTTGGCGGGGACGTCGGGACGACCCTGGCAGGGACGGCGACGGGACTTGGCGGAGGACTCTGGTGGGCGACTCCGCACGACTCTGCCACTCGCAAAATGAGCTTGGCGGACTCTGGCGCGGACGACTCGAAGGACGACTCTGGCGGTGGCCGGCGAGGACGGGCGAGGACGTCGCTGCTACTGTGACTCATCACTCTGATGTCCCTGTGACCTTGCCCAACATTGCAACGTCTGTTCGGCTAGTGCAGCACCGCGAAGGGGAAGAAGCAGAACACAAAACCCGTTCTAGTCCTGCTTCGGGTGGTTGTGGGTGGGTTCCACGTTACGAAGATGGCGCGACCCACGACCACTTCATGGGTGGGGCGCGCCGTGGCACTGTGACACACCCTAAACCCTAAACCCAATGCCCCTTGAGCCCAAGATGCGGCAGCCGTACGTTTCACCATGGACTGCAGCTCCTCGTTGACACCCCGCCTGGGTTGGTTAGGGGTTTAGGGGGTTAGGGTTTAGGGTTTAGGGGTTTAGGGTTTTGGGGGATTAGGGTTTAGGGGTTTAGGGTTTTGGGGTTTAGGGTTTTGGGGGATTAGGGTTTTGGGGGTTTAGGGGTTGAGGGTTTTGGTGGTTTAGGCTTGCTTCTGTAAGGGTACTGTGCCGTTAAAAAAGTTTAAAAGGCTTCCCGTAAGGTTCCCGTATAAAAGTTCCTTTCTAGGGGTTCCCTCAAGCCGGAAGGGCACACGCGTGCGCACACACACGACGCACATGCGTGCACGCACACACACACATTCCTGGGTTGTTCTTCACAGGGTTCCTTTAAGGGTTCCACAAAGGGCTGCTATCACGACGATTTAGGGTCAGGGGTTTCAGGTTGAAGGTTTAGGGCTTCGTTCCTACTACAAAGGTTCCTTTCAGGGCTCTTTTTTGAACAAAGTTCAGGGTTGAGGATTTCGGGTGTCCGGCTCAAGGTGTAAGACCTCATAAAGCGCTTAGAAGCAATTCCTAGGCTCAGTGACTGCAAGTCGCAGGCTTTAGGCTTGCAGATAACCCGCGCACGCAAACAGGCACCAAAAGGGACCGATGCAGGCATTAGGGCCTCTAAGGAAGATTGTCACGGTAATGCAAGAGGGCACACCCAGCCTGAATCCAGCAGAAACAAAGTTTGGGTGGGCTTATGGAACCCAGGCAAGCCCTAACCCCAAACAGCTACAAACCCTAAACCCTAAACAGCTGTAAGCCCTTAAACAACTTTAACCCTAAACCGCTGAAGCCCTAAAGCTGTGAGGCCTCAAACCCTGACCCTAAACCCACAGCCCAAACCCCAAAACCCCAAACCCACCTGTATAAACCCTTATAGTATAAGATCAAGTCACTCACGTCCATCCAGTGGTAAGCCACTAGCAAAGGCCGAACACGCCCCTGGTTGCTGCGCATGCAGAGAAACAAGGATAGTGCGTCCACTTGGAGCTGGCGTAAACAAAGCCCGAGCCCGGGCCTTTCGGAGCAGGTCCGAAACTAGAATTGGGTGGTTGTCAAAATTAGGGTCCCTTCTTGGGTACCCTAAATAATAGGTGCCGTACTTTATTAAAAGGGACCATAATTTTGACAACCACCCGAATAAATTTTGCATCAGACCTTATAATGATACCCGACACCGGCCCGACACCCAAAACCCCTACATCCTAAACCCTAAGCCTATTGCCTCCGAGGGACACCAGCCCATCCAGCTGCGCCAGGGTCCTCTCAGACCTCAGCGCCGTGTTGAAGGACGTTATGAAACCTGGTTTTCGTGTGGTGCGGGCTTTATATGAGGCTTTAGATAGGGAGTGGTAGAGGTTTGATAAAAGTATCATAACGAGGGTTATAGGATTGTCCAGGACTGAGATTGGCAGTGCCAATCATGTGAACAGTCGGAAAACCCTGGTGATAGGTATCGCTAACCAGAAGAAGAATACTAGAAATAGAACCATCAAGACTCACAATCATAGAAGTAACAACGATAACAATAGGAAGAGCAGCGATAACAATACTAGCAACGAGACTGGCAATGATTATGCCACAATCATGGTGCCAAGGCTAGTCCAGAAATATCAATGGCAATGAAAGCCGGCTTAATAACTGCTCGGAAGCATAAAGGACTTAGCTTGCCAAGTCTCATGATGCTGCAGGAGCAACCCTCTGCGATAAAATCTTAGAACCCTAAACCATTGAATCTCAGTGCCTGAACTCCTAAAAAGCAAAGGTCATAACATTGACACTGGGGGTCTGAATAATTGGATTAGGTTTTGGGGTATCTATATAAGACTTATGGTCGCGGAACCTTGTCGAATACTAGTACTGGGGTCTCAGACCCCTAAAAACCGACACAAGGCCCTATTCACCCCTGTCACTGTGAAAACCGTTTGAAGCCGCATTGGAGACCGAAAACCCCTTGTAAAACCCTCATCTATAACCCCTATCAAACCCGTATCAGCCAAAAGTATAAAAAATATATAATGAAAAAAATAAGCTCCTCAGCCGGGGCTGCAGCTCGCGCTGCCGGGACTCCACCTCTCGAGGTCTCTGAAAGGGTTCCTTGAAGGGTTTCAAGTTTGGGGCCTTAAAAATCTTAGAGGTTAGGGTTTAGGGTTTCCTTGAATGTTTTAAGTTTGGGTCCTGAAAAATCTTAGAGGTTAAAGTTTGGGGTTGCAAGTTTCGAGGTTAAAGTTCAGGGATCATGTTCAGAGCTCGAAGTTCAGGGAGTAGGGGCTTGGGGTTTGGGGTCTTTTCCTCTCACGAACTGAATCTGGGTTTCAGAACTTTACCTAAGAATAAAGGGTTTAAGGTTTAGGGGTTAATGCTTTAGGGGTTTAGGGCTTTATGGCTTTAGGGATTAACCCTAAACTCTCGAACTTTACCTAAACTTCAGGGTTTAAGGTCTGGGTTTTAGGGGTTTAGGGGTTTAGGGATTAACCCTAGACCCTCAAACGCAGTGAGACGGCTAAAAGAAATCGCCAGATGTCAGAAGCTTGGGGCGCTTCCTGTCTTGGTTTGCAGGGGCTTAACCGGCAGAGGCCTCGAACATGAAAAGGGGCAAGGCAAGTGTAGGGCTTTTAAACAATCAGACTAGGGTCTTGGAGCATCGTGGACCGAAGTCTGCACATCGAAAGTCACACGAGAGTGAGCTTGCACTCAACAGGCACTTGCACTAGAAGTGGGCTCTACAGCCGCAGATGATGTCCCTGCACAGAGCAGCATTCCAGAATGGAAGATGCTGTCAGGTAAATCAACAGCTCTTAGGCTCCTCCAAGTTATTTTCCCGGCTACCTCAAATCTCCGATCAAACCCTAAACCCTATACCCTAAACCCTTAAACCCTAAACCCTCTGCTTCGAATTCCAGGACCACAACACCAAGCTTTAAGACTGCAAGCCCTACACCCATCTACGCTGCACCCTGAGCATACAACCCATAGGGCTGTCGAAGGTTTTATGTGGTTTTACCGGCGGTCGTCCAGGGGTTTGCAAGGTCTTATAGGAGTTTCCGAAAATTAGGGGTACCTTATTTTGGGGGCCATAGAATCCGACGACAGTTTTCGGGAATACCATAGTAAAGTACACTTACAACAACGAATCCAAAGGAATAGTACCAATAACTATCAATACCATGCTAAACCCTAATGTAGGAGCCTGATTAAGAAACCTTGGGCCTTTATTACGGTTCCGTATATGAATCCTACTAACTATTTAGGGGTTATAGGCCCAGGGTTTCTGAACCAGGTTCCTACATTAACATCTACACCCTAAACCCTCGACCCCGAACCTTGAGAATTTCTTTGGAAAAACACGAGACAAAACACGAGACCTCGATATGAACCATCAGTAGCAACTCCTCAGTGGGGCAGCCTACCGCAACCACAAATAACCGAGTGTAAAGACGCTTATCAGGGAATCATAATGAGGAACCCTGAAAGGGAAGGCTTCATAGGGTTGAGGTAGGGTTCAGGGTCCGACCTGCCTCCAACAGCTTCATCTCATTCGGTGCAACTTTCTCCAGCACCTCGGCGAGCACGGACAAGCAGGCATCCCCGTTTAGGGGCTTTTTATGGCTTCACAAGGTAGTGCAAGGAGTTAGAAGGGTAACAGAAGGGTATCCCTTGAATTCAGGTGTCTTGTATCTAGAGGTCCTTACGTTAAGACTTGAGAAATGTAAGGATCTACATCAGGATCCGTTAGTTTCGGAAACCTAAACCCTAAACCCTAAACCCTAAACTCTAAACCCTAAACCCTAAAACCCTGCAAAGGAAGCCCTCGAAAGATTCGCTTCTCAACGTGCAGCCCAGCCCTGAACGAAAACTGTAAGGAAAAACAGTACAACAGCATGAGTAACAATTGCACTAATCACAGTAGTAGTAGTAGTCGTCGTCGTCGTCGTAGTAGTAGTAGTAGTAGTGGTAGTTGTTGTTGCTGTTGTAACAGACAAACGCTTAACACATTTTTCGCAATACTGTTACATGCCCGTTTGGATTCTGGGCTGAAAATAAGGCTCCGAGCGGTTGGAGTTAGGGCGTGCCGTGCAGCCGGCTAGTTTGCTTGGGACATGCCCCCAAACCTTAAACCCTAAACCCTAAACCCTAAACACCCACCTAAGTTTAGGGTTTAGGGTTTATACTAAACCCCTGTACATTAAAGCACCTCTGAACCCGACGAAGCCTCATGGAATCTCTGTTTGGGTTAGGGACTACACGCTTTGCTACTCAGATGCTCACGGGGGCTCACCACTTCTACATTTTACAGGAGAGATGGTCACTTCCCACCTACAGGAGACGCTGCAAAAGCATAGGTTCTGGTAGTTCAGGGCCTGGCTTGAGGCTCTTAGCGTCCAGGGTTTCGGTAGATCTAAGATACAGGGTTTAGGGTTTTAAGGTGGTGCTTAAGTGGGGTTCATGTTTCAGCTTAGTTCCCGTTCGTCTGTAGCAATGGCAAACATCCGGCGCGGCGCAAGCAAGTATTGCTTGCCGTCGGCAGGACTTTCTAGGCGAACCGCCTCACAAAATCGTGCAAAACTGTACTCCCGGCCATAGCTGCCAAGCTCCGGAGCGTTTCGGGTTTGGGGTTTAGTACTATAGGGGCCTTAATGATCAGAATAGGGTTCCTTTAAAGGGCCCCATATAAGGGATACTATCAGGGCTCTATGATGTAGGGGCCTTAATAATCAGAATAGGGGTTTTGAGGCCCATTATGCTACAAGCATAATAAGGAACCCCCAAAATAGTATTGGTAATCATTTAGGCCCCTTTCTTACTCCCACTCTCACTCTCTCCCTCCCTCTCCCTCCCTCCCTCTCTCTCTCTCTCTCTCGCTCTCTCTGGTTCCCTCTCTCTCATGCCGCCCATCCTTCTCTGACTATGTCTATGTGTCCTGGCACACCCAATTAATACAGAGGCCTTGATACTTAGAACAGGGCTTTGGGGTATAATACCGTATAAATATGTCAATATGATAGCTGGGCTTTTAAGTATCCAGGTAGAAAAAAGTATAAACTTTTATTTCATAATGGTTCCTTTCAGAAAAATGTATGAAAGTATGGTACTCCAAAGCCCAGAATGTGATGGGGAACCCTGAGGAAAAATATTGCTCCCAAGCCTGCCTCAACCCCACAACGGAAGCGTCCAAACTCCCGTCCAGGCCTGAAAAGCTTCCCCGCTTACACGGCGCCATACTCTCTACTCTACCGGTTACAGGGAACAAATCCCGTTCATGGCTTTGTCGTTTCGACAAAGATAGGCACCTAAGAAGTAGAAGAGGGGTTTCGGTGGTACGTGAATTCTACTCTTATCAGACAAGGGGTCAACGGGAACTGCAACAAAATAGTAAGACTCCGAGACATAGTGGCAAGGGCCATGGGCCTTGAAGCTTTCTTAGTCTTTATCGGGCTGCTGGTAGATATTGCCGGGAGGCTCTCATCATGACCTTTTTTGGCCATGGTCGAGCCGCACGAATTCGCTGTACAGGACCAGGGTGTTTTAGAAATTTCTGGGGGCCTCAAAGCTTAAAGCCTAAGCACTTATGATTAAGGTTGTTACGATTTAAGGTTCTACAGTAGGGCCCTTCCGTTTGTAAAACTCCCACCAAAAACGGATCCCGCCCCCAGGGTCCGCGACGTTCGGCCCAGCTCCTTCCGCGGGTCGGGTTCGGGAGTTTCCGAAAATTAGGGTTTAGGGTTCCTTTAAAGGGTTACTATAAGGGTACTATAAGTTAGACTATAAGGGTTCCTTAAAAGGGCTCTATAAGGGTTTAGAGTTTCCGAAAATTAGGGGTACCATATTTGGGGGTCCTTATAATAAGGATCCTACCATTTAGGAGACTATATTGGGGTCCCTATTTTCGGAAACTCCCGTTTGGGCTTCAAGGTTTTTGCTTTAGGGTCGATTTCAACGGCCATGAAAGTTACTTAGGGTTTGGGCTCAGGGTTTAGGGTTTAGGGGTTTAGGGTTTAGGGTTTAGGGGTTTAAGGGTTTAGGGATTAGGGTTTAGGGCAGAGGTTCCAAGGGTTTGAGAGCGTAGAAGCCAGAATTTCGGATGGACGGTGCTTGGCATACTGTTTCAAAGGGATCTCGGTTGCTCCTGGTCTCGGAAGTTTTTCATACCCAACATACCTGTTGTGTGTCTAATGTGGGATCTCTTGGCGGGATCCTCAGAAGGATCTTGTCATTCATCATAGGGACCCTCAGGGGGGTAGGAGGAGGGGGATAGGGGGCCTTAATACCTTTAATAAGGACTTAATAAGGCCCACCAAAGAAAGTACAGTCCCTTACCCCCTATAAGGGTCGGAGTTTCCAATCTTCGTAAACCCCCACCTATGTCCCCAATAACTCCGTCGCAAGAACCGTTACCAAAAGCGAGTTTTGCGACTCCCGCACACCAAACCTAAACCGAGGAGGTTTAGCTTTCGGGATGTAGGAGTTGGAGTTGAGATCGTAAATTCATTTGCCCTAAGCTACCCAAGCCTTTGCGAAACCTCGTCCTTCAGGGAAGCTTTCCCTACCCCCTGAGGCCGTTTTAAAAAGCTTTAAAATCGCAAACCTAAACCCCAAGCCCAGAGCCTAAACATGCCCAAACCTTAAACCCAACAAGGCACTGCCTAGTCAATCTCCGAGCACTGCGGCAGCGCAAAGGGCTTGCCCATGTCGAGGAAAACCTTATAGACAACAGCTTAGCTTTAGGGTACCTAGCGACTGGGGTAGAAGTAAAGACATGATCGGTTTATGAAGGTTTGAAACGGTCCTTCTGAGAGTTTCGTAGGCCGTTCATGCCGGGGGAGACCTCCTCACAGGATTTCTGCTAGTAGTACGGTGCTTTCGGTGTAGAAACCTATGTACACCCCTTGTATGGGTTAAACGTATGTAACACAGCGCGCATTCTTGGGTGCAGTATCCACAAACCCCAAACCCTGAAACCCGAAAAGCCTGAAAAACGCTTAAAACCTTGAATTCCTGTAAAGCCAGAAAACACGTACTTTGAAGCTGTGGGAACCCTAAAACCCTTCAAACCCAAAAGCCAAAAACTGCCTGAACCCTAAACCTTCCAAGCATGAACCCTTTAAACCCTTAAACCCCTGAACCCAGAGACTCCAATATCCCTTAATTAAGGCATATACCTTAAATTATATTAGGGATCCTGTATAATTCCTGAATTAAGGGATATTGGATATTGGAGTCTCTGGGAACCTGAAAGCCTTAAACCCCTGCATCTTTCATCTCCGAAACCCTTCAATTATCCTCAACCCTAAACCCTTAAACATCTAAACCCTAAACCTGAACCCTAAACCCTTAAACATCTAAACCCTAAACCTGAACCCTAAACCCTTAAACATCTAAACCCTAAACCTGAACCCTAAACCCTTAAACATCTAAACCCTAAACCTGAACCCTAAACCCTTAAACATCTAAACCCTAAACCTGAACCCTAAACCCTTAAACATCTAAATCCTAAACCTGAACCCTAAACCTTTCAACTCGAAGAAGCGTTCAAGCCCTAAGACGGTAAACCCTCATCGCTAGAAAGTTTTGGAGTACTCGGACGTGCCTTGCTGGGGGTATCAGGCGACTGAGTAAGTTAAGAGGGCTTAGGGTTGGAAGGACTTTCTTTTTAAAGTTGACATGTGCTCTTTCCTCCGCTCTGGCGCTGGCCATAGGGTTTAGGCTTACCTGAACTGGGGCTATAAGAAACTTATACGCAAAGCTGCCTGACGTGTGACCCAAGTTAATAACTCCGATGATCCGTTCAGTGGTCGTGAAGATCCGGCATTGGGGTTGCGAGGGTCGGGGCTTAGAGCGATGGTAAGGTTTTGGGTTTATTAGTAGGGGTGATCTGAAGTCCAAGGGGGTTTCAACCTGCAAGCCCTCAACCCTAAGCCCAAGGGTTTCGGGTCTAAGGCCAGCCTAAACCCCAACGCCTAAACCCTAGAACATGCAAGACATCCCTGTAATAGCCTGTAATCTATATTCAGGGCATATGGTTGGCCTGCAAGCTATCCCCCTCATGGCTCTCACCGACAACCATCCTCACTACAGATCTCTTCGAAGACTTTTGTCAAACGCGGTTTAGGGTTTAGGGGTAAGAACCACAAAAAATACTGTAACACCGTGCTCAGAAGAGGCGCGTTGATTGTGCCCGACAAGCTCTGCGCGTTTACTCCCAGCGCCTCCATGCGAGCTCGTGATTTTCGGGCGTTTTGGGTTTATGGTGTTAGGGCGTTCAGGGTCCTGAACCCTAAACTCCAAACTCTAAACCCGCAAGCCCTAAACCCCTAAACCCCAAACCCTAAACTCCAAACCCCCAAACCCGAAAACCCTAAACCTCTTATTCACAGCTAGAAACAAGAACAAGGACCCAAAACAAAACGTCAGCATAAGCATTTTACAAGGAAATCCCTGCATCATTGTGCTTCGTTAGTAGAGGATGGATATGGGATATCCCTATCCGATGTTTTGCATATGTGCGTTTTGGGGGCCCTACAAAACTAGACCATAAACCCTGAACCCTAAACCCCTAAACCCTAAACCCCTAAACCCCTGAACCCTAAACCGCTCCTGCATGCTGGCCAGCACCGTGCCGAGGCTCAAGGCAGACCGCAGAGCTACGGCGATCATCTCGCCGACCTCGTTCGCTGCTGAAGTTCGAGGATTCAGGTCTGTCTGCTCAACCCTAAACCCTAAATCCTAAACCCTGAACCCTAAACCCTAAACCGAAAATACTAAAGACAAAATCCTAAACCCCAAAAACTAAACCCAAACTCCTAAACGCCAGATCCTCAAGCCTAGGGCGTCATGACTGTGGGGCTGCGCTGTTGAGGGCTTGGGACTTCAAGCCACGGTTTAGGGGTTTAGGGTTCAGGGCTTGCGGTTGAAGGTTTAGGGTTTCGGGCTTGTGGTTTAGGGTTCAGGGCTTGCGGTTGAAGGTTTAGGGTTTCGGGCTTGTGGTTTAGGGTTTAGGGCTTCAGTGGTTTAGGGTTTGGAGTTTATAGGGATTTAAGATTTAGGATTTCAATGGGGTTTATGATTGAAGGGCCCGGTAGCGCTAAAGTACTGGCAGCGATATGAATTGTTTCGAGAGGGTGTTGGGGTATGTTGCAGTATGCTTACATGAGGACTACGAAGGATTGCATGATCAATTTGTCAGACTCGTATGTCACTTGTAGTCGCGACAAGTCGCTCCTTGCTTTGGCTAAACCAATTTGTATGGTTGGGATCCTATCTTGTAAAATCGGCCAATAACAATAACAGCAACTACAATGGATGATAGCTAGTTGCGAGTGCCTAGTTTTCGACAAAGACTGAGCAGTATGAACCAAGTAGCAAGCAGAAGGTAGCAACTAGCAACCAGAAACTAAAGCCCACTTGTCCTCGTGGGTTCCTTACACTGTATGGGTGACCTGGTTTTTTTAAATCGCGAACCTGTCTTAAAGAATCTAGCGAATCTAGCTGAACGAAGGTCAACATGTGCCCCACAACCCGGTAAGGAAGATGAAGCACCCTGAACCCTAAAACCTAAGCCCCCTAAACCCTACACAATGCTGATGCCGTTTGAGCTGCTGTGGATTGCAGCACCGCTTGGGTCTCACCGCAGATGAAGGGACCTGGGCACTTCTTCCGGACGCAAGCAACATGACCACCCTTTACTCTGACCCTTAACAAAAAACCTGACCCCCAGGGTTTGGGGTTAAGGAACATAAAGCCTAAACACTGAACCCTCAATAAAGACCAAAGACTCCAAAACCCA
This sequence comes from Symbiodinium sp. clade A Y106, assembly GCA_003297005.1. Lineage (NCBI taxonomy): Eukaryota > Dinophyceae > Suessiales > Symbiodiniaceae > Symbiodinium > Symbiodinium sp. clade A. The sequence continues at coordinate 22,359 of BGNK01000092.1, read as the reverse complement.
AAACCCCAAAAACCCCAGAAAAGGATAAAAGGCCCGGTGACTCTCCATTGGAAAGGCAGAGTTTGCGCAGTTCGTCCAGCAGCGTGCACCGAAGGGCTGGTAGCCATCGGGACAAGCCTTTCGGGGCCATAGAAGAGTTTGGGATTCAGAGGCTTACTGGACCTTGAAATATCCCGGGAGAAGAATATTCGCTTATTTCATAATGGCTCCTTTAAGGAAAAGGTCCCCAAGAATTCAAGTAAGTATGGTACTCCAGAACCCAGTTTAGGGCTTGGGCCAAAGATTAGGGTTAGGAGTTTAAGGATTTAGGTATTTCGGGATTCAGGGTTTAGGGTTTCGGCTTTACCCTTTCAGGGCTTAGGGCTTAGGGGTGTAAGGGGTAGGCTTTAGGGCGCATGGATTCCCAGAGGATCGCAGGGCTCAGTAAGTAGGATACGCTCAATCAAAGTACCTGCAACTCTACTTATAGCCTACTGACAAAGCCCCCCATCCTTTAAGTATTGCTCGGTGATTAGGAGTTTGGGTGTCGGACTCCCGGTGCAGCAGCAACTACAGGAAGGATCCGAAGACGGCCTCCCTCGACTTCTGAATCAATCTGCCGAGGGCATCGGAGTGTCAAGATTTCGGGTGGGGGCGCATTGGTTTTACGGTTCATATAGGGTTTGGGGTCTGGATTTGGAGGTCAGATTCCGGTGCGGCTTATGCATTTCTAAATCGTCCTTAAAGCCTTCGAGTTGTCGCATCTCAAACCGCGGACCCTAAACCCTAAATCCTTCAGCTTTTAGGGTGTAGGGTTTTGGGCCCCGAAACCCCAAAGCCGTACATGGCGACGCGAAACCCCCCAAAACCCCCAATCCCTCCAGCCCAGCCAGCGCAGACTCCTAAACCCCAACAGCTTAAAGCCCCAATTCTAACCACCCTAAGGGCCTCTAAAATCCTGAAACCTTAAAGCCCAAACCTACTGTAAAGCCTGAACCAAGAACCTAAAAAGACCAAAACGCAGACCGCACCCCTTTAAGGCTCCAATTAGCCCAAGGTAGAGACCACGTCTCGGGCGCTGCCGGTAGGGATTACTTGTATAATCCGGAGGCCTTTATAAGTAGAATAGGGTTTTCCATAAAATCAGACAACGGATTTTCATAGGGTGCTTGGTAATAAAGGTACCCTTTTTCCGGGTGTTTGTTAAATTTAAGGGCCTTGAAGATTGGAATAGGGTTTTTGGCATCTTAAACTGAAGTTCTTTATGGGGCTCAGGGTTTAGGATTTAGTCCAGAAGCCCTTATCAAACCCAACGCCATAATTTTCAGAACTGTCAAAGCCTTGAAGCACCATCCCCCATTCTTCTCGACATCCTCTGCCACGGTGGTGTCACAGCGTGCTGGGACGGTGCCCTTGGGCTTCTTCTGCCAGGCCTTTGGCTCGGGTTGCTTAAGATGTCTTTAGGGTGTTTCCGGTACTTTGTAAAGGTCTCATAATACCCTACCCTAGGCCCCTGAACCCTAGCGCCCCTAAGACCCTAAACCCTCCCCCAAACAACCCTAAACCCCTAAACTCCAAAACCCCTAAACCCTAAACCTTAAACCCTAAACCCCAAAACTCCTAAACCCCTAAACCCTAAACCTTAAACCCTAAACCCTAAACCCTAAACTCCTAAACCCCGAAACCCTAAACCTTAAACCCCGGGTGGTTTTAGGCAGTTTCGGACTGAAGAGTGTTTGGGTTCAAGGTTTAGGATCAAGGGCTTAGGGGTTTAGAGCTTTGCGTTTAGGGTTTAGGGGCTTTTGCTTTAAGTTCGGTCTGGGTGCTCAAGTTATGGGGTTAGGGCTTAGGGTTTGCGTGGGGGCTTAGGGGTTTGGCGCTTTGGGGTTTTGGTGCCTGGGGTTCAGGGTGCAGGGCTGGACTTTGCTGAATATACTTGGAGGTTCATGGGGAGTTCTAAGTGGGGTTACAAGTACGGTAACTACAGTTATAACCCATTTTAGGGGACTTATGACCCCACTTACTACCCATGAACCTCCAAGTAACTAAGTAGGGGCCTTCATAATCAGCATGGTGTTGTTTGTTGTGCAATATACTAAAGTTATCTTATTGAACCCGAACGCACACCTGTCGTCATTAGTCAGGCCCAAAAACCCTAAACCCTAAACCCCAAACCCTAAACCCTAAACCCTACGTGATCCCTTGGATTTTCGGTTTGAGCTTCCGGAGGCAAGGGTTGAGGATTTGGGACATAAGTAGGGCCCCAAAAAAGCACATAAGCAAAAATGAGGATAGGGATATCCCATATAAACCCCCTCATAACGAAGCCCAATAAGGTAGGGATATCCCTTTAAAATGCTTATGCTTATGTGCTTTTTGGGTCCCTAAATAAGGTCGAGGGCTCGTGCTCATGTCATACAGGGGCCTTGGTATTGTTAAGAGGCTTTCTGGGTGTACTACACATGGTATAAATATTTCAGGACTGATTTTGAGAACATGTGATTAAGTATTCAGGCCTCCGTAGTCTTTTTCCTGCAACCAAAACCTTAACTTAAACCCCAAAACTAACCTGCAAAATGACCTACTACTATGGAGGCACGCTATGTTGAAGCCGGAAGCATGACCATTTTCTGGACCCAAAATCGCGCCCTCAAAACCACCAGCCTTGCACGTGTCCCGATACGTACTTAGTGGGACCCGG
>BGNK01000092.1:0-19673 GCA_003297005.1 Symbiodinium sp. clade A Y106 | reverse complement strand
GGGACCCAAATCGGGTTCGGTGGGACGCGGTGGGACCCGGTGGGTCCCAGCCCTTCTCTACGTGGGACCCTACACCCCGTTTGGGTTTTACAATGCTAATTAGGGTGAGGGGAGGCCCCGTGATAAACGTTTTCACTGCCTTTTAGCATTGTAGTCCAGGTGTGCGTCCAGTCGGTGTGTGCAATCATCTAGGGGGAGCCGGGCACAGCCAACGTTGACCGTTAAGCAGCTTTCTGTTGAGGTTTTCGGCCCAGTTTGCAGGCCCAGATTCCGGACACCAAGCCAGCTTCATGATAGAGTGCCCTGAANCCGGGCACAGCCAACGTTGACCGTTAAGCAGCTTTCTGTTGAGGTTTTCGGCCCAGTTTGCAGGCCCAGATTCCGGACACCAAGCCAGCTTCATGATAGAGTGCCCTGAATGTAAGGAACAGCTTCTGTCCTACAATGAAGGGGCTCGGGCTCGGGGTCTACAGGTGAACCCTAAACCCTTAGTCCGAAACCCCAAACGCTTAAACCCTGAATCCCCACAGTTTAATGGGCACCAAAACCCTATTCTAATTGACAGTGCTGCACCGCCAGGTGAAGATGTGGAGAAGGTCTCCATGTGAACGTGACTTGCGTTCACCCGGAGCCATGCAGGCTGGAGGTCTTAGGGAAGGGGTTAGGGTGCGGTATGTGCCCCAGTTTTCCCAGGACGACCAGAACGTAGTCACATATNCTCCATGTGAACGTGACTTGCGTTCACCCGGAGCCATGCAGGCTGGAGGTCTTAGGGAAGGGGTTAGGGTGCGGTATGTGCCCCAGTTTTCCCAGGACGACCAGAACGTAGTCACATATCTCTCGACCTTTTGTCATTGTTATGCACTAATCTGAGTACAACATATGTACAGCTCAGGTGCGAACTTCTAGACAGGTCTTTGTTGTGCTGTGCTNGACGACCAGAACGTAGTCACATATCTCTCGACCTTTTGTCATTGTTATGCACTAATCTGAGTACAACATATGTACAGCTCAGGTGCGAACTTCTAGACAGGTCTTTGTTGTGCTGTGCTCAAGTAAAAAGGGGCGTAAGTCCGCTGGAAGGTTCATTTCCTGCAAACGCAGGTTATGAGCCCAAAGTGGCACCCTGCTTAACTCCGCAATGTCGGCCGAAGGTTCTGGTGTGGGACCTGAGGGTCAGTCTACGGTCGATGATGACCGAGTTCCTGTTGGGCCGCGGCTCATAGGGTTCGCAGAAAGCGATGATCCTTTTACGGGGGATCGTTGGACTGGAGATGAGTGGTCCGATGATCGAGCAGAGCCCCGGAATGGGGAACGGACTCCGGAGCAGGAGGCAACCGATTTACTTATGCGTGCTGAAGCAGCACAGGGATTGGAACCAGAATATGATTTTGACTATCAGTCGGCTGAAGGTGGGAATGGTTCTCCTGAGCAGGAGAGTCTGCACACATTGACTGGATTGCAGGAAACTGGTCATGGCGGAAAGGGCGTTTTGGGTGTGACTCCAGAGCGGCCGCAGACTGCAGAACTGTTCAATCCTGAAGCTTCGAGATCGCTAGTGAGGGAGCCTAATCGGGCTCAGCAAGGACCTCTGGCTGCGAACGCTGGAACTTCGGAAGTTCTGAATGGTATCCCGGAGGGAAGGGCTGCAAGAGGTGATATGTGGGAACAGATAGCGACTTCTACGCGCTCTGTGGATGATCAAGCTAGTCTGGCTCATGCACATGTGGCGCAGGCTCAGGCGCGGACATCTTCTACTCAGGCTGTAGTGCCGGTCCAGTCGCGAGCCCCTTCTGACTCTGATCGTGTGGACATGTTGGAGACTCTGGTTTATCAACTGATGGAGCAGAATGAAGCTCTGAAACGAGATATGCTGGAGACCCAGTCTGGGCGTTCGGAAAGCTCGGGTAGAGGCATGGTAGGTCCTGTACAAAGCTCGGGTAGAGGCATGGTAGGTCCTGTACAAAGCTCGGGTAGATGCGTGGTAGGTCCTGTACAAAGCTCGGGTAGAGGCACAATAGGTCCTGTACATAGCTCGAGTCAACACAATGTTGGTGGCAACCATGGAATGCATGAGGGTAGGGGAGTCCGTCGTCCTGGGGAACAGAGGGTGAAATCTGGTAAGGGTCTAGGTAGCGCAGGCGGTAACTACTGGGCCCCGACCTTTAGGACTTTCCAGCCTCCGTGGACAAGCTTTAGCGGTGGAGATGCCGTTCTCTCTACCGCTCTGCCAGCAGAAGGTCCAGGTGATAGGTTGCTCGCTACAACTCGGGCCTTGCAAAGCCTTACACTTCAGGAGACACCTGATGTTCAGATGACAGGTCTTGCACAGGCAAGTTTTCAGGAGTGTTCCGTAAGGTCGTCGCCAACGGTGTGTGAAGCGTACTCAGGTGCCTGCCCTGATCCTGATTCTGTCAGCGCTGCCGGGTTGCCAGTGTTTAGTACTAGGGGTTTAGAAGGGGGTAAGGTTGGTATGCATAATGACTCGAGTCAAGAAGTAAGCCCTCCTGTACCGCTAATCCCCAGTGCAAGCAATGAGCAGGGTCAGGTACATGCTCAGCCCAGCCTTGGTTCTGAGGCGAGAACCATCACAGTGATGATAAATGGAGTTCCTAGGTCTGGGATGTTCAATGATAAGGGTGAAATTGTTGTGGCTTTGGAATCTCCTAAGTACTTTGAGATTGGTGAAGGGGATAGGACTGAGGTTGATCCAGTGCAGTGCACTCCTGTGGAGCTCGGTGAGGCTCGGACCATCGCCAGCGAAAGCATAAGCGGCAATCCCTTTAGTGTGCAAGCTGCATCCCCGTTCCAGCCTACTGGTTGTAGGAGTGCACTACCTACGTCGTGCTCGCCCCCACCTCCACCTCCGCCGGTTCCTGGTAGGGATGGTTCAAGGTTTGTAAGAGGTGGTAGCAAGTCACCAGGTGGGTACAGGTCGGGATATCCAAGAAGGCCAAGCAGATCACCAGATCCCAGTCCCCCAAGGACAATGCCAATGCAGTTAAAGTCCGTCAATGCATCACCTTTGACTCCAGGTGGAACCAAGGTTCCCTCAGGACCTCCACCTGGCACGCCACTGGATCCTGGGAGAACTGGTACACAGACTAGTGAAGTAGGTCAGGGTGCTGTTTCAGCTTCTAGTGGTGTGGGTCTCAATGAAGGGTCTTCTAGGGACTTTGTCCCAGGGGAGCGCACGTATTGGGAGTTGCCTACGCTTGCGGGTCCAAGTAGTGAAGCTAATCCAGCTATGCGGTGCAACGATTGGATTTACAGAATAACACCACTGATGAGTGATCTGGCTCCACGAGCCAATGCATGGTGGGGTATGGTCTTGAAAGAAGCGCAGGCAGCCTATCAAGAATGGTCGGTTGCAAAGCCCCTTGAGCGAGCTCGTATTGTCGGCAAGCCTAGCAAGGAATTGCAAGGGAATGCTTTTACTCGGATTGAGTCCAGAGGGGTTGCTATGCTGTCTAAGGCTCTTCCAGCTGTGGTGTATGAGCAGGCTTTGTCAAGTCGCAATGTTTCCTGTGTGGGGTTGTTGTTTCTTACGTTGCGGATCTATCAGCCGGGTGGCCTTAACGAACGGGCTGAGCTTTTACGTGGACTTACAACATTGCCTGTGTTTGACTCACCATCGGCTGCGGTGTCGGGATTGCAGAAATGGTTCAGACATCTTGAACGCGCGCGCACTATGGAGATATCGGTGCCTGATTCTTCTCTTCTTCTTGACAGTATAGACAGGGCGCTCGCGTCCATTTTGCATGGACATCCAACATTGACGTTTCGCATGCACTCAGTGCGCATGCAGCTTCAATTGGACACGAGGCCCTTACAGGATACGGTTGAGGAGTATGCTCGCACATTGCTTGCCGAGATGGAACTATTGGCAGTTGCTGCTCCGGAGTCTGGGAATGCAAAGCGTCAGAGGGTTGCGGCTGTTGCAATGGATGGGCAAAAGGGAAAGGGCGCAGGTAGTTCAGGGAGCTCTGGAAAAGGGGGTGAAGGAGGTCAGGCTAATTCTGCGGATCCTAAGGGGAATAGCGGACAGCGTCGTACCCCTTGCACCGGGTGGATTACTGATAAGGGTTGCAAGTTTGGGAAATCCTGTGTCTTTTCTCACTCGGCAGAGCGCCAAGGGAAGTGCTGGGCTTGCGGCGGTAGTCATCAGAAGGCAGAGTGCACGGCTCCAGGAGGAGGTAAGCATCAGAAACCTTCAGGGGATGATAACAGAGGCTCTAAGGGCAGGGATGGCAAGGCTAAGGGCTCTGGCAAGGATCAGGGTTCAGGTCCCAAGGGGAAGCCCGGGGGTTCGACCAAGGGTGGTTCCCAAGCTGCGGGTGGGATTAGCTCGGAGGCTATCAAGGAAGCTGCCCAGATTCTTCAGAGTATGAAGCTTGCTTCTCTCAGTCCACATGTGGAGTCTATGTCGGCACTGCTTAAGAAGGCCCAGATGGGAATCCCGAAAGGCCTCATAGACGGAGGGGCTACGGCTTGCTTGCGCATGGCTACTGGAGAGGAACAGTGTTTGCCGGAGGTGAGTGTGAAGCTCGCTTGTGGTGAGTGTAAGCTTCTTGTGAATCGGGAAGGGACATTGCTTAGCCGCAGTTATGTTTCGCCAATCTTGTCGGTTCGGGCGGCTTTGGCTTTGGGGTATCGGATAGATTGGGATTCCTCACGTTGTCGGGTATGGCATCCTTCGAAAGGAGACTTGACGGTGGATGACTCGTCGGGGTGTCCAGAGATTCCGGAATCCACTGCCCTGAGTCTTATCTCTCAGTATGAGGAGCTGGTGCGAAGTCGCGAAGTGCGCAGTGCACGCATGCAGTGTCTCATGCAGGATCTTACGTCGGCAAGCAACGAAGATTTGGCGCGTAGCATCATAAGACGGGACACCCATGCAGATGCTGCAGTGCAAATGCTTCTAAGGCGTATCTTTCCGGAGACCTCTGCAGAACTAGTTGCTCAGGCAACGGTTACGGTTCAGGATGGGGTAGAAGAGAACTTCACTTGGAATCGTAGGATGAGGCGACGGTTTGAGAAATCTGAAGGGTTGGTCCTTCACCTCTTCTGTGGGAAGGGTAGGAAGGCTTTTGATGCTGTTGCCGAGCGTAGCAACCTTGTGCACGTCCCGGTTGATCGTGGTGAAGACTTGCTGTCGGACGACACATTTCAATTCCTCATGAGACAGGCCGCTAGGGGAAGGGTAAAGGCGATTGTGGCAGCTCCACCTAGCAAGACCTTCGCGGAGTGTCGGTATGCACGAGGCCGGAGTGAATCTGTAATTCGTCCCATTAGGATCCGAGGAGAGAGCATCGGGAGTTATGGGATAGAGGGTATGACAGGACAGGAGTTGGCCCAGCGCAGAATTGATGATGTCCTGTTGATGCGCATGATGACTCTGATGATTGTGGCAGGTGCTGCAAACCGTGGGATGGGTTGCGCTCCACTTGCTTGTGTAGTGGAGCACCCTGAAGATTCTGAGCATCGTGCGGCGACAGGTGCTGGCATTAAGGGAGCTGAAAGACCAGAGCAGGGATATGCTTCCTTATGGGCTACGCCAGAGTGGTGTGCTGTGTCGGGTGAGTTGGGTTTGTCAGCGGTTTCTTTCCATCAGGGACCTCTGGGACACGTCAAGGTACGACCCACTACTTTGTACACTAACCTTCATCCTGACCCGGTCCTGGTTGACTGTTGGGGAGAAGGCTATTCGGGGAACTCCGGTGTGGACAGTCATGCTTCTTGGTCCGAGTGGGCTCCCGGTTTATGGTTGGCTGTCGCAAACATGCTTGGTCGAGTTTTTCGTGATTCCATCGGCCTTTCAGGCACGACAGTGAGGGCGATTGACAGTGGGTTCATTCATCACCTTCAACAGAATCATACCCCCTACCGAAGGGACTGCAGACAATGTGTCGCAGGTTCAGGAAGGCGCAGACCTCCTGAGTCCTTGCTCCTCAGGCTTGGACGCTGTCGTTAGATACGGCAGGACCGTTCAGTATTGGTGAAGATGAGTCTGGTCCAAAGAAACCCCGCTACCTGGTGGTAGGAGTGCTCTCGATTCCAGTTCTCGGTGCTGCCGGTGAGGAGGTGTCTGAACCAGCGGACCGTGATCCGGATCTAGATGCTGGTATGTTCGCTCAACATCTGGATGACGAGGCTTGGTATGCTGAGCAAGGGTGTGAAAAAGATGAGCCAATTCCAGAGCCAACGGCAAAGGAACTTGCTGATGGTAGCAAGGCATGGGAGGAGTGGACTGAGCAAGTTGATAAATCCCAAGCTGATTGGCTTGAAGAGGCCAAATCTCAACATCTCCCAAAGGTTCAGATGATCGACTATGTCCTGACTGAGGTTGTTGGATCTAAGCGTCAGCAAGAAGTCGCCAACGCAGCGGGCAGGATGTATGCACGGATCATTTCAGATGGGTTATCGGTTGAGCGGCTGCACACAGATCGGGGACGTGAATACAACAATGAGACCTTAAGAGCTTGGTGTGCAAGGTTTGGCATTCATAAAACGTTGGCCTTTGCGGAAGAGCATCAGTCGAATGGTAGGGCTGAGGCAGCGATTATGCGTATCAAGGGTAGAGCACGAACTATTCTGCAGGGTGATGGAGTTAAGCTGAGTGAGTGGCCTTTGGCGGCGAAGTTAGCGGCGCATGAACTACGTGAGGTCACTCGGAAGGCCTTGAAGATGAAGCCGAATCCATCGCTGCCGTACAACACTGAGATGCAAGTCATTCAGAGATCGTGGAAAAGAGGTGTTTGGGAATCGTTAACTGTGAAGGCTTTTACTAAGTGCCCCTCTTCAGACTGCTCTCGAGGCTGGGTGGTGAGAACGGAGGATGGACACCTATTTACCACGAACAAGTTGTTCCCTGCAATCGATGGAAGTCGTGTGAAGTTCGAGTGTACGGGAGGTCCGGCGGACCTCGAGGCACCAGCAGTTCGCATGAAGGAAAAAGGTAAGGCTAGGAAGTTAGAACCTCAGGGTTTGAGTGCTACTCCTACACATCCTGCTGATGTTTTGGCCAAAAGTTTGTATGACCAGGAGAAATGGGAACCCAAGCATATCGCATCATTGGCTTTGTGTATCGCGAAGACTCTGCAGGCAAATGATCGTCAGGTGCAGCAGGGAGCTCATTCAGGACCTAAGTGTAACTTTCTCTCTGGGGGCTTCACTTTTAGTGGGATGTCTGGAGTGAGGAGCGATACAGTAGATCATCCTTGGATTACGCGGTATCTGTGCTGATATCTCACAAGGCATACTGCTGTTCCGTTCGCTGGGATCGGATTGGCTTTGAATGTGGATCATACTCTGCACAGGGACGTTCACAATCATCGTGGAATTCCCAATGTAATCCTGCCGATTGTGACTTCGGGAGGCGGGTTGTGGGTACAGACAAAGTCTGATGATCAGAGGCCTACTGGTTCTCAGGGCTGTGAGGTCTTTCGGACGCTGGCAAACGGCAAGCAGGTCGCTGGGCTGGTGCATCCGTATGTTTCTCATCAGTCGTTGAATTTCGAGCCGCATCGATGGCATGAGTCTGTTAGCTCTAGTGGGCCACAGCTTCTTCTGTTCGGGTATACTGCCAGAGGGCTGCATCGACTTAGTGTCCCCAGTCGCAAGGTTCTTTGGGATGCGGGCTTTACCTTTGTTCCGGGAACGAAGGTTGAGTACTGGGAGCGTAATACATCTCTTGGAACGATCACAAGGCACCACCCGCTTCCACGGCGTGCTATGTTTGCACCATCGGATCAGGATCTTCTGCCCTTTGACCGTGCTTTGTTGGGGGATTTGCGTTTGTGTATTCAGCAGTTTCCCACCCAGGGGTCTGTGCAAAGCTTTTAGAATTGGAGGCGAGGACGAGGCCGTGCGGCTAAGGTGGCGTGGACAGGCAAGTCGGTTTTTCAGCTGCGTTCGTGTACCCCATCTGGCAATGGGGGGGGGATTCGTCGCATCTGTTGCAGCGGCCTTTCGGTTCGAGTTTCGAGTCGTCGGAGGGTGGGGATGATTCAAGTCCGAGGGATGTTGTAGAGGTTCCACATAACTATGAGAGGCTTGCTATGATACAGGTTGAAAAGGTCAGTCGGTTGCAGCTGGCGCAGGTGAGGGTCAAAGCAGAGGCTCTAGTGACCATATGCGGGGTGTGCATCCTGTGAGGCATCGGGGAAGGAGTCCGTGTAGGTCCGACGGAGATGATTCGCCTTTCGGGATCGGGCGGGTTAATCTGGAGGCCTGGGAAAGGGGGAGAAGCTCTGATGTTCAGAGCTCTTCGAGAATTCTTTCACCTGCCCCTATGTGCTCATGGGGTGCCAGATTTGCATCTCGTTTTCGGTTGTGTAGTCTAGGACTTGCAAGCGCTGCTGGTCACAAATCGATGGATGGGTCTGCTGACCAGTTTGGTACAACTGGCTCTGGACTGGGCATTAGCTGTAGGGCTGAGGTGCGTACCTTGTTGCCTAGTGCAGCCCCGGTGAAAGGCATTGATGTGATCCCGTTCCCGAGGTCCAAGGTAACTGTTACCGAGGATTTTCCTGAGTTGTGCCCGACAGAAATTTTCCTGACTTGTGCGAGTGTTGAACTTCGCTACATGCTGAGGAAACTGACCACTGAGTGCCGGTGGTCGGGTCGGGAGGTGGTAGACAGCGGTGAAGGATGTGTCTCAGCTGTGTTTAGGGTTCCTGATTGCCTTAGGTCCCTGAAACCCTGCTTCGAACTCGGAGTCCAGGATGACATGTACACCCTCGTTGATGTGCCATGGCCTGTTGCAGTCACTCTTGACGAAACAATGAGAGACTTAGCAAACTCACATCAGGTGTACAGCAGTATGTTGAAGCTCTTTAATGACGACCAGGGTGGATGGCTTAAGGACTGGGAGGCTAGTGTAATTGAGGACGCTCACAGGATTGAGGATGAGTTGAGGGTTCTTCAGAGGGTTGAACAGGAGTGCATTGACAGACTTGAGACAAGTCAGGGTCAGTGTGTTAGCCCTTTCGAACTTCGGAGTGTGACCTTGAGTGATGTCTCTGAGGAGGCAAACTCTCTGGAGGTTTCGGCTGGAACAAAGGGTGATAGTCAGGGTAGCACATCTATGGATGACCCACCCCCGCTACAAACTAAGATTGTGTCTCAAGATCAGGTGAGACGGGAGCCTCATCTGTGGTGTGGCCCCTTGAGTGAGGAACATGAGTCCTTGACCCAGAGAACTGAGGCGGTAGAGGACATCACCGAAGCACGGTACTCTGAGTTGGTCAAGGATGAACAAATCTCTGTAGAACTAATTCCAGGGAAGGTTGTCTACACTCATAAATCTAGTGGGCGACGGAAGGCACGGATTGTTGGATGCGGGAATTTCTGCCAGTCTGATGCTGACAGTCACAAAGAGGATCTGTTTGCAAGCGGTGTAGGTTCAGAGTCTATTCGAATGTTGGTTCGGAGAGCTGCTCTGGATCCGCTTTGGGAGCTAGTCTCGGTTGATGTTCGTACGGCTTTTTTGCAAGCTCCACTGATGGATATGCAGCATGCTGGTCGGCAAAAAGTGACGGTTGTTAAGGTGCCAAGCATCTTGAGGGAGCTGGGTATCACTACTGGTAAATACTGGTGGGTCAAGAAAGCTCTTTATGGGTTGGCCTCGGCTCCTAAGTCTTGGAGTTTGCATCGAGACAAAGTGCTGGCAGGACTTCAGATCCCTTGTGATGGTGGTGTCTTGAGGTTGGTTCGGATGCCAGAAGACGCCAACTTGTGGCATATTGTCAAAGCTTCTTCTCAGTCTGACGAGGCTACGGCGCGGCAGGAGCTAAGGGTAGGTGTTATTGCTCTTTACGTCGATGATATCCTGATTGGAGGGCGTTCATGTGTCACTCAGGCTGTGGTAAGTGCACTGCAGGGAGTATGGGAACTATCAGACCCTGAGAAGTTGTCCAACCCTGGGGATCACTTAAAGTTTGCTGGTTACGAGCTGGTCAGGACCGATCAAGGGTATAGGCTTCACCAGGCCAGTTATTCCAGAGATCTTTTGGATCAGTATTGTGAGGAGATACCAGGAACTGAGAACACCCCAGCGGTGAAATCGTACAAGATCCCCGAGGAGTCTAGCGATGTGAATCTGTTGGCGGTTACCCGTAAGGCTCAGGCTATCATTGGGCAGGTTCTTTGGCTTTCGAATCGTACTCGTCCTGATTTGGCTTATGGCGTGAACATGGCAGCTCAGCGGATTGTCGCAAGCCCTCTGGAGGCCCTGGCGCGGGCTCAGCATCTTGTCAGGTATATCCGGCATGCTCCAGAGGTCGGTCTTTATTACAGGGCTCCGAGTGGGAGATGTGGTCAGTGGGAGCAACTCAAATTTCAGGAAACAGCGATGAGCATTGATGCCTTCTCAGATGCTTCCTTTGCTGCGGATGATCAGTGCCGGAGTTTCGGCAGTGTGCAGTTGTTCTGGGGAGGAGCGTTGATTGCTTGGTCTGCAGGTAGACAGACGCTGGTGGCATCACATACAGCGGAGTGCGAGCTGTACGCCCTGGCGGAGGCTCATTTGCTTGGAAAAGCAATGAGGCCCACAGTTGCAGCTCTACTTGGGCTAAAGGAATCTGATGTGGACAGCAGGTTGTATTGCGACAATGCTGCGGCTATTCAACTGTGTGTGTTAGAGGCTGGGTCATGGCGCACGAGACATCTTAGGTTGCGTGGAGCTGTTGTGAGACAGGATTTGGAGAGTGGACTTTGGAAGCTTACGCATCTTGATGGGGTCTTTATGCCAGCTGATATTGGGACTAAGCCTGTAGGCCCATCACGGTTGGAAGACCTCTTGAAGGTTTGTGATCTTTGGGCTCCTCATCTCAAGAACTCTTCCGAGCCTCCTCGTCCTCAGTTGGCGTCACTACATTGTAGACACACAGATGTTGCCAAGGCGCTGCTTGCATTAATCTTTCTTGTTCAGATCACTGGAGCTGCTGCTTCCAGCACTTCAGGTGCTACAGAGCCTACCTCCCAGCTTATCTCTGGTTTTGTTTCAGGATTTGGAATTGGGTGTGGATGGTGGTTTGCTTCATGGTTTGCAGGGCTTCTTGGAAGGGTGTTTAGAGTTCCTCCGGTTGCAGTCGATTTGAGACCTCGTGCTGCAAGGATGGCGGTGGCTGTGCAAACTGAGGCAATCCCTGCTGAAGGTAGCTCGGAACCGGGGGAGGCTGAAGATCCATTCCCAATTCAGTCAGAGGATACTCAGCTAGAGGTTGATGGGATTGAGCTTGAGCGCCTGATAAATTTGTATGAACAGCTGTATGCTGAACAAAGAGCTGATAATCATGCTGCCTCGAGCTCAACTCAGGATGCTGTCCCGGCATTTGAGTTGAGGGTTTTTCAGGGAGTAGTTGATGGGTCTGGTTTGCCTGAGGTTCGCAATCCTTCCTCTGAACAGGCCTGGCTTGAGGCAGCCCAAGAACACTGGGCTGCTGAGGCTAGTGTCTCTGGGGTTGCGCAAGGCTCTAGGGTTCAACCTCCGGCAGGGTTAGTTGCGACTGCTAAAGCCCCAACTGTGCCCGCTCCTCCACAACTTCCCCATAATAGGGACTTGGTGGGTAGGTTCGCCTATGTCGATGATGAGGTTGTTGAGGGTTATATGCCAGGTTTGAACGATGTCCAGTCGAGTTCTAGCTCTGAGGTCCAAGATGATGTGTCTTCTATTGGTGAGTGGACAACTGATTCAGGAATGCCGAGAGGCCCCAGCTCTGAGTCACAGGCGTCTGTAGGAGCTCGTAGCATTGCTGCACTGAGCTTGGCTGGGTCAATTAGGTCTGTTGACGGTTATAAGGGTTCTGAGGTCAAGGAAGATGGTTCCTGGGAACTTGGAGTGTTGCTGACGCTGGTAGGTGTTGGTTGCATGTTGTTAGGGGTTGTGTGTACTTTAGGATGTTTTCGTCTTCGAGGTGCAGGCACTTCTCATGCTGGTGTGACAGTGACCGACAGTTCTGAGCTTCAAGGTGTGGGTACTCCTTCCGAGCAGGGTACAGCTAGTGATGTTGATAACGTAGACAAGAGGGCCCATGTGTTCTCTCCTGTTGTTAACATTACTTTGCAGACTGGGAGTGTGAGGACTGTGGGAGGCTTGAGCAGTGCTTCTGATCGCTTCAGCCAATCTTCCCCTGTAGACCCTAGGTCTGGTTTAGGCCCTGGTTGCACCCTAGGAGCTGAGGTGGAGGAACGTGGTGTTGGTGGTGGAGCAAGTGCTTCCCCGGTAGGCCCCCCTAGTGGTTTAAACCTTGGTTGGACCCTAGGTGTCGATGCGAAGGAGAGCGCCGATGGAGGAGGAGCAGAGGTTCTCCATGTAGGCCCCCCTAGTGGTTTAGACACGGTTTGGACCCTAGATGTCGGTGCAGAGAGCTGCGCGGCTGGTGGTGAGAAGGAGGATTCCTCAGTAGGGCCCCCTTGTGGTTTAGACCAGAATAGGTTCCCAGGTGCAGAGGTGAGACATCGCTGTGCTGGAAATGTGCTGGAGACGTTTCAATCTGTGTGTTCCGCTGCAGAAAGAGGAGGGAATGGGGGAGCGCACAAAGCGCGCCCCCTTGCAACTGAGTATGTTGACATGGCTGAAGCTGCTGGCTCGCAGGTCCACCTGGAGACTTCCGGGGGTCTGAGGCAAAGGAGGGCTGTTGTGGATGAGGAGAGATGCAATAGCCACACAGGCAGTTTAGGTGCATCAGCGAGTGCAGGAGTACCACCTGCAGGCGCTAAAGATGTAGGACTTCCGCCTGTACCACCTAAACCTCAGGGGTTTCCTGAGGACTGGGCCCGCCGACCCCGAGGGGTTAAGCAGAGTGTAATCCTTTCATGCGCCCCGAATTCTCCCGGACCTCTACTGCTTGTCACTCAACATGGAGATTGCGTCCACAGTGGGCGTGACTGTCGGCCAATGCAGTGTTCTGGTATGCCAATACAGAGGAGGCTGTGTCAGTACTGCTTCCCGTCGGGTGTACTTCCAGCACGCTTTAAGGGAGCTGATCGTACAGAACGGAGTGTATATTTCACCAAGTCTGGACATTTTGTCCACGATATTCCAACTTGCCCCGCTATCTCTACGCGCGAAGAGGTTATCCATCGCAGATTCTGCAAGTGTTGCAGATGGGGATAAGGGCAAATGCCAACTGCACGGTGCAGCTCAGTATGAGAAATGACGTCATCTTCCATTTCTGGGGGAGTGACAGTGCTGCACCGCCAGGTGAAGATGTGGAGAAGGGCTCCATGTGAACGTGACTTGCGTTCACCCGGAGCCATGCAGGCTGGAGGTCTTAGGGAAGGGGTTAGGGTGCGGTATGTGCCCCAGTTTTCCCAGGACGACCAGAACGTAGTCACATATCTCTCGACCTTTTGTCATTGTTATGCACTAATCTGAGTACAACATATGTACAGCTCAGGTGCGAACTTCTAGACAGGTCTTTGTTGTGCTGTGCTGAAGTAAAAAGGGGCGTAAGTCCGCTGGAAGGTTCATTTCCTGCAAACGCACTAATTATTAAGGCCCCTATGGTATAGTACCCTTATAGTAACTAACCCTTATAGGACCCTTTCAAAGAATCCCCAAAACCGGCCCCAGAGTGCCGTCCGGGCGTCAGTGCGGTCCAGGGAAAGGAGCGACGCGCAGGGGACCTCCTCGCAGTTGCTCCACTCGCCACGGCGATACTCCTGAGACGGTTCAGCGAGTACTTGGAGGTTCATGGGGAGTTATAAGTGGGGTCATAAGTAAGGTAACTATACTTATAACCCATATTAGGGGACTTGTAACCCCACTTACAACTACCCATGAACCTCCAAGAAGGGTTTGAGAGTTTGGGGTTTAGGGTGTCCTTATGCAAGGCTTAGGGCGTGTTCGGGATTTTGCTACACTGTCAGGAGTGGGGATTGCAGTGGTGAGCTCAAGCACTCATTGTTTCAGGGTTCAGCTATAGCCGAACTTGACGTGTCAAAACAATAAGTAAGTGTTCAGGGTTCAGGGTTCAGGATTTAAAGTTTAGGGTTCTTTCGCACCGCATAACAAGTCCAGGAAACCCTGATGCCTAAATCCCTAAGCCCTAAACACCAAACCCCCAAACCGCTGAACCCCTAAACCCGAAACCCCTTAACCCCCGAACCCTAAACTGTTTAACCTCTTAACCCAACACACAATACCCCCAAATCCTAAACCGAAGCAACACCTTAACCACAAACAAATCATTAAGGTCCTTCCTAGAGGATCTGGGGACCTAACAAGTAGGATGTAAGTAGAGTTACAAGCAAGACAAACCCAATTGGTGCATTTAAAGCTCTGTTTATTAACTAGCCCGTTGGAACCATCTAAGTAGGGATCTTTACAGGGTTTATCGGGCTTAATCAGGGGATGTTGTTACGAAGTGCATACGCCTCTGCTTGCAACCTACTCACTAAGTCCTCTGATCCATGTTGTTCTGCCGAGCATCTGCATGGTGAGCACACCATGGGCGGTTGTGGTGCCTCGATGTGCAGTTGTTGTACCTCGGAGCTTACGGTTCAAGGCTAGAGAGGTCCATCTTGTATAGTCAGGGTTATAGAGTTCAGGGTTTAAGATTCAGGGTTTTTCACGGACTTTCCGGAGCCATGTCGGGGCGCGCTCAGGTCTAGTGGTTCAGGGTTTGGGGTTAAGGGTTTAGAGTTTGGAGTTTAGGTTTTAGGGTTCAGGGCATAGGGCTGGGACTACAAATGCTCAGACCCGTCTTCAATCCCAAGCTATACACCCTAAGATCTCAATCGCCTAATAACCCTGAACCGTTGTACTTGGAGGCCTAATATGGGCTATAAGTATAGTTACCTTACTTGTAACCCCACTTATAACTCCCCATGAACCTCCAAGTAGTAACACCTGTAGAGTTTAGAGTTTGTGTTCGAGTGTACAGATTGAAAGATGCAACAGACCCAAACCCTAAACACCAAACCCTAAACCCCAAACCCTAAACCCTACATGGTTGATATCATCAACTGGGGATTCCTGTAAAGGCTCCTTTAAGGGATCTACTGATGTAAGGATTCGGGTTTTGCAAGGCATTTATACAAGGTCTTTAAAAAGGTTCCTTTCAGGACGCTGTGAGGGTCTTACAAAGGTTTCTGTAAAGGTAACCTCATTTGAATAACCCCCCTCAGCTATGAGAATCAACTCCGGCAACATAATGATCAACCCCCCTCCCTGAATTACAAAACTCGATCCCGGGGCAGCCCAATAATAATCTCGCCCCTGGTTCCGAAAAGAGCACTGCCTGAAAATAATCGAGAGCCGGCATTCTTAAGATGAAGTCAACATTCTGTCGGGCAGCTGCAGTACCCCAAACCCTAAACCCTAAACCCGAAACCCTAAACCCTAAACCCGAAACCCGAAACCCGAAACCCTGAGCATAGCCATCCGAGCAGCCTTCGCCTTGAAGGCCGTGGTCTCGGTTACATCCGGTACATCCGAGACCCTCGGGAAGACTCCGGATCGTCCATGGTCTCCCTCTGATTTGGGAGTTTCCGAAATAGGGAGTCCCTTATTTTGGGATCCTCATAATAAGGATCCTACTACTTAGGGTAGTATATTGGGGTCCCCCCCATTTTCGGAAACTCCCATTTGGGCGTGCTGCCTGCCACGAAACGATCACCGATCTGCCTCATCAGCTCGTCCTTCTGGCTGTCGCTGAAGTTCAAGGACCGTGCCCCCTAAACCCTAAACCCTAAGCCCTAAACCCTAAACCGTGTAGGTTGCAGGGTCTAGGCCTTAAGCTTCAGGGTTTGCTAGGGCTTTAGGACTTTGGGGTTTAGGGCTGAGGGTTGCTAGACCCAAGAGTAACCCAGGAATAAGAAGGGTGCCCTTTTTGGTTCAAAGGGGCCTATAAGGGAACCTGAACTCCTAAAAAAAAGGGGGATAAGGGCCTACTCTAGGTCCGAAGTAGATATCCTAAACCCCAGTACCTAAATATTAGGTCCTTTGGACCCTTAGGGTAGCCCAGAGCCTCCAAAACCCCTTAATTAAGGAATATACCTAAAATTATAATAGGATCCCTTATATGATTTAAAGTATATTCCTTAATTAAGGGGTTTCGGAGGCTCTGGGTTAGGGTAGGTTGAGTCCGAGGTGCGTCACCCCGCGGTACTCGAAGGGCATCACGCAGGCCGCGGGAGGCTCCCAGCATTTCGCCTCATGGGGCTTGGCGGTTACGGGTTTCAGGTTTAGGGTTTAGGGTTTAGGATTTAGGGTTTAGGGTTTTTTGTTGGGGCTCAGTCTACACTGAACTCAGACCCCTAGCAAAAAATTAGACTTTTAGTTGTTTAATTGTAGGAACCGAAGATCAAAAACGATTTCTAAATACCCCTAAGTGAGCTTGGAATTCGAGGTTTTGCGCCTCATCAGGGTTCCATAAGAGCTTCGGTGTTTGGAACGGCTTTATCGCCGTGTTGCATACGGCTGCGTTAGGGTTTAGGGCCTAGGGTTTGGGGCTGCAGCTTGGGATCAGCATCACTCAGTGTTTTCTCAGGGTGTTTTCAAGGCATTGAGGGATTTGAGGCCAGACCTTGGGTCCTGGATTGAAGGCTCGCGGTTTGGGCTGACGGTTTTGGGGTTTAGCGTTTGGGAGCGTCGGCATTATGGGCGCAGGACCAGTTTCAGATTAATCAACCTCTACAAGGCTTTCGGCGTCGCACGGGTATTCTTATCTTCAGCCAGGGTTTTGGGTTCACGGTTCCTCCTCCTCGGCGTCCTCCTTGTCCTCTTGCTCCTACTACCATTACTACTACTTACTACTACTACCACTACCAATCGCACTACTACTGCTGCTACTACTACTACTACCTCTACTACTTCTACTACCACGACGACTACTACCACGACGACGACGAACACGACGACAACTTCCACGACGGCGATGACTACTACCACGACGACGACTACGACTCCCCAAATCCTCGGTGTCCTCCTCCGCCGCTCTGATTGCGTTTACTGTTGGCAGGTGTCGAAGGCTGCTGAGGGCTGTCGGGCTCGCACCCGACGACAAGTCAAATAACACGAAGGCATCAATTCCGAAGTTTTAGAATAGGGGCTTGAATTAGAACAGGTAGTCGGAGCACATTACTTATGGTTGCACAGAGACTCTAACAAGTCAATGTCAATACCAATAGTCAATAGTACTAGTTACTAGCTGATACTTCAAACCTCTATAGCATCCGTCACCTTTCCCTCCCTTTGCGCACTCAAAGGTTCATGGTTACGGCCTCGGGCTGCGGCTGTCTGATTTTGGGGCCCCAAGTTCCGGTCGAGACACGTCGTCCTCCGGCCAGCAGTGGCGCTCCCCGTCGTACTCGTATCCTTCCAGAACGAACGATAGAGCAATCATCGGTATCAGGTATAAAGCCGGATGTATACGAACAAGAACCATGGCCACAGCAACAGCAGCAGCAGCCAGCAGAACCAGCAGCAGCAGCAGCAGTGCAACAGCGACAGCAACGGCAACAGCAACAGCAACGGCCACAACAGCAACCACCACCACAACAACAACAGCAACAGCAACAGCAACAACCACCACCACCACCACAACCACAGCAACAGCAACAGCAGCAACAGCGACAGCAGCAATAGCAATAGCAAAAGCAACAGCAATTCAACGGCAACAACAACGACGACGAGGCTCGATGCACTTGTGAATGCGCACGGGTCCAGGAGACGGCGACATGCGTTTTGCGTGGCCTGCTTGGTACGAACGGCATGTATGTTAATGCGACCATGGCATGTTCGCCTTCGTTTCCGTGGTTTTACTCATCTGGACTTTTGTCGAAACGGCTGAAACTGTAACATGTGTTTCGCGTGGCCTGTGTCTGTGTGGGACAAAGCCACTGTTTGCACGTGATTCTCAATATTGCTCAAGCTACGTTCCTCACCAGGGGGCGTTGGACTCTCCGGATTGGGATTTTAGTATTTAGGTGAAAACGGAACCCTAAACCCTAAACCCTAAACCCAAAGGGTGGGGTTTTATTTCGGTCCTTTTTTTTTTTGGACCCCACGTCCTGTTATTTACACAGGATGCTGGCTGCATGTGTCGCCCCGCTGTGGTGCCGTGCACAATTTTCGCTGATTTGATTTCTGGGCCCCGCGTCCCATTTTCCGCGCAAGATGCTGGCTGCGTCTGTCTCCCGCTGTGGTGCGGTGCCCACTGCTCGTTGACGTCTGTCATTTACACTTGTTGCTGTTGTTGTTGTTGTCATTGTAGTTGTAGTTGTAGTTGAAGTTGAAAACGTAATGTAGTTGCAGCTAAACTCGCAGTTGTCGTTGTCGTTGTAGTTGTAGTTGTTGTTGTGATTGTTGGAAGCCTCTCGGCTCAGGTAAGGTCAGGCTAGTACAGCAGCCTTTTCCTTACTTGCCATGGCATTTGTCAGCGCCTGAGCAGTCCCGGTCCCAAGTCCGGGAGGGAGCTACCAGAATAANGCCTCTCGGCTCAGGTAAGGTCAGGCTAGTACAGCAGCCTTTTCCTTACTTGCCATGGCATTTGTCAGCGCCTGAGCAGTCCCGGTCCCAAGTCCGGGAGGGAGCTACCAGAATAACAGCCTTCTTGAAGCTCCTAGAGGTGAGGGTTGTCGGTTTGCGAAGCCGACAGGAGTCGAATCCAATATGGGTTCGGCGAAACAGCCTAGTGACTCAATCATTAAACCACAGCCTTCATGTAANTTACCAGAGGGCAGTGAGAAAGGCTCTCCAGGAAGGGAGCGCGATGTACAAGGGAAGAGAAATGACTAGCCGTGAGCTCGGAGTTACCACGGCAGCTCCGATAGCGCCAAAAGTGACAGCACGGCATAAAAAGTCTAAGTTTCTTGAGCAGAAAGAACTTTCTTACATGTCTTGGAATGCAGGTTCCTTAACCACTGCAGTCTGGGAAGAGTTACTCTCCATCCTCCGCACTCCGCCATACCGAGATGTGAAGCTAGTTGCCATTCAGGAAACTCACTGGCGAGGCAGCTGGCAGTTCTCAANTTCCTTAACCACTGCAGTCTGGGAAGAGTTACTCTCCATCCTCCGCACTCCGCCATACCGAGATGTGAAGCTAGTTGCCATTCAGGAAACTCACTGGCGAGGCAGCTGGCAGTTCTCAAGAGATGGTTGGAACGTAGTTAGTTCTGGGTCCTTGGGAGAGAAGGGAGCAGGTGTACTAATCATGGTTCACAGCACGCTCTGCAAGCAGCAGGAGATTCGCTTCAATGANGTAGTTAGTTCTGGGTCCTTGGGAGAGAAGGGAGCAGGTGTACTAATCATGGTTCACAGCACGCTCTGCAAGCAGCAGGAGATTCGCTTCAATGAGATTCTGCCGGGAAGGGTACTGCACGTTCGAATTCCAGGCAAAAGTTTCTCTCTGGATGCCATTAGCTGTTACCAATACGTCTGGCGCAGCAAGGAAAACCTTCAGTCCAACAAGGACAACAGGTTGAGCCTGCTAAGGAAGCTNCTACTGGTCATGGGAGATTTCAACATGTCGCTGCGAAGCGACATGAAATATGTGGGGCCGAGCACCGTTCCCTCATGCAGGCTAGGGCACAAGGGGTCCAAGGAACTTCACCAGCTACTGGAAGATCACCTGCTGACCGCGACCAATACTTGGTGTGTTCGCAAACCAGCAACACATGAACAAGGCAATTCGGTTTCGCAAATCGACTATGTCCTGCTTAGG
>BGNK01000091.1:368340-389207 GCA_003297005.1 Symbiodinium sp. clade A Y106 | reverse complement strand
TTTATTTGTTTTTATTTGTCTTTATTTGTCTTTATTTGTCAAAATTTGCCGATCCTGTCGAACAAGCCCTGTAGATCTAATCCCTGTTGTTCTGGTTCGGTGCAAACGGCCAATGATTCAAGCACCCCTTAAACCCTAAACCCCTAAACCCCAAACCCCTAAACCCTAAACCCCTAAACCCTATTTAAACCCTAAACCCTAAACCTGGTCCAAAACAGGTATGCTTTTTGTTTTTTCCCTGTCTAGGGTGCTAATTTTCTACTTATGCGTATGGAGGGTTGGTGACTACTGTGTTACTGTCATGAGCGGCTGGTGCCCGGCAGAGACCCTCATCCTAAATCGTAGAATCAACAAGCCCCTACACCCCCGTGCACGAACCCCAATCCATCAACCCTAGACTCACCCCTCCCCTCCATCTCCATCNCCCCCCCCCCCCCCTCCCCCCAAACGCCCCTTCCAGCCCAAAGCCGAAACCTAAACCGTCGACTTTGCAGAATGCTGAGCGGGAGAAGTCGGAGAGCTGCTGCGTGAGTTTGATGGCCCTTCTGCTTGGCTCCTACAAGGTCTGCCGTCAGGGCTTGCCAGTGTTGAATAATTGGTGTAGTAATGGTAAGAATGATACTCGTATTTCAAAAACCAAATAGGTGAAAACATAATACTTACACCACGCATACCAATACATAGCAATACTATAATCTCCATTCTGTAATGCTACTACTGTGTGCTCCTGATGATAATTGTGGAAACAATACCGTTACCAATGCTCATAAAGTACTTGAGAATACTAGTATTCAGGCAATAACCATCATCGTCAACAATCTGATAATCATGAACTCGGGTCCGGTTGCAGGTCGGTGCGGAGTGTAGCCTTTACAGTAGACTAGATTCCTGAACCCTCGTCCCTGATCCCAAGTCTCGTCTAGACGCCTCTGGATCCAATCAGCTTCTGTTGCAAGGTATAAGGGACATACACCAAGGAAGTATTCCGGGGCGGGCGTGACAGCCTGCGTTTTTCGTAGGGTCGTAGACACCCGGAACCCTAAACCCCTAAGCCTTACTGGCAGGACTACACGCAGCCACAAGGGGAGAAGGCGATGATGCTGATTCCGGGACTTAAGGCTAAGAGCAAGAATAAGGGTTTAATGATAATAACAATACTTCAGAATTGTAGGTATATTAACCATATGAATTATAACAATAAGTGACAGCAATACCACGGCGCTCGGTCGGATGTGGCGATTCACACGGGTCTGAGGGTTCGGTCAAGTTTCAGTTTGCTTGCGCAGAACAGCTCACGCACAACGAGAGTTTCAGGAAGCACCAGGTGAGTCAGGGACTACAGTATGAAGCTGTTTCTGCAACAGCCAGTTGAATCATTGCGTTGGTGTTTGGGGTGTGGCTATGACAGAGGCTTATGTGACACGGCCTAGGGCACCTTTTTTCTATGTTGTTTGGGGCCTCTGGGTCTAAATCCTGAGGGTTACCTAGAGTATCCATTATAGTTCCTTTTTTTGGTTAACCAGTTTTATGGTTAGGATCCTATAGTATAGATTTTGGTAAACCAAAAAATGAACTACAATGGAGACTATAGGTAAGGCAAGGTGAGGTCCGCCTAACAGTGTCGCTCCGCTCCGTGCAGCACGCTTTACTCCCAAAGTGCGGCCCGTCACCCTCCAAGCCCTCCAAAGAATAAGTCAACCAGCGGTTAATATAGGGGCTTAAATAATTACCGATACTATTTTGGGGGATCCTTATTGTTTTTTTCTCGTATAGTGGGCCTCTAACTATAAAGGCCCTATATTACGGTGATGGCCTATAATGTAAACAGTCTTATCAGCAGCTGCAAGTTGAGCGGAGGCAGTGAGGAAAACAATTGTGGTGACGGCGTCAGCGGAATGACGGCTAGCAAGTCATCAAGCTACAGCCAAACCAGGACGGCTACGGCGAAGAATGCTGAATGAAACAACTCTACAATCTACAGATGCAGACCCAGAGAATCACAACAGTGCTATTAGTCATATGAGTCTGAATCCTCAGAAGCAGTATTAGTCAAAGCAGTGGACGGGACGTCCTTGTTCTTACAGTTGTAGTGGCGGTTGTAGATGAATAGTGTCCAATCCCACTCCTTACCCTTATATTCTACTTGCCCAGGCCGCTGTATCAGGTTTGAACTGACTACTACACGATGGCCCTAAAGTTCTAAAGAGACATGGCCCAGCCTATGGCAGTTTCAGAAATTCAGGAAGGCCCAACATCGACAGAATACGCTACCAACAGTGCTAAGATCCTTGGTGTACATGTCGACCCCTAAAACGCTAGAGGGCTCAGAGGGGGATATACTTGCCTCGTCAACTACGGTAGAGTTTCGGTGTACATCCTGAAACTGCTTACCACTGATTATTCCCGACCCCCTGAACCCTATACCCTACTTGGAGGTTCATGGGTAGTTATAAGTAGGGTTATAACTAGGGTAACTATACTTATAACCCGAATTAGGGGACTTATAACCCTACTTATAACTACCCCTGAACCTCCAAGTAAACCGTAAAATCCCTAAAGCCTCAACCCTGAGCCGATTTCGAGCTCTACTGCATAGCAATCCTTACCCATAGGCCCCAAAGTAGTTCCTTTTTGGGGTTACCTTTTGGAATTCTGAATATGAACCCCCAAAAGGAACTGCTTTGGGGCCTATGGGTAACGGGAATCACAGCCGCCACTCCCCGGGGTTTAGATTCTCGGCGAGCTAATGAACAAGGGAGGGATTGCCATGAATATAGGGGCTTTTAAATAATTACCAATATTATTGTCGGGGGTTGTTTAAAAAAATACAGTATGATGGGCCCCAAAACCCGATTCTAATTATTAAGGTCCCTTTAGTACCTGTCTGTGCATCCTTCGCTTGATGTTAGGTTCGCCTCAAGAGGCCCAATGGCAGGATCTCGCAGATGGGGAGTCGTTTGGGTTTAGGGTTTAGGGCCTTAGGGTATCTTGAATCTTCTGAGCTTAGGGTTTATGTTGTCTTCTGGGTTTGGGGTTTAGGGCATCATTTGGGTTTAGGGTTTGGGTATCTTCTGGCAGGGTTCAGTGGAGCGTCTGGTATAGAGTAGGAGCTGCATTATCAGGACCAGTCCGATTAGCCCTAGTGTTGCAACACACCCCCTGTGGTTCGAAACCGTAGAATGAAGTGTTGTTGGCTAACCCCAAGGGTCCAAGTACCCAATAATCATATACTCTCCAAAATCCTAACCTACATAACAACTATCCTAAAACCGGGTACCTGATTATTGGGTCCTTTGGACCCTTGGGGAAACTGTAGTCCTAAACCCTAAATCGGCGTTGCACGATGCTGAGAGCTCCGAGCACGATCGGGTCGATCCCCAAACCCAACCTCGGGAACTCCAAACTCCTTAGCCTTTTTGTTTGTTCAACTGTTCAACGCTATATGCGTATACATACATACATACATACATACATACATACATACATACATACTTGCATACATGCATACATGCATATGTGCATACATTCATACGTACATACATACATGCACACATATCTATCTGTCGATCTAATCTAGATCCACCTGCCTACCTACCTACCGATCTATCTATCTATCTATCTGAACACACATGCGTATATATGTATACATATATATATATATATATATATATACTATAAACATTGAATAAATAGATAACGATAGTATGGTAGGTAGGTATGTATGTATACAATACCCCAATATAATGGCCTGAAGAAGCAGGGATTCTGGCTCTTTCAGCGAAAGGTCAACGTGCTAAGCTTTGAACCCGGGTCCTCCGACTTGAAGGTAATACAGGGGCCTAAATATACATTATCAATGCCATTGTTTTTTTTTTTTTTTTGGAGGGGGGGGGGGGGGTTCCTCATTATAACTATGGTATAATGGGCCCCAAAATCCTATTCTAATTATTAAGGCCCCTCTGTTATGTGGGTGTGTGTATACGTATCTATATATATATATATGTAACGGTCTCGGATTTAGGGTTTATGTACGTACATCACAGTAATGAATGATGGTGACAATAAACAATGAACAAATCGATCATTAAATAGTATGACAAGTATTAGCAATACTGATAGTAATAGACATCGGGTTTGGAACAATTAGGACTGTTTCACCTTTGTAGTCCTTTTTCAGTCTTACCATAGTGTACTCCAAGACCCTGTTCTCTAATCATTAAGGCCCCCAGATCAGAGGACCCTTATGCAAACCTTACTTAACCCTGTACTGTAAACCCTTTAACGGAACCCTTTGCATTTGGGCTTGGGCTTTAGGTTTTTCAGGGTTTCGGGTTTGTTTGTTGAGCTTGCTTACTTTGTCGCATACTCTCTGCCGTACAGTACCAGTGTCTCCAAACAGCAAACCCGGTTTCCCTAAACCCTAAACCCCAACAGCATGCTTTCGACAATGTGGATTCCGCTAACCCAAACAGGCAAGGTGGAAAAATGCGTTCAAAAAAAACAGCAAACCCGGTTTTGGGATGTGGGGCAAACACCCGATTGTCTGAAAACCCTGAGCATGCAACAATGAATGTTCGGTTTAGGGTTTAGGGTTTAGGGCCCAACTTGGAGGTTCATGGGTAGTTATAAGTGGGGTTATAAGTAGGGTAACTATACTTATTTAACTCTTTTTAGGGGACTTATAACCCTACTTATAACCACCCATGAACCTCCAAGTAGACCCTCGAATCCCCACCCAAGCGCAAGGAGCTGCAAGAGCTCATTGCATGGACCAAACCGTCGGCCAGGGACCTAGTGTTGGCGAAAAACGAAGAGCTTTTGCATCTGTCAGGGTTTTGGCTTTTGGAGAAAAACGAAGAGGTTTTGCGCGTCTGTCAGGGTTTTGGCTTTTGGAGAAAAACGAAGAGGTTTTGCGCGTCTGTCAGGGTTTTGGCTTTTGGAGATCAGGGCTCAGGGTTGGGAGTTGGGAGTTCCGGTTTTGGCGTATAGTTTCTGGGCTTAGGATTTGGGACTTGGCCCTCACCAACTTATGTTTAGCACAGGACCTTTCGAATCTTTTGTTTCCTGGCTATACGGTGGCACAATTGCTAAGTCATTCAGCTCACCTTGGGTAGTTCGCATCAGTACTTGTGATGTTCAGGAGCAGAGTCTCTAGGATGTTGAAGCTTGGCTGAATGCGAGTTCCGGAGTTCGAAGTTGTTCGGGGCAGTGACTCGCGCGTATCATCATTGTTCTCATTAGTAATCCCTTCATCCGTTTAATAACCCCCCCCCCAAATATCATGTTGAATTAGGGGTCAGGTAGGATGGCCATCACGGATTTGGAGCTACCAGCCTAGGGTCGCATGGAGAATTTGGAGAGTTGGCATTTGGAGTAGGAACGCGGCGTCCGAGGGAGTCCGGATGTGGGAATTTCAGGGTCTTGCCGTCTAGAATTTGCTCTCCCAGGGGGTGCGCATGAGCCGAAAAGCATGGGATCGCACTCCCAGGCTAGGGGGATTCGAGACAGCAATGTACTCCTCTCAATCCGGCTTCTCCCAGGCTAGGCAGCGGGGTGCGGATTGGGTGCGGATTGGGTTTGCGCAGGCTAGGGGCTCATTGACTGGAGTACATTGCTGTCTCGATTCCCCCTAGCCTGGGAGTGCGATCCCATGCTTTTCGTAATACGCGCACCCTTGTCGAAATTTCTAGACTCGACTTTCGGAAAATCAAGCCTAAATCCACCCGAAATCCCCCTAATATTAAAAAGTTAAGCCCTTTTAAATCTGTTCATTTTTGAACTTTTTGCTCGAAACTGGAAAATTTTCCGGCCGGGGAATTCCTTATACTAGGGGGAATTTATTAAACGGATGAAGGGATTATTATTGTGTATCATGTTCTTCTTATAGTTAACTGTACTGTTATTGGTGCTATTAGAAGTCGTATTCGTACCAGTAGTAGTAGCAACAGCAGCAGTAGCAGCAGAATGTGGTGGTTTTGTTTTGGGTCGAGGATTTAGAGTTTGGATAAACAGGTGAGATATACAAGGAGACCTTAACCAAGAAACCCTGAGCATGTAGGTGTAACAGGGGCTGCCAGGAGTCGGCAGTGCGCCCAGCTCTGGTGCTTCTGGCGATCCGATCCCTTGGCAAATGCAAGCGAGACTCGGCGGTGCTTTTGGGAGTCAATATTATAATACAGTGGGTCTGATTTAGGGTTTTGGGGAGTTTTGTACCACGCTTATGTTACGGAACGCTGAGGAAGAATATTGGTACTTATTGAGGCTTCCATGCTAGAGGTTTGAATGCGTAGTTGCTGATGGCATGCCATTTTACTCCTCGTGTTGTTATAGTACAGTACACCGATGGCCATACACCTACTCTATTTAAAAAGGAACCCCAGGGTTTAAAATTTTAGGCTTGAGGTTTCAGACTTAAAATTTAGGAATCCGGGTTTAGCTCGAACTTAGGCGTACTTCCTGCTGTCATCCCACCAAACTTGTAAGACTTCCCTGCTGCTGCAATATGACGGCGCCGTGGCTTACGTCTATAGCATGCTGTTGCAAAAGGGGCGCTTAAAAGCAACAGCCCTAGATGTAGGCATATCCGCACTGCGATGTATCGAAAACCACAGAAAGCACCAGAAGTTCTTGACGAAATGAAGAGTTCAGACCCCCGAGCAATAAACCTGCTCCTTTATTATAGGGCTTCGGGAAAGGATCCTAATAATCACAAAGGCCCCTTAGTGAAGAGGGGTTTATTCACCAGGAGTCCACATCCAGAGACAGTGAGTAAGCAGCTCCGTAAGCACATGGTATGCAAGTGCGCAGCCAGCAAGCGATGGAGTCAGCAAGCAAGCAGAAGGTGCCAGGTAAGCAAGTGCATAAGTCAGCAAGCAAGTCCCTAAGTATGCCAATTCGGACGGCAAGTCTACGCGGCTCCGATTTTGCTCTTGTTCGCGCTTTCCGAGGTATTGTGCAGCAGCTGCCGCATCAGGCACACCGACCAGAGGAGGCCAGAAGCGAGACTGAACCGTAGGAGGATGCAGCACTTACTTGGAGTGCAGAGATTATGGGGTTTGGGGTTTAGGTTTGGGTGTAGGGCATGGTGGGTAAACCCTAAGCCACAGAACGACGTGGTTCCCAGACTTACCAAGCTCTAAACACAAAAGGCTAATGGTGCTCTTAATAGCTAGAATACAATATATCATTAGAGGGATCTGTAAGATGCAGCTGAGCACCTCTTGGGGTCGAAAAGTCGTCTCACAGGAAGCTTTTGCAACAGTGAAAGTCAAAGGGTCCAAAGCGCCACAATACTCTCTGGTGCCCGAAGGACGCCCCTAAAGTTTCTTCAAAAACGCACCCTGAACCCCAAACCCCTAAACCGTTTCTGTGGACGGAAAACTTGGCTACGCCCACCGCTCGTGAGTTTGCCAAGTCCGGGTTTGGACGAAGGAAGGGTTTAGTCCTCTTTGGATTCTTGTTTGCTTAATCACTAGAACTCCAAAGGAGATTTTTAGCGACTGTGTTTTTGTTTATGATGGTTCTAAGGGCGCTTACGAAGCAGGGACACGGGCGCCTCGTCCCAAACGACCGGCAAGGAATAGTATGTCTACTTTTTGTGTATGTATATGTATATGTATATATATATATCACATCCGCAAATACGGAGCCCCAAGGAATGTATTACTGTTTATTGAGGCTCTGACATCCAACTCTCAACTTTCCTCTTCCGTCACGTCCCCTAAGTCCCAATCCCAAACCGCGATCACAGTCTTAGCCCTATGTTTCCGTGTTGTGTCCTTCGGGTTTGGTGCTTTGCAGACTCAATCTTCAGGTTTTGGGATAGTGGGTCAGGGTTTGTAGGGCTTGCGGTTTAGGTTTAGGGTTCTGGGTCTGGGGTTTATCCTAAACCCTGTGCCCCAGACCTTGAATCCTGGCGTTTGCGACTTTTCGTCGCGCCACAATGACCCGCCCCCCCGCACCGCGGTGTTTACTCTGCTCGTTGGGCTCCGGCGTTGCAGCAGACTAGAGTTGCCATAGTGGTCGGTAAGGGGTGATCCAAGGGTTACGACAGGGGCTACTACATTCGGGCTATGGTCAAGGATGCCAAAAGGGCTCCACAAAGACAATTACGAGCAGTACTCGAAGGGTTACCAGGCAGGTTCATGTTGAAATGGGGTGTAGGGGAAGGTGAAGCGCATACATGGAAGCTTGCTGACAGAAGGTGGAAAAGGACGATGAGTACAGGTTTAACATTGGGGGCAATTACTGTAAGTCGTCTTCATGTTATACAGTAGAAACAAGCCTTAAAGAGCATACAATATGAGAACGCAATCTAACTATATTCCTGAGACAATCTAGGCCCCGAAGCCCAAAGCGCCCGATAAATGGCGAAAGTTGAACTAGACCGGCCCTTTCCTCGAATCTTTCTGCAGGCTCTGATCTACCTGATCAGGCCAGTGCTGCAGATTCTTGGGACTACTGCAGGGTACTTCGGTGCTGCGCCTGCTCGCACGTGACCGGAAGGTGAATCCTACCCCTTCCTCAACGCTAAATGTTTAGGGTTTAGGGTTTCGGGAAATGCCTTCAATCTCTCCATGCTAAAGCCCTGAAGCCTGCGATTCCTACACTGAAGCCACCTCAAAACTCCGAAGAAGCTCTCCAAACCAGGCCAGAACCTCAGCAAAACACATATCCTGCCAAAGCAACACGAGTCAAAGGTGAGAACTGCTCATGCCTTCTTTCCGTGCGGTTTCTCAGCTCTTCATTGACAATTGCCCAAAAGGTATTCCTTTTCCGGTTTTTCGTGGATGCAGCTTGATTGCGAGGACCCTAAACCATACACTCGTACCTCGTGTGGCTTGTGCTCTCTATGCCCTTCAATCTCACACCACAATGCCGAAGCCCACGCATGTCATGGAGAGATCGAGCTGTCGCCTTCGGATGACCAGGAACTATGCCAACGTGGTGCCTTCCGTGACCAGCATCCTGGGCAGATAAGAAGACATGGATTTATTGTCGGTATGGTGTCCCAGTAGATCCGTACTCCGAATGCGCCCTAGGTAAGGCTGTGTTTGCAAATGGATCGACATTCCCATCATCATCGTGACCAAGCCGAAAACTGCATTGTCATCATCACCATCACCATCAACGATACTATTTATCACCATCGTTGTCATCATCATGTTACCGGCATCTTCGCCAGAGTCAGCAACTGAAGCTGCGACACTAGCAACACACAACGCCGCCACAGTCATGGACCTCACCATGAGCATCTTCTGCGTAGTCTTCATCTGCAGCTTAATGGCCCTGATTAGCGCCACCATCATCATCATCGTCATCACCGTCACCATTGCCATCACCATCAGCATCATCGTCATCATGATCATGATTATGGTCATCACCGTCACCATTGCCATCACCATCACCATCATCATTATTATCGTCATCACCGTCACCATTGCCATCACCATCATCAGTATCATCATAACCATCATCTTCATCACCGACACCATTGCCATCACCCTCACGATCACCATTGCCATCACCATCATCATCATTATGGCAAGATCCTTCGCTAGTATCATCCCCTCCGTTTTATCGGAGTATGGTTATCCTTTCCATCATCTCCACCATGCCCATCCTCTTCGATGCCGGCAGCAGAAGCATCCTCGCCGCTGTAGCAGTAGATCAGGACCACCAGCAGTAGCAGTAGCACCGGTACAAGTTACTAGTCGTAGTCTTCGCCGCAGTTGTGATTGTCGTGTTGTCGCAGTCGTCGGGGTAGTGCTTGCGGTGGTGGCTAGAAGAAATAGGATTAGTGTGGCAGTTGCAGCAGCAGTAGTAGTAGGAGGCGGCGGCAGGCATTTGGCAGTAGGTAGTAGACACTAGGTAGGCACTAGGCAGTAGGTAGGGAGGCGGTAGGTAGTAGCTAGTAGGCAGTAGGTAACGGGTAGCAGGCAAGAAGTAGCGGGCAGCAGATAGCAGGTCGAAGGTGGCAGGTAGCAGGTAGTAGGTAGTAGGTAGTGTTAGTACCAGCAGCAGTAGCACCAGCAGTAGCGGAAGTGCAGCAGTACAGTAGCAATTTCACAGTGCCAGGACTTGTCGTCTTGATTGGTGCCGTATCATTGCCTTCGTCGCAGTAGTCAGTGGCATTTTCATAACATCTGCACCAACATCATCTGCAGCGCCAATGACACTATCGTAGGTGATGCCGAACATTATTTGTGCTACAGTAGCAGTTGTTGCTGCAATCTGGCTAGCAACTACAGCAGCAGCTGCAGCTACAGTCAGCTACAGTGTGCCAGCAGTAGCAACCGAATAGTCAGGAATGCTCGCAAGGCGGACAACAGCTGAAGCCGGATAGCTGCGACCTTCGCAGGCAGTCGTCATCACCATTCCGACCAACAGCAGCAGTATCAACAGAACAATCCATCATCAACAAGTACTTCGTCAACAGCTACACCATGAGCACGACCACCCTCAATATCGAAGGCAGTCATAACATAGTCCCCATTGCCGTGGTCGCAGTGACACCGAAGCAGCGAAGGCATGGGAGATGATGAGGTTGAGCTTATGGCAGATGCGCTGGAAGTGCACAAGGACGAAGGGTCAAACTCCTGAGTTTGCTCAGGGCGCTTTGCACCTGCACGTCCCGCAGTCGGCTGCAAAATCACTTGTTAACCTACGCCCTGAACCTTCCGACCTTCAGTCCTTCGTTCAAGCACACCGGAGGTTTCATATCTGCAAAATGGTTCAGTCGGGCACTTAAAGGTTTTTGATATCCTGAGCCGTACAAACCCCAGGGTGGTTTGCAACTGCGCGTGTCTCATCTCATCGAGTTCCATAGTTTGCTGGGAGAAGTAACATAGGGGCCCTAGTGATTACCTATACTATTGTGGGAGTTCCTTATTATAATTATAGCATAATATACCCCAAAACCCTATTCTAATCATTAAGGCCCCTACGGTAGGTGTGCACATAATGCTATCAGCACATGCCTGTGCAGTTCACGTTTGTCAAAACCTTTCCGAGAAAGCTCTAAGCAAGAGTACTCCTCAAAGGGTTCCTTATTATGCTGAAATATAGTCGCTCCCTAAACCCTAGAAAGTCTTGCAGGTGCAATTGGAGTTTGTGTTTGAGGGCTCAGCCGCGGTTTGCCCACCCAATAGCCTTGCACCACCAAAGTCCTACTATAGAGGCCTTAATGATTAGAATACGGTTTTGGGGCCCATTATACTATTTTTAAACGCGGAACCCCGAAAGTAGTCTAGGTAATTAATGCCGCTATAGTACATGCTCCAACGTCCAAAGCACAGGACTTCAATCTCGCGCAGATGCTTCAGGGAGAAAATGTTCCTGCAAGCGTCCAGCAGCTTAAGGCCTGTCACGGGGATGGTGGGAATGGGCGCGCGGAGGAGGGTTTGTGCTGATTTAGCAAGTCTACTCCTCCAGTGAACCTCATAACCCATCTATCGCTGCTTGCTAAGTCAGCAGAGTGTCGGTGCGGGTGTAGGAACTTAAGGCAGAGGCTGGCAAGAGGGCCAAAAGTTCGGCGTGACGATTGACTGGAACCTGCACTCCCTTTGTTGGGCTGGCCATACGCGAAGCAATCGTTTGTCTTTTAATGAAGAGCTCGGCCAAACCCTAAACCCTAAATCCACATCCCAACTCTGCGATCCCAAGCCTTGTTGAGGAACTGGTTCAGAAGCTGGGCATCAAGATCTTCCGGCCGCCTGGCCTGATGCGGAGTCTTTTGTTAGAAAAGCTGGCCTTTCGGTTGTTGTCTTTCATATCGACACTTATCATGGTACCAGCGGCATTTGACGGTCACAATATCTCAATACCTTCATTCTGGTATGGATGTTGTTGTCGTCGTTGTTTGTGTTGTTTTGTCGTTGTTGTGGTTGTTCTGGTTGTTGTGCTTTCTATGCTTGTTGTGGTCATGATGCTTGCGGTCCTGCCTGTGTTGTTGTATAACTGCTGCTGTTGTTGCTGTCGCTGTCGCTGTTGCTGTCGCTGTTGCTGTTGCTGTCGCTGTCGCTGCTGTTGTTGTTGCTGATGTAGTCGTCGTCGTAGTAGTAGTAGTAGTGGTAGTAGTAGTAGTAGTAGTAGTAGTAGTAGTAATAATACTAGTAGTAGTAGTAGTTGTTGTTGTTGTTGCTGTTGCTGTTGCTGTCGCTGTTGTTGGTGGTGGTGTTGTCGGTGGTGGTGTTGGTGTTGGTGTTATGGCTGTGGGTGTTGGTGTGGGTGTTTGTGTGGATATTGGTGCAGATGTTGGTGTGGATGTTATTGTCGGTGTTTTTGTGGTGGCTGTTGTTGTTGCTGCTGCTGGTGTTGTTGTTATTGTTGTTGTTGGTGGTGGTGGGTGTTGTGGTTGGGTTGTGGTTCAACCCTTGCTTGGGTTCCTCGGAACAGTCAACCAGGACAAGAAACTCTATGTGGGCCCCTTCCTTCCTTCCCATTCCGGTTTCCGCGAACGGATCCACTGATATGTAGGCCCCAAGCAGATGCACCAAAAGGCGCTGAAGCACGCAAACAGTGATCCAGAAAGCACGCGAAACCAGTTCCCAACACAAAGCAGGAGCAGTCCTACCATGGCCTGGCAATCGCCTGGAAAGGCTTAGGGTTTGAGGTTGAGATACCTCAAGCATTCCTTAAACCCAATACCCTAAACGTTTGGGGTTGACCTGGCAAACACGAGCTTAACAACAAAAGCACAAACGTTTAACGCAGCTTCTACATCCTCTTCCTGCTCGGGTTTATGAGCGGCCTTGCGGGAGGCAATGGCTCCAGGCTTGGCACATGGTCTCTCAAAAGGCCCCAAACTTTAAACCCAATAGAGGTTTAGGGTTAGTATTTGGGGTTACCCTAAACCCTAATCCATCCTAAACACGAAGGCTCCTAAGGCAACGAGTTAAACACAAACGAACATGCAGGCTACACCCGAAAAACGGAGTTCCGAATGCTAGTCATGCAGACAGAGAAAAGCCCTCACAAACAAAATCGGTAACACAGTTCCTTAGGGCTCGTTTGTATATTTACAGGTAGTATAAGACACCCTGGCACCTCATTCCAAACAGCCAATAAGTCCCCTTTAGTAGCTTCCCTAGGGACTGTAGGGTTCCTTCTGTGCAGGGTGCGTACCCTCAGGAACACAAACAACATCCGCAGCTAGATTTTTTTCCAGCTGGTCTCGCTACCCTAAGCCCTAAGCCCTAAACCCTAAACCCTAAGCCCTATAAACCCTAAACCCTAAGCCCTAAACCCTAAACCCTTAAGACTTCCTTCGAGGGTACTACTACCAGGACTGGGTTCCTACAACCCGGAAGGACGTGAACCATGGGGCCAAAGCTATGAACCCTCAATGCTGAACTCAATGCACAGGACCCCCGAACCCTAACACTTAAACCCCCAGACCCCATGAACCTTGAACCCTGATCCCCGCAGACTAAACCCCACTTACTATGCTTTCCGTAAAGCGAGCGTCACATCTATCAGACTCACATGAGCAGTCTGAATGAACACACTACTATCCTTCACACTTCTATCATCTTCTGTTCTATCAGCATCATGTCAGTCGTACCATCAATCCTCAATCCTGAAGCCCAACAACCCTTGAGCCCAAGAGATATTCACGAACAACAACAAGCTTGTGAGAATGCTCACAGCACGCTACTACAGTTACAGAAGAAGTGCTTTGGTAAATGTGTTCTCATGTACATCTGTCTCGCCCCTGAAGCACAGAGATCTCATCCGGTGTATGAGGTTTGTTGGTTTCCTTGACCGGCAGGTTCATGAACTCCAGAAACGCAGCATCGGTGATTGTTGGTATACGGACATTGCGCCACGTCCTTGACAGCACCTTGGCAATTCTGAGTGAAACCCAAGTTCAGACCGATGTGGCTTATCCAGTTGGGGTAAGACGTCCAAACCATGGTGCCATAGGTTAGTCAATGCCGTCTTCGGGCTGTCCCGGATTTTCACTTCACACGCCCTGGTCGGATTTCGGCATAGGGGTCGTTCGTAGCTTTGGCACGTCCGGATCTAATCAACTTAAACTTCATGTATTCGGAGACAAAACCTCAATCTTAAAATCCCCCATGCTTTCATGTTCCCTTAAGCTCCAAACTAAAACCTTATCAGTTATCAAGTGTAAGCTTTAGGGACTGAGCCCCTCAAAGGCTCACCATAGTCGATAGTCAGGAATACAATCCCATGTGAGTTTGTTTGTAAGTACATACACTATACCATTAGCTATCCAGGCCCTCCTGTGTATGAAACCCTTCAGAACCTGACCCGCACTGTTGATGGACAAAATCCTGCATGATATATTCCTTATAATGGGTAATGCAGGATTTTGTCCATCAGCAGTATCAAACTCTCTGCTCCAACAAGATTTCAAAATCATGAGGGGGAGGGGAGTCTGGCCGGATCTCTGGTCAAAACTCTGGTCCTAAGGACGGGGTTTTGAAAACCCAAATAGTTGGCTGGGACTCTGAACGCACGCGGCACAACCGAATCCTTCATCTTCAACAGAAAGGGGACTCCGTCCCCATTTTGCTTTTTTGGCTCAACTTCACCTGCATTTCGCAAGAAATATGCCAGACCCCCTGCCCTGTTATACAGAGCACTCCCTTACAAAGTGGAGAAGGAGCCCTAAAACAGCAACAGCTCTAACCCTATACACCCTAAACCCCTGGCAATAACGGCTTTCCAATTCTTGGATGCCCAGGAAAAGGGTCCTCTGAAAACACGGCCTGTCATTATGCTGGAATCTCCGGCCTAGTTCTCCGCCCAGGCAGTCCGCAAGCCATCTATTGGAGTTCAGACCTGAGATTCGTGGATCCCCTCCACGGGTTTCGGGTTTGAGGGTGTTTTAGGATTTAGGAATTTGGGACTTTTAGCCTCTAGGGCTTTAGGGGTTTTAGGATTTGGGATTTGAGGATTTTAAATAGGGCTTCAGGATTTAGGAGTTTAGGGTTCATACCGTGCTAGCACCTTTAGGGTGTACGGCTCAGGGCCATTGGTGTATAGGCTTTGTGGCCCCTAAACCCTAAACCCTTTAGCAGCGGTCGGCACTTTAGGGCTTGGTTAGTTCTCAGCAGGTTCTGTGCCTTTAGAAATTTAGAACATAGGGCCGCCTTGAGAGGTTATTCTCTTCAAGATGCTTGTGTCGATTTTGGGGCTTTTGTAGGTTTCGTTTCTGAGCTAAGGGCCAGATTTATTGAGGGAACAGGACCTTCAGAATTCAGGTTGATTTAATCAGGTTTTGCTTTACGGGTTTAGGGCCTTTACGATTTTTGTCACCCGAGCCACTGCACTGCCCGCCCGGCTCAATCAAGCCTCACAGAAATCTTGTAAACTTCAAGCTCCAACCCAGTGAGAGGGTGAAAAAGAAATCCCGACAAAGCTCATACTGCAGGAAATTGAGGGTTTAGGTGAAACCCCAAGCCAAACACACAGAGCATAAACCCTGAAGCCCTAAAGCCTGTAAAGCCCTGAACCCCCAAGCACCTCAACATTGAAGCTGCAAACCCTTAAACCCGACCGCCTACACCTAAAATCCAAAAGCTCTATAACCCTGAGGCCGACAGTAAACCCCATAAAGCTGGAAACCGGATTAAGGCCAAATAGTGCTGGGATTCCTTATACATTACTCTTAAGGATTGAGGCTATGGGGTTTCCAACTTTGGGGCTTTTACTGTAAACCCTAAACCATAAAACAAAGCCCGAACCCAGAAACCCTAAAGTCCTGCACCTGGGGCGTCAGGCTTTACAGCCCTCGACCCCTCACGCAAACCCTCAACCCCGAAACCGAAGAGATCGGGCTTTCGGATTCTGGATTTAGGGTTTAGGATTTAGGGCCAAGTTTGGGGTGCATCGGTTTAGTCCACGAGGTTTCATTGATCTCCGTGCTCGTCAGCTGATGCTCCCACGGAACACACCAGAGGACGTCTCGGCTTTATGTCCTTATATCATCTTATACCAGGAATCGTGTTTTTTGTGGTATGCCGTTACAGGGTTTCGAGGGGAACGTCTAAGCTCAGCCTCAATGACTCAAAGCACATCAGCCTGTTCAGCCCAGCGTATCGCTCTTGCGAAGATTGTGTATTCAGGTTCGTCACTTCATGTGTATATATATATATATATACATACATGCATACTCATGCATATATACATATATGTATACACACATGTATGTGTGTGTGTATATATATATATATATAATGCATTTCGACGGCTCTCGTCAGCTCCACATCTCGAGGTCAAGGCCTAAGTACTCCCAATTTGAGCAATACCATTGCCGCATGTTTTAAACTCATTTGCGTAAACCCTAAACCCTAAACCCTAAGGCCCCCATAGCAGAACCCAGACCCGAGAAGTCTGATGCATCGAAGACGGCCCTTCAGTTGCTCGGAGTCTTGAATTGCCCTTTCCGCTCGAATTAGGAAGCCCTATGCAAGACCCATTAATTATGGTAATTAATGTCCACTATTATGGTAACTTCAACAAACAAGGTCTTTAATAACAACAGCCCAGTCTTGCCTGCAGGACTTCGCTCTCGTTCGGTTGGGCTGCCTGGCGCGAGTGCAGGCCTCGCCAATAAGGGTCGCACGAATACGCAGTAACAAAGTCTTATTCCTGAGGATCCCTTAAACCTAAACGCCCAACTATAACAGCTAAACCTACACCTTCACATGTTTCCGTAGAATGCCGGACCCCCATGAATCAATGCACCGTTGTCTGATTCATCGTGCAGGCTTCTCTTTCGCTCGCCAACGGTAGCAAAAGCGGAAGCAGGCTTTTTCGTTTTGATACACTCACGGCAAAACAGGATTTGGTGACGGATGAGCCTACTTGCGCGTAAGCAGCGTGCACGAATTCTACACTGCTGGTGCTGTAAACGGTGTCCCTGTTCCAAAAGCCCTACTCAAAACGGCTCAACTTGTCGAGACCTACCCCTAAGCCCTACAGGCAGAAACAGGCTTAGCTCGGCAATGCAAAGTAGTCCCCAAACCCAGCCCCTTCCTTCTATCCTTACTTAAGAGCTGCTTTCACTAAGCCGCCAAATAAGGGCCTAAGCTTTGAACCCGCTGAGCTCTGACCCGGGCCCGAACCCTAAACTCCAAAAGCTACGTCTTAAATCCTGTAACTAACTCCTGTGCTAAAGTATCCTTTCAGCCCTGAACAGATCTTGAGTCTTGCCTTTTTGACCCATCAGGCCCGGCAGGATAGATCTTAAATCTTTTAGCTCCTGAACACTGCAGGATCTGACCGGGTATCAATCTTTGAAATCCAGCTGGATGCTCCTGGGCTTGAGGGAGAGGCAGCTACTCGTGGCTTGGCCAATCGCAGATTTCCGGGAAGCCTTCGAAGCATCTAGCCCTACGGTGAACACGAGAAAGGTGAAATAGAAGTTAAGAGTGATTGGTGCTGGGATTCTCTTTGGCGAAAGGGCCTACTTAAGGGCCTTAAGGGCATGGTAATAAAGAGTTCCAGCTTTGTTATAGTACGTCACCGGGTTTGGGTAGTATGATAGGGGCATGTAGGGTTTGAGGAACAATAGCCCGCCATAATACAGGAGGCACCAGGGCTCCCAGTGCAAGAATAGAATAAGCAGAGGCACCTTACCAGGATAATGGCTCGAAAGGGTAGATTTGTTTAAAGGGCTCAGTTTGTTGGATGCATGGGTTGTGGTCTTGATTGGCTTGCTACAATTTTGGGTTCAGGACATGTGGGATTTTAGGAGGCTGTGGGGTTTGGGCCCTTGTAGGGTCAGGCTTCACTCTGTTTGGGTTTCAGGGTTTAGGCTTTTAGGCTTTGTCGGTTCAGTGTTTGGTCTTTAAGATGTTTCGACCGTCGGGTGCTGGGTTGCGGGGTGCCGAGCTCTGGCTGGGTTTCTGGATTTTGGTTCAAGGGGTTTCTGAAAGCTCAGGATGCAGCATCCAGATTTCATGCCTTCAAGTTAGCTGTCGTGTTTGGACTTTTGGTTTGGGCATCGGGAGCTTGGTTGAAGTAGGGTCTGTGTTTAAGATGCGATCTTCAGGGGTTTATGGTTTAGATTTTGGTTGTTTATTATTATTATTCGTATAACTATACAGTATACACTAGTATATTTACAGTATATTGTGTTACACTGTGCTAGAATACAGCCGTGTTAGGAGCCCGTCTGTTTCATGATTCATATGCTATCTATGCGTGGCATCACCCATTCGAAACCAGAAACCCCGAACAACAACGTCTGCAAGTGCAGGACAAGCACGATTAAACGCCGTTGTGAGCATTGCAGGTAACCTTACACCCTAAACCCTAACCCTTGAGCACCAGTTACTTAAAAAGTAGGTTACTAACCATACATTATATACCCCTCAGTAACCCATTATCTATTTAGCCATACACCCTAAACCCTAAGCCCCCTAAACCCTAAACCCTGAACCCTAAGCCTACCCTATATCCTCGGCGCTGCTCCTGCACGCAAGAGGTGCGCCATTTTCTGGCGGATGGGATCGAGTCACAAGTCGGCGACTCACATCTCAGGGCTTTAGGGGTCTAGGGTTTATAGGGTATACATAGGGTTTAGGGTGTATAGGGTTTAGGATTTAGGGTACAGGGTTTAGGGTTTAGGGTTTTGGGGTAGGGTATAGCGGGTAGAGTTTAGGGCTTAGAGGGTCGCTTGCAGGGTTTTGGCATGTCGGAGTACAGAGCTTTCAGGTCCTTACAAATTCAGAGACTAGTGGTTGAGATCAGCGGCGCTTGGGCACGTCTTTGACCTCCTTTGCCGTTGTTGTTCAAACTGGTCCCTTCTGGGTATACGGGATCTCCACTTATCATGTTGTGTTGCTTTTGTATTCCTTCTAAGAGGAGCCAGTGTGAGGTTGAACGAAAAGGGTCTCGAAACCTCATATGCAGTCCAGACAGGAAGTCCTACCAGGGTAGAAGGTTCCACTTGCACTGACTGGGTACAAACGTGGAATCGGGTTTTTGAGCATGGAGTCATGTGCAAAAACGTATTTGGTCTAGGGTTAGGGATAATTGTTGCAATTTCCGAAAATCCGAATCCGGGCCGACGGAGCAGCAGGACTTCCAAATCTGACCGATGACCTATCGCTGTGCAATGAGCCCGTGACGCCCAGTGTGCAAGCCTAAACTCGGGTTTAGGGTTCACAATGTGACCCTGCCGTCCCAGCATCGGAGACAGGACAGGAACGAAGTGAAAACACACCCTAGTTCCGACTAATTAGCACGAACTTCCACTCTGAGTCTTCAAAGCCCGCCAAGAACGAACCGGCAACAACCCATTATGTACATCCCCCGATATTAAGCAGTCTTTTGTTATTCGGGCAGTGTTTCTTGAATGGGCGAAGGGACTATGTACATCTGAACCTCCCTGAGCCACGATTTAGCCGCCTGTAGAAA
This sequence comes from Symbiodinium sp. clade A Y106, assembly GCA_003297005.1. Lineage (NCBI taxonomy): Eukaryota > Dinophyceae > Suessiales > Symbiodiniaceae > Symbiodinium > Symbiodinium sp. clade A. Next base: position 369,809 of record BGNK01000091.1, on the reverse strand, counting down.
TCGTTCAACTCCCCTTCGCTTGAGGCTTTTCTGTGCGAGTTCCTGCCCGATTGTGTGGGCAAGGCCAAAGACAACCGCAACGTCGGGCTCCACCTTCTTCTTGAGGCAGGGGCTGAAAGACAAGTATCTGAAGTATATTCTAGTATATTTCGTAAACGGTAGTATATTGCAGTAGAACATAGCATGGTATAGTATCTTATAGTCACTATAGTATACCTCAGTAGATTACAGTATATTATAAAGTATTCCCGATGGGTTTGGGAATCAAGGGTTCGAGCTTGGGTTGTAGGTTTAAGGGCTGTAGGGGTTGGGGCACGGGGATTCTGGCTACAGAGTCAGGATTGAGGATCTTTTCGTCAATTGTAGGCTTAAGGTAAACCTAGGGTCATGTAGCAGTGCCTTACGGAGGCATGAAAAATAGAAGCCTGAACACTTGCCAATACTTTACCCCTACGGTTCCTGTTGTAATTATTTCCCTTTACCTCAAAACCCTTGTGTAGATTGAATGTCATGCCTCTGTAGTACACGTTTTGACGGAGCGTTGCGTGCGGATAACAAATGACCCTCGCATTCGGAAGAGAATCTTCTGCGAAGTCTGCCTCCTACCATATGACATTTATCTCAACGCCGCCAGCAGCAACTCTCATCGAGCATCCTGCCTTGTTTAAAGACATCCAGTGGTTTGGCGGTTTGGGCTCTGGGTTTTGCTGTTGAGGTTTGGGGTTCAGTGAGCAGTGGCACTGGCATGCGCCTGATGTTAGCCAGTGTTCAAGATACGAAGGATCCCTTGGCATTTGCACAGGCCCCGGGCCGGGAAAGCCGATCTGCGAAGCCACTTTACCCCCTACACCCTAAACTTTAACTTCTTCCTCCTATACAATATATTTCAACCCTGTTACATTCGTGGTTTACAGTAAGGCAAGTTGGACCCCCCGACCTTCGGAAATTCCTGGTTTAAGGCAAGTTTTGCCTTAAACCACGAATGGTCCAAGGTCAGGGGGGTTTTGCCTTAAATGGCTGTTCGTGGCGGNGGTTTAAGGCAAGTTTTGCCTTAAACCACGAATGGTCCAAGGTCAGGGGGGTTTTGCCTTAAATGGCTGTTCGTGGCGGAGCCTTTCGCTCAGAACCGCTGTCTAAGGCAAATTTGACACCGATTTTCGCAATTCGTGGTTTAAGGCAAGTTGGACCCCCCGACCTTCGGAAATTCCTGGTTTAAGGCAAGTTTTGGGTTGAACCACGAATGGTCCAAGGTCAGGGGGGTTTTGCCTTAAATGGCTGTTCGTGGCGGAGCCTTTCGCCACGAACCGCCGCTTAAGGCAAGTTTGACACCGATTTTCGCAATTCGTGGTTTAAGGCAAATTGGACCCCCCGACCTTCGGAAATTCCTGGTTTAAGGCAAGTTTTGCCTTAAACCACGAATGGTCCAAGGTCAGGGGGGTTTTGCCTTAAATGGCTGTTCGTGGCGGAGC
>BGNK01000091.1:330898-368069 GCA_003297005.1 Symbiodinium sp. clade A Y106 | reverse complement strand
GCAAATTTGACACCGATTTTCGCAATTCGTGGTTTAAGGCAAGTTGGACCCCCCGACCTTCGGAAATTCCTGGTTTAAGGCAAGTTTTGCCTTGAACCACGAATGGTCCAAGGTCAGGGGGGTTTTGCCTTTAATGGCTGTTCGTGGCGGAGCCTTTCGCCACGAACCGCCGTTTAAGGCAAGTTTGACACCGATTTTCGCAATTCGTGGGTTAAGGCAAGTTGGACCCCCCGACCTTCGGAAATTCCTGGTTTAAGGCAAGTTTTGCCTTGAACCACGAATGGAACAAGGTCGGGGGGCCAATTTGCCTTCAATGGCGGTTCGCGACCTTAGGCTTAGGGCTTAGGGTTTATTCCTTAGGGTTTCGGCCTTAAAGTTTCGGCCCTAGGGTTTCGTCCTTGGGGTTTAGGCCTTAAGGTTTCGGCTTTAGGTTTTAGGCCTTAACTTAAGGTTTCGGCCCCAAGGTTTCGGCTAAAGGGCTTTGGCTTCAGGGTTCGGCGTTGGGGTTCAGGCCTTAGGGTTCAAGCCTTCGAATTTTGGCCTTAGGTTTGTAGCCTTAGTTAGTGTTTCGCCTTAGGGTCGGGTTCGGGCCTTCGAGCTGAGTCTGGGCTGGCCTTAGCGTTTCAGCCGCAGTTTGGGCTGGTCTTCAGGGCTTAGTGCTGAAAGTGTTGGTTTTTAGGACTTTAGGGTTTATGTGAAGATGCGGAACTTAAGCTTCTGGGCATTTTGGGTTGTCTGGATCTTGTAAGGTTTAGGATGAACACCTGCGGGTTAATTTAAGAGAAGGAAAATGTTTTCTTAATGGTGTGGAGATCTGTGGGTGGGCGGGATGATTTCCGATACCAAGGTAGCGAGCTCAACTAGAGACTGCTCGAACTGGAGCTGCTGAACCCTAAAACCCTAAACCCTAAAACCCGAAAAGCCCTAAAACCCTAAACCCTAAAACCCTAAAGCCCTAAACCCTGAAACCCTAAAACCCTAAACCCTAAAACCCTAAACCCTAAACCCCCTAAGCAACAGGTGATGGTCCACCTCATCGAGCACTTGCACCAAGCGAGTGCGAAGCTTCTCCAGGGCCAGCCCGAGGCGCCATCGGCTGCTGACTCACAGGGTTTAGGGTTTTAGGGTTTAGGGTTTAGGGTTTTAGGGTTTAGGGTTTAGGGTTTTAGGGTTTAGGGTTTAGGCTTCTGACCGGTTGGACGTCGAGGGTACTGCCGAAAACCTGAAGCCGAGATCCTTAGATCCTGAACTTAGGGTGAACTCCGAGCACTCTAAGAGGCTCTTGGACGTAGGAGGTGTATTCATTATCCCCTACTGGACAATACAGTATAGCAGAATATGCTAAAACGTTGTATATGTACAATGCAGATAATGTGGTATAGTGTAATAGGGGATGTTGAACTTTAGACCCTTAGCCCGGCTGCTACAGTCTGCCCATGATGCCTTCATTCATCGTTCGAGCCTTTAGGGATTCTGGGTGTAGGGTTCAGGACTTTCCGAATAGGGCTAGTTCGAGGGTTCGTTCATGCAATCACCACCAAGTGCCCCTGCAAAGCACCAATGTCTGCACATGTGTGAAGAGGTCAAGATGATTAGCGTGGATCTCTCCGACTTTGCCGAGTTCATCTCAGTCGTGCAGAACAGGCTAGTTCTGCTCTTATTCGCGTAAGTTAGTTGGCTTTCGATGTTGTGAGTTGTGGTATGTTCAGTCTTCTCAGTTTGTGCATTGTCAGTTGCTATAGCGAAGTCATACGACGTCACCCCGAATTAATGGAATTAACGACCCGACCTGGAAATGGAAATTAGGTGACCTGTCCTGGCCGGACCGCTGGATTTCTAAGGCCCAGGGATGTGGGAGGCTGGAGGCGGGGGATGAGTCGGTTTAGGGTTTAGGGGTTTAAGGGTTTAGGGTTTAGGGTTAGTCCCCGGCAGGGACTCAAAAATCAATTTGCCGAGGCTCAATAAATTGATTTTGGTGTTGCCGGGCCGGGGCCGTGGGAAGGCTGGAGGCTGGGGAGGCCAGGCAGGGAGTTCAAAATGCACGCTGGGGAATCCCAGGCGGGGAGTCCAAAATCAATTTGTTGGGCAACCTTTCTTCGGCGGCTGTTGTCAACCCAAGCTCGATACATAAACGGTAAATCACCAAAATGATGAAGATTAGTTACGAGGGCCTTTGAACTTTTAAAACCTAAGAATCCAATACTGGCCGGAAAGGTGACCGGAATAAAGCGAAATTAATGACCCGACCCGACCTCTGAAATTAGCGGAATTAGGATGCGACCCGACCTTGGCTTATTTCTTATTTCCATATGCCGAATTATTATAATTCCCCCAGTTGCTTGGCTGCTGTCTTGTTTCATGTGTGCATATCGTGTGCGTATCAATTGTTAGATGTCTCTCACATACTCTGGCATGCCGGTTCAGCTATGGCTACGGGCTTTCTTTTCGGTGGCTGCTGGTTACCCTCAACTGGCAGGCCTGGAAATTGGCTGTTATTCAGAAAACTGCCCCGACGGTTCATTCATATGTTATAGTCTTGCAGCTTGGATTGTTGCTGTCAACCGGGGCCTGTTCATTCAAGCGCGCTTCCTGATATTTCTTCGTTTGCTCAGTTCGTTGCAATCGGCACTTGGGATGGCTACGATTGTGCATGAGTTCTGGTGCGGTTCTGACAAGCCCTTGGGCTGGGGTTGATCTCGCAAGGTTCTTCTTCCCGGGGAGCCGCGTTACAAACTTATCACAATCAGCGTCCATCAGGGCTGAGCGACGCGGACTGTCGGACTCTACAATCCCTACCTTTAGGCCCCAGAGTAGTTCCCTTTTGGGATTACCTTATATGATTCTACATATGAACCCCAAAAAGGAACTACTATGGGGCCTATGGGTACGGGCCACACATGCAGCACTCCATGTAGCCGCATCAACCTGGAGTCTACTCCAAGAGACAAGATGCAAAATGCGAAGCCCTACACAAGCCTTCCCAAACCCTAAACCCCCTGAAACTTAGACTTAAGCCATAAACCCTAAACCGAGTTCCCGAAACTCAAAACTCTAATGTTCGAGCCTGCTTTGGTTTCTGCAGGTTCATCTTCTCTACCTGCATAAGCCGGAGCAAACTCTCCGTGGAAGATTCCCGAAGCCAGGGCCTCAGCAGAAAGCAGTTTTGGTCAGGGTTGGCTATTACGGTAAAGGATTTAGGGTTTAAGGTCTACGGTGACGGTCACCGTATGAATTGAAGGTTTAAGGTAGTGGGCCTTCAGGTCATCAGGACTTCATACCTAAAGCGGCAGGCGTTCTGATTTCTGATATATATATATATATGCATACATAACATACATATATATATATATATACATGACACAAATAATTACACAGGGAAAACCTTCAGAAAGGGTCCGGCAGACTAAGACGAGCAGACTCTTGAAATAAGGACCTGGCCAACCTGAATCCTTTGCTTGCCTTCGAGCGTGGTTTCGCTGTGAATGTAAGTTTGTTTCCTGGGGGGGGGGGAGCTTCATTATCGAATATGTCAAGGGGAACTGCCAGGAATGATGTTGCCGACTAACTACAGGCTTTTCAATCTCTGGAATCAGGTCCGAAATCGAAGCCGTTCAGAAAGAGCTTCACTAGTCTATTGCTCACAATTTCGCGTCAACCTTCGGGAACCACAGGCTTCATTCGTTCTCGCATTTTGCTTCTCTGAGAGTGTAAGTGGCAAGCTTTCTCACCATGTGTCATATGTCGTGATGATGATCGGCATCGCGACTGTGATAAGAACCGTAATCGTGCAATATGGCGAACACAGGAGCAACCGACGGATTGAGGGCATTTGTCCGATTCTTCTTGCCAGGGTTGAAAGAGCCCAGCTACCGTGCAGCATTGTCAGGAAAAGCCCACCACACAACTTTACCTCGCTTTCAGAGTCGGTGGTGATTCAAAGCTTATTCTGGTTTTGAGTAGTCTATCGGAGGGTATATAGTTTATTAGCGGCCCTAGCTTATGATCACGTCGTCTTGCTTATACCGAAAGTTGTGCTTTGTAAGCCTGCGCAAGTTCTTCCTGCACAAGTGTTTCGGCCTTTCGGCAGGACACATAGCAAGCCATAGCATCTACCCGAAGTTGCTGTGCTGGTAGTCTGTGCAAGGAGAACCTGATTCTGCACCCCGTCCGTGGTACTCTAGTCCTGTATAGTTCGACTCTGGAGCGACCGGCTGCATTATCGCGAACGCCATCATCACTCCGTCAGAGCATCAGCACCAACAAACATCGTGACTTGTAGATGCACGGTCTCAAAGGTTGCTATCCTCAACCGAATATACCCCAAACCCCTAACCCCAGGTCCTGACAGCAAAACAACGAAAGCTAGATGCCTAGACCCCGCACCACAAAGCCCAAAGCCCAACAACCTCCGTCCAGAAAGTCTAGACGCGAAGGATGGTATCTACAGATGACCAGCAATAACTGGTCTCGGACACACGAGAAAGACACGGACACCACCACGTTGGCCTACGGAGTCAAGGCCCATCTCATTTTGGGGACACACTTAGGAGTTTCGGCAAGTCGGGGGTTCAAGGGACAGCCCCGAAGAAGGGGGTCCTTGTGGCTCCAGGGCAGCAAATGAGGACTTTTTTGTGTAAGAATTTCAAAGTCCAAAGTTGAGAGGATATTTGAAGTTTGGCTTGCGAAAGGTAGCGGCGACCACGGCAAGACTCATAAGCTTCACGTGGAGGCGATGTCTTTAATGGAGCAGGGTCGGTTTCAGGATGTGAGGGAAGGCTGGCCGGGCTGCTACGCTTTAGGGCTCAGGGTAAGATCTCAGCACCTCTGATGCCAGGAAATGCTGCAGCGCCAGAAGTTCTTGCAAGAGCCTTTGCCAGGAAGTCAAGGACGGCTAGGACGGTCAGAATATGTAGTGAAGTATTTCCTTATACTTGGAGGTTCATGGGTAGATATATGTAGGGTTATAAGTCCCCTAATATGAGTTATAAGTATAGTTACCCTACTTATAACCCCGCTTATAACTACCCATGAACCTCCAAGTAACCTTATATGTAATCTTTGCATCATTGGCTATGGTATACAGCACCCAAAACCTTGTTCTAACTATTAAGGCCTGTAGATCGCGCCTGTGGGTGATTCTCCATCGGCAAGATTAGGAGAGCAAACCATATCTCTTATAGTCTGTACCATGACATGTTGCTATTTACTTTGATTCTGCGATCTACCGAAACAGAATTAACATGTGACAGACAGACCCTATACCCATCTAACCCCTAAACCCTTAGCCGCACTGGCACTTCTGATGCTCCTAGCGAAGTCCCGGTAGGGAAGGTGATCTTTGCCTCATCACGAAAAAGGGTCTCAGATACTCAGGGGCCCTGATGTCCCCGAGATGCCAGGATCCTCCCATTAAGGACCGACACCATAAAGTACCCCTAGTTCAGGAAAGCCCCAACTATGCAAACCCCAATTAGCCGAACTCCTAAAACCTAAACCCTATATCCTAAACCATAAACCCCTAAACCCTCAAACCCCTAACATCCACAGCCAAGGAAGTCATCACGTGACCTGGCCGCAGTTTCGTTTCAGACTCAAGTTCTCGTCTCTGTGCTCGGAGCAGTCTCTTCAGTTGAGTTGTTAAATTCCCGATCCTTACAAGCCCTAAAAACTTTCGGCTTTTTTGCCCTTTGAACCTTAAAACAGTAAACCCGAAACACGAAAGAGATGCCATGGCTTGTTTGCCTTCTCAGAACACGCGGCACTGGGAGCTCTCACTTCGATTCACTGGGCTTCATTCTCATACTACAAGAGCCTTAATGAGGGTTCCTTTACAGGGCTAGTTTAAAGGGTTGAATACGGTTTTTATGTAGGGGTCTAGGATCTGAGGGCCTTAGCAGTTAGACTTGGGTTGTGTGGGTATATTCTGGTGCAATGATTTCTGGTGCAATGATTTAGGGACTACAAGGGAACACGATTAATTATTACTGAATCAGACCCTACATTGTGGCTTCGGAGTTCTGTGTTGATTAGTGGTCTTTTGCGAGTTTTTTTTATGTAGGAGCCATATTTGGTGATTTGTGCTGACCTTCTGAAGGGGAGTGGAGTCTGGAGATTCAGACACATCGAGGCAAATCCTGTAGTCGCCAACCAGAAATTCTTCAGCCGCAAATCCCAAAATCCAAACCCTAACAGTGCTGCCACCTCGGTTCAGGTCACCTGGCGCGTCGCCGGGTGAGGGCCATGGAGCATGATGAAAATGCATTGGCTGCGTCATACGATTTTTCATTCTGATAGTCTGATAGTTTTGAATCACTACATCCGATTCGACGATCTCGTTGAGATCTCGCCATTGTCTCTTGAAGAGAGACCTGCTTTTGCGTGGAAGGCATGGTTTCAGGCTCAGCTCGGGCTTCAGCAATTTACATACGGTCACCCAACTTCCTGTACAACTACCTATCCGTGCATCCTTGTGCCTGTCCGACTGCCCAGCTAGCTTTCTATTCAAGTCTCGCTTAGTGTATGTATCCGTGCATGTATGCATGTGTGTATGTACATACGCATCATTGATGGATGGATGGCTGCATGGATGGATGGATGGATGGATGGATGGATGGATGCATGCATGCATGCATGCATGCATGCATGCATGGATGGATGGATGGATGGATGGATGGATGGATGGATGGATGCATGCATGCATGGATGGATGGATGGATGGATGCATGGATTGAACACATAGTTTGCATGTGCACAGCCGGTGTGCGAGAGAGCAGGATCCATCATAAGGATCGGGAATATGCGGCATGTTCTTCGTCCTCAAGTCATTCCCTTACTTCTGGTCCGCTTGCAGAAATTATGGTTTAGGGGACTGGGGCTTATTGGGCATATTGCTGTTAAAACCATACATGCCTCCGCCACTCCATTTCACCTCGCCCTGGTCCGATGAGGACACCAAACCCCTAAACTTGCCCTAAACCCTAAACCCCTCTGAACCCCTAAACCCTAAGCCCTTGCAACCCTAAACCCCTCTGAACCCCTAAGTCCTAAGCCCTTGCTGCTGTGAGCTACGAGCCCCCCAAAGATGAGGGTTCTGAGCCTCACCATGCCGCCATGTTTCACAGTAACTAGGTTCCCCAGTAGTACCCTTTTACCCTTTTCTTTTTGGGTTCCCTTATTAAAACCGAATAGTAGGAAAAAGTGTACCCTTATTATTAAGGGGCTACTGGGGAACCTAAGAGTAAACGGCTTGGCTACTAGGTTCCCCAGTAGTACCCGTTTTGCCCCCTTTTCAATTTGGGTTCCGTTATGGAACAAGGGCAGCCTTGCCCTGATTATTAAGGGGCGACTGGGGAACCTACCCATAGGCTCCATAGTAGTTCCTTTTTGGGATTTCCTTATAGGATTCTATGTATGAACCCCCAAAAAGGAACTGCTATGGGGCCTATGGGTAGTCTAGGAAGACAGCCTCATCAAGCTTTGAAGCAGTGCGGGTGGGAGCTCGGAGAAGCAGTTCTGACGGCTCTGGGGAAGTCGCTTGGGCTTATGCATTTGTTCTGGTTAAACTACCCATAATAAGGAATATACCATAATTCCCATAGTTTAGGGTCATTAAGGTAATGCCAGAGAATTGCTATGAATTGTTAATAGTGTTACTAATAGTATTCCTGTTTATATTGTATTCAAGCTTCTTACTGCTGTTTAATCTTATTGTCGTGATTTATCTTTCTTATTTGTGCTGATACTGTTGCCGTTATTCGTATTATGACTAATCATGCTATCAGTATTGCTATCATCATCAATGAACATCGCATAGACGTCCATGCACGCATCTCACTCGAAGCTACGCTCGGTGTTGTCCTCTTTGTTGTTGACTGCGGCGCTTCAATGATATCATCCTCCAGTCAAACGTTTAGGAGCACACTTTCAGTTGAAGGTCGTCTCAGTGTGCATCGTACTGCCGTCTTAATGGCATGGGCAATGACAGCACCATCTGGATTCGACTGCCCATGCTCAAATCACCTTCTGTTTGGCCACATTCTCCAAGCGCTTCTGTGTCAGTTTCATTCCACATTGCTACGCAGAGTCGGCAATCTACTTGTGGTTCTCGGCTTGGTTCACAGATAGGATCTGTTCCTGAGATTTCAGGTGGACAACCAATACAAGAAGATGCCCGACCTTCCTCATAGCCTTCAGTCATTCCTTGAATGTTGCATGCCCACGCACTGGACCCAAACACATACTTTAAAGTCCCAATCGAGACACCCTCGTGTAGACCACACAAATGCCCTCTAGTTTCAACTAATCTTTACCTAAACCCTAAACCCTATTTCAGCTTATTACAGGAGCTGGCTGCAGAAGTATCCTGAGCTCTTTCAAGTCTCTGGTCTGCCACGCAGCTGATCTTAGTCCTTGTAGGATCTGGGCGGGATCTAAAAAAAATTGAGGAAGATTGTTGGGACGAGGGCCCTTATAGTCAGAATTTGGTCTCTGATTTTTGAGGCTACTTGTCTTTTGCCTCTTCGTCTTGACACTGGAAAGGCCTGGGTTAGATAGGAGCCAGGTTATATTCTGCAACTTGTAGTCTCTTTGGCTTGTCCGCCTTCGGGTGAAGAAGCTTGCCGTTCGACAAGAACACACACGTTCGGACATCTGCACGGTTTGCCGTTTTACGCACTTGGTTAAACTTCCAGCCAAAGACTGTAGATCAGGGTTGCTGTGGGTCCTTGTCACAGCAGTGATCCTCTCCTATTACACACACAAATGTTTTCCAATGTTTACTTGTCCCTATTAGAGGGCTACCCTCTGCCCTAAATCTGAAAGCCCATCCACCAAATCCTGAACGCTTCAAGGCCTGGAAAAGAAAGCGTGACGCTTTTGATCCTGGGAGGTGGCATGCTCTTGGTTCTCGGGTTGTTTTGCCTATGGGCTTGTGTGTAGGGTTGCCTTGCGGTTTCGCTCGAAGATAAATTAGGCATATTTCGGAATGCTGGAAGCAGGCGCCCGCGCAGCTTGCGGACTTAGAGTCTTACAGTCTTACAGGCTATGGGTATCTTTAAGGGATTCTGCGACGCCAAGTTGGGGCAACGAATGCCGAAGTAGCAGTCTGAACGCTGAAAGCCTCGGTCTCAGATCTCGTAAATTCCACCACGAAGCCTAAACCCAGCCTGAGTTGCAGCATGTAGCAGGTGAGGTCGATGTTCAAGAGTTTAAACTATGTGTGTGTGTGTTGTCGGGGGTTTAGAATCCTGTAGTTTTGGGCTGTGGGTTGAGGGGTCAATCTTGGTGGATGCCTGTCGACTTGGGCCCAAAGCCCAGAGCCTAAGGCCTGCTGCTGAGTTTTTAGGGTTTGGGATTTAGGCTGCCGAGGCGGAACCTCAGGGTGAGACTAATGGCAAGTGTAACCATAAGACTGCATGATCTATGCTGCGGTTTCCCTTATGACAACCTGAGCACACCTAGCACTGCGGGTCCTCCCCCCTCCCTTTGCATACCCGGCATACCCCCGCTGCCCGCCCTGTCTGGAGACACGGCCTTCTTTCGCCTTGGCTTGAAAAGGGAATTAGAGGATGGTAAGCCCTCCTCCGGGGACACGCCAAGCCTGGTATAATACAGGGGGATATGAGGGGGTGGGGGACTGGGAACGTAGAACACGGACGCATATGTACATTTTTTCTTGTCTTTGGAAGCATTTGCACTCCCAGGGTGGCCCGTTCTGCTTCATTACAGGTCCCGGGCTGGCTTCAACAAGTCTCGTTTAGGGTTCAGGCGCTAGAAATACCTGCAACGCGAAGCACTGGTTCGGATGTGTAGAGCTTCAACCTAAGTTACTAAGTATCAAAATCATCACCCTGAGCTCAAACCCTAAACGCTATTAGGCTAGACTAGACCATATCATCTCGCAAGATAAATTACAGTCTGAAGCCCTGGCATTCTGCCCAACATGAAGGCCTTTGCATTTCAGAAAGGGAACCAGGCAGCTCATGACCCGAAAGCTGTGTTGTCGCGAGCCGCCTAAACCCTACATTCCGGAGTCTGAAAATTGATGATGCGACTGATTCCCTTATCGTGACTTCATACGGATGTTATAACATGCCCCGGAAATCGGTTCGAATGACTTAGTTTCTTAAGTACCATAAACCCAAGCGACCTGTATTTTCCAGGTGGTTCCGGACCTGGTGGTGGCGAGGCACGAGCAAAAACACTGCAGGCTATAAGTGTGGCCATAGTTTGTCAGAGAAAGGTGTCTAAATGGTTCTTGATGGATCTATAATTATAAGGGTTCTATGAGCTTGTTGGGGGGCTGAGGCCCTTATTGGTCCTTCAACCAATGTAATCAAATGTTTAGTTACGAAGTGTCTGTCCTGACTTAAAGTGTCCTTGGGAACCCAAGCTCGACTGCTTGCAACGACGCATGCATTCTTGTCATTACGGGTGACAACATGGATTGGTGAGTTCGGCAAAGTTGCGTGAATTCAGATAACCCAGACAGAAGAAGCTCCTGAAGCAATGGAAGGGAGTGTCTGGTTCTTGTGTTTATCAACGACTGCACATGCATGTATGGAAGTCTACATGATCCGTGGTCAGTCTCATCATCATCACCGTTCTCATCCGTTGTCAACTACTGTTACTACCCGCGATCGAATACTGTGGCTAAGTCTGTGTTTGCCATGAGGATGACGATGTTGCTGATGTTGTTGAAGATGATGATGATGATGATGATGGCGATGACGATCACGATGATGGTGATGGTGGTGATGATGACGATGCTCATGGTGATGACGATGATGCTGACCATGGTGATGATGGCGATCGGTAGCTTCATCGTTAGGCCTTACAGTGCTACAGGTCACGACAGCAATGGTATTGACAGATTGAAGCACCATCTGTTCAACACTAAACTGTGACGCTTTGATTTTTCAGACGGCTTGAACGCCAGCAGTGTGGCAGGTGAACGGTATGCCAGCACCGGTCGGGAGCCCTTTTCGGAGTCGTCTATTTCCGACTTTCCGGTCTTGTTTAGCAAGTGGAGCTGAAACCCACAGCTAGGAGCCTCAACAGACACATCTGTTTTGAGGTATCTTTACGTACTTGGTTGAATTAGAGGTGCGCATTACAATCCCAGCCTGATTCTGGTGGTCGGAGCCTTCGAGCACCATTTGTTTTTCTCACGCTTCTTCGGGGCAACAGTTGCGTTGCTACATCTAGGGATAGCAAAGGCTTCTGAACCCCAAATCAAGGCACACCGATTGCCTTGACCAAGGTCGGCCCGCAGCACGCATCAGGTCCGGATTGTCCCGATCACGACTTGACGGGCTGGTGGTCTTGAATGTGGGGCTTGAGGGTTCCTTGTCGAGCGTTTCGGGTTCAGGGTTCGGCACAGCTTCTTGGTGGATTTGCTGGACATTGGGCGATGCCTGTTGTCTTGTCTTGTGCCTGGGGCTAAATTTCGCCCACACTCTAAGCCGTAAATGCTAAGTCTAAGCCCCTAAAACCGTAAGACTGGATTCCATGGCATTACCTGCCTGGCCGCGTCGTTGCAGTTGCCGAGCTGGAAGCCACCAAGAAGCAGGAGGACGAAGACAATGAGTTTCAGCCTGAGAAGTCAGAGTTTATCGGGTTCGTGAGGTTTGTGGGGTTTAGGTTGAAAGTTAAGGGGGTTAGGGGTCAAAGTGTAGGGTTTTAGTTTTAGGCCTTACTGTTTAAGTGAGGTTTTAGGAGTCACGGTGTAGGACTAATACCTAGCTTGAGACTAAGGTTTTCATTCTAGGTCCTTAGAGGGTGGACCCGGGAAGTCTGAGGTTCAAGCGGGCTTCAGAGTTGCGAGAGTCAGCGGCTTTCGGGGTGCAACTTCCGTACTTCATTTACGCATATAACCCAGTATAGCATAGTATGCCATAGTGTACTATACCATAGTATAATAGTATAGCTTAGTATCGTGCAATGTAGTATTTCTTGTTTCGAAGTTTGGCTATGATTTAAAGAATGCCGTGTTCAGGTTATTATCAGGTTTAGGGTTGGGGGGTTTCGGCTGTAGGGCTTTGCCTAAACCCTAAACCCCAAGGGTTTCGGGTTTAGGGTGGAAGAGCTCGGCAAGGAAGGCGGCTGGCCTGGGCCTCTACCAGGAATCCACCGGCCCCCAGAGCCGGAAGAGCTCTCAGCCTCTAGACTTTTGGGTACACTCCTAAAGCAAGGCATACTATAAGGTAAAGAACGGTAGAAGACATAGTATATATATATATACATATACCTTCGTTTCCTCACGTGCAGGCACACAAAACTGTATTCTTTCGCGGCTTAGTCAACCATCCACCATCTATAGCGTTGTAAATCACGACCTTCACGACCACACATCATTGTTGAGCATCTGTACGAACCTTGTCCCCGGATTACTTGCAGATACTTGCCCTCCAGAGAGCACTGCATAGTTGCCTAGCTTTCCCAGAAGCAAACATCCTGTCAAGACGTGTTATTGCTGCCCGGAGAGGTGCAGGGGACGATGTTCCAAAATCCGCAATCAACGACAAGTCTTTCAAGCAGCATGGACCCAAAACCGTAAACCGGACATTCCAAGCCCTAAAGGAGTTTCCGGGAACTGCTGCCCCTCGAGGACTCATAAACCCCGCAACTCGCGGCACAGGTCTGCCATCCAACTCAGAGGATTACCATACCGTGCCACGATGCAGGATGTGAAGGACTGTGGAAAACATGGTTTAGGGATGTATGTTTTCGGTGGAGGGGTTTGGGGCGTCAGGTGTCCAGCTCTTCGGGCTTCATGGTGCTCGGTTCTGTTTTGTGTAAATGGGTAATCGGTACTGTCTACAGCTCGATTATCAGGGTAATCCTCAGCATCATCAATGTCATCAACATCATCATCAACATCGGCAAAGCATTTACGGTTTTGTGGGGCGTGCAAGTCTGCATCATGTTCAGGTGAACTTTGCTGATTGCAGCACAGATTTAGGGTGCTTGCTGTCAACGGCCAGATTGCTCTAGAACCCTAAACCCTAAACTAGAGGGCTTGAGGGGAGCCGCGGCTACAGAGCATCTTGCCACGGCTGTTCGCAGGTTCTTGCGGGATTCTTGCGGCTGTTGACATTCATTCGCCCGAAATCCGAAACCCTACGCATCTAAACCCGAAGCATCCAAATCCCAGGCAAAAAATATCAGAGACCCCTGAATCCCCACCGTCCTACATCCCACAGCGCGGATCCGAAACTTACGTCTTGGGGGCTTCGGGGGTTTTGGTTTAGGGTCCAGGGTCGTCGTTTGGGCTTTAGGCCTGGCAGCTTTGCTGTTTCCCAAAAAACTTTCCCGGCCCAGGCCGCATCTTGGTGTATAGGTGCTTCATAAGCATCTGACAGTGCTTGATGTCATCTTCTCTTTGACATGAGCCGCAGGGTGGTGTTGATGCTTTGTCTGTTTTATTTCACTGTCTACCTTGTCACATCCTAAGCCCTAAGCCGCCACAAGACCTTCGAGACTCTCCTGAAACTTGCTGCGACAGCTCCGGCCAGAATTTCCTTGGTCACCACGCCAGAAACCTCAAGAACGACCCCAATGCAGTACAGGCCGTGAGAGTTTAGGTTTTAGGGGGCCGTGGGATGGGAGTTTCGGAAAGTGTAAGGGGTCTTTGTTCAGCGAGGAGTATGGTTACAGTACTGCTTGAGGGTTCCACGCCTTTAAAATTTCATATTTGGGGGCTATATTTTCATGCTTGGTCTTCGGGTGGACTTTGCATGTTCAGAAGCCCCTGACAGGCCTGGCTGTTTGACTGCAGGAACATTGAAAGACCAACTTCCAACCTGAAAGAAGCTCTTTTCTATGTTACGGGGATTTAGAGATTGTGCTAAAGACTGGATGAGAGTCGTTGCCCTCCGACTCCGAGGTACTCATGCTTTTGTACAATCGTCCTGTGCACGTGTCCGAGGAATGACTATACAAGTTGACTAAACAAATACAAACAAATAGAATTTGTTTAAGCAAATATGAATGTACACATGCATACACATGTTTACACAGGTTTACACATGTTTACACATGTTTACACATGTATACATACGTTCATACACACATACAAAGAGTTGTATATACATACATATACATGTATATGTACACTCAGACACGCATAGAGAGGCACTCTGCAGATGGTCATCTGTACACATGCACACATACATGCTTAGATCCGTAAGCATTTAAATGTACACAGTTCGATCCATCCATTTGGCCGTCCGGCCATGCGTGTTGTTTCGTCTTGTCCGCAGTAACTGGTATACACAGCCTCCCAGAATCTCTCCATCCGTTCCTCATGCGACAGTTAGTGCTGAACCGGGACGGTCGGCCGTCCGGCTTCGGCAGATGTCAGCTGCTGGACGGCATGTTAGTGCAGTGCAACAGCACAGGGAAGGGCCTTCAGGGAGGGGCTCTCAATGCGGGTTAGAAATTTGTAAAGGATTTGTACAGGATCTATAGGGATTCATAAGGAGTCCTATGGGCAATGAGGATGTTGCAGGCTTACAGGCTCAAAACCTGGGAGCCAGGTCTCAGACTCGGTTTTGTTTGGAATATGTTTGTGGTGTCATAAGTGTGCACTATGCGGGCTGTTACTGCCATGGGAGTAGACCCGATTTATAATACCGCGCTCTGAGGGCCAGAATAGTAGAATGCAGTTGTAACCTTGCTAGATTTATTCATGAGGCTCTCCATGACTCGTGTTGGCAGAAGGTGTAGGCAGGCGCAATCAGACCAGAAGGATGCTGTCAACAGACAAGCACTTCGATTTCTAGAGGGGCCTAAGTAATTACCTATACTATTTTGGGGGGCTCCTTATTATGTTTATAGTATAAGGGGCCCCAAAGCCGTATTCTAATTATTGAGGCCCCCATATTAGCATCATGAAGGCCACCGCCACTGCCATCGTCGTCACCATTGTTGTCATCACCAGTACAGTTAGTCGTCAACGGAATCACGTCTTCACATCGCCACCACCACCACCATCATCACCACTGACAACCAGCACCACCTCCATCACGGTCACCAGCATCATGTTCTTCATAGATCGCCCTCATTCCCATCCCCATCCCGGTAATCCTCACATCCACCGTTGCAAGCATCATGGGCATCATCATCGTCATCATCACAGTCACCTCCTCATCATCATCATCATCGCAGTCATCAGCAGAAGTACTGGCATGACAGCTTTTCGCATTTTCATGGTCACCGTCTTCATCAGAGCAGCATCACTTGCAGCGGCATGGGCATGATCATGGGTACACTCGTGTACACCCAGAGGATCAACGTTACTTTAGTCATGAACAGCATCACAGTCTGTTGCTTGAGTTTCCTCAACACCATTGATCGGGGTAGCTGCGGCACAGAAGGCGGTTGAGACCACCACGAACGCCATCAGCACGACACAGACGATTTCACTTCCGTTTGTTTCAGTGGCTAGCGGCTTGCTCTCATCTCTCATGTTGCACTAGAGTGACCCCGAATCCCAGGCATCCGACACGTTGCTACCCGCCAAGAAGCCAAACTCACCCTTCCAGCCAGATCCCTGCAAGCTTTCGTGCTACTCCTGATTTAGCTTCCGATGCGACCATTCAAGACCTGCTTATTCGCAACAAGAGGTTCAAAACGGCGGACCAGGCGAGAAGGTGCCGAGACGAGTTGCCTGAGCCTCACGATCGTGTGGCACTAGCATCAGAACGTTACATGGCGAGTATTGTGATAACGCCTCAAGTCTGCTGATCATGATGGTGATAATGATCATCGTACTGCTATCGATGAAGAAGAAGATTTTGCTTATGCTGATGGTGGTGTTGGTTGTTGCCAGTCATGCCGATGATGACGGTGATTGTGGCCAGGTGCCGAGGAGGAGGATGTTGATGATGACGAGGATGATGATGATGATGGGGACGATGATTATGATGATGACGGCGTCGGTGGAGGTGCCGGTTCTGAACATGGTGGTGGTGGTGGTGGTGGTGGTTATAATCTTGGTGAAGTTGCTGCTGATAGTACGTCACTCGTACCAGGGCGATTGCTAGTGTCTGTCTTCATATCTGTTGAACTGGACTTCGGTTCTCTGAAATCCGTGTATTAGATTATGCTAGAAACAGGCAGTGGGTACTAAGCAACCGCATTGCACTAATTGAAACCTTTGCGCAAGACCCGTAATATAGACGGCGTAATACGTAAACTCTAACTAGAGTTTTTTTGGGTGTAGAGCAGGCTGCGAGGCATACAGGCATACTATCACTAGTTTCACATAGCACAACCCTTGATCTTTGGTCACGGCGAAGGCACATGCAATTCATGGAGGCGGATTTGCCTTGAGCGGAGTTTGTGAATGTAGGGGCTCAGGGTTTAGCACGGGTGCTATATAAGGTCTCTAGAAGGGTGCTGTGAGGTATCCATTAGTTTCTTACAGGGGTTGATTTAGGGTTCTACTACAGGAATTCTAGTAGCTTCCATGCATTTGGATTCTTTTCGGCTTCGAAATATTAGTTCTACGAGTGTTCTGTAAGGGTTCTATGCGCTTCTATATGAGTCCTACGAGTGTTGCATCATGTGGGTTCTTTGCGGCTTTCGGTATGGCTTTCATTAGGGTTTTATTCCTATCATACAGGGTTCTATACGGGTTCTCTTGGTGTTCTACAAGGGTTCAGTTCAAGGGTGCTACTAGGGTTTAGGGTTTAGGATTTGAAGTCTGAGCCCACGTTTTGTTGCGGAGTGTGTGTATGTATGTATGTATGTATGTATATGCATATACATACATATGTGTACATATGTATATCTGTACATATGTCTGTATATATGTATATATGTTTATATGTATGTATTTATGTACATATGCATATATATGTATATAGATATCTATATATTTATGGGGGAATATATATATATATACATATACATATATACCTATCTATATATCTATCTATATCTCTGTCTATATATCTATATATCTATATACTTATATATCTATATAATTATATTTCTATATATATATATATATATGTCTATATATATCTGTATACATATATATATATATTATCTATTTATCTATCTATCTATTTATCTATTTATCTTTGTATCTATGTATCCATATATCTATATCTCTGTATATATATATATATATATATGCTACCCGCTCCCTCAAGAATCTATGCGTTTTAATTCTTCGCTGTGCTTGTACGGCTTGGACAATCTACCAACGATGTCAGACCTCCCCCGACTGCCCACGTGTATATGTATTTATATATATATATATATGTATACTCATGGGTGGGGATGTGTCCATATATATATATATACATATATGTACGTATATATATATATATATCCGACCCCGCTAATACCAAGAGATTCATGCATTTTGACCGGTTCGCAGAGGCTGCTACTACTACTACTACTACTACTAATACTAGTACTATTACTACTACTACTACTACTACTACTACTACTACTACTACTACTACTTCTACGACTACTAACTACTACTACTACTACTACTACTACTACTACTACTACTACTACTACTGTGACTGCTCCTGCTACTGCCATGCCATTGAGATGGCACCCTCCCCAGGACCAACCTCGACCATTTAATCGCTCATGTGTGTCTTTGTGTTGTTCCAGGTACTGGAAACACTGTAAATACTCTAGATTATTGTGTATCGATTTTTTTGGTCTACTGTGTATGCGCATCACAAGAGCTGTGGAGATAACAAAGCCAAGAGGGGCAGAGGACCCCATTCAAATATTGAAACGAATTGAAAGTCAATATAGCGGATCCAAGATTCAAGATCCAAGATTCCCCAGGACTCCTGCGAGGATTCTTGGATTCAGGGAGGGCCATATTGAAATATTGAGGCCATCTTGAATATCAATATAGCGGATCCAAGATCCATGATCCGAGATTCCTCCCCAGAAATCCTGGGGAATCGCTGAAATATTGGGCCGCATTGGGTTTCAATGTGGTCGGTTTGTGCGGACAGTATATGATCTGAGACACGTGAGTGGAAGGAGGGGTTTGTGCGGTCATGGGGAGACGATCGTGAGAGGAAGGATGGTCATGAGGAGATGATCGTGAGGGGAAAGAGCTGAAAACAGACAAAATACATAGGTTTTTTTTGGGGGGATGTATATACGTATATATGTATATATGTATCTATGTGTATATGAATATATGTATATATGCATATATGTATATATGTGTATGTGTAGATATGTAGATATGTAGATATATGTAGATATGTATATATGTATATACGTATGGTGTATACTGTACAAACATGTATATGTATATAT
Source organism: Symbiodinium sp. clade A Y106 (assembly GCA_003297005.1). Lineage (NCBI taxonomy): Eukaryota > Dinophyceae > Suessiales > Symbiodiniaceae > Symbiodinium > Symbiodinium sp. clade A. Next base: position 349,757 of record BGNK01000091.1, on the reverse strand, counting down.
ATATATATATGCTTACATGCATGCACACATACGTAATTATATATATAGAGAGAGAGGGGGGCATGCATGTATATATGTATGTAGGTATGCATGCATGTATGTGATGCCGTTATGCATGCAAGTATGTAAGTCTGTGTAGCTATGTATGTACTTATGTACGTATGCCTGTCTGTATGTATGTAGATATGTGTGTACGTATGTGTGTGTATGTACGTATGTACGTATGCATGCATGGATGTATATGCATGTACGTATGCATGTCTATATGCACGGGTGTACGCATGCATGTATGCATTTATGTGTGTGTGTGTGTGTATTCAGACATATATGTATGTCTGTGTGTATGATGTATGTATGATGTATGTGTTTGTGTATGTATGTATGTATGCATGTACAAATCCATGTTTTTGTCTATGCCTGTGTACCGGTCTTTTCATATGTATTTGTACGAATATGTGTACTTGGATAAGAATATGATGTATATGTATTCGCATATGTACGTATATACATACATTTCTGTATATGTTTGCAATTGTGTGTGTTTGCGAATGTATACATATATATATATATATACACACACACACTTATATTCATTTATATCTTTACTCATAACTGGCCATTGTGCAGTCATGTTGGCTTCTATCTTTTCTGCCACTAGAGAGTGGTTTAATTCTGCCAGCTCGATTCCGCATGGTTCATGGTGGCCTCGGGGCATTTGCCATTTGCCGGTTGTAGATTTTCCGCCGACCGTTTCGAGAATTGTTTTTGCGGGATTTCCGCGGTCTACGGCGTGTTTTAGACTGCAGGTTTGTTTCGAGTTATATAATGGTTTCTTATACTGGCCTCCCTCAAACCGATCTGGAAAAGTAGACGGCAGCCGCTGCTTCCTGCCCTGTCGCTGCGACTGCACTTGCTACCAGTACTGCTCTTGGTACATGCGGTCCTGACCTGCAAAACATTGGCACAAGTTATGTAGAAGCCTCATTTCCCTTAGGGCCTACGGGCTTTCTACAGCAGAACAGTATACGGCCTCCGACAACCCCAGTCTAGTTACTTGCACCTCTACATTGTCCCATCTGTATATTACGTACTCAGGCCTTCAAATGATTCAAATGCCTGCACAGGGACATTTTTTAAGCCAGTGTACGAACTCTACATATTATGTACACGAGCCCCTGTTATTCTGACCCCTACACTGCTTCAGAAACCGGAGTATCCCTCAAACAACCTAAAAATCTCCCTAAACCTTAAACCCCAAACCCTAACTCTGCTCCCTAAACTCCAAACTTTCCCGGAGGTGTCCGGCGGTGACAGGGCAGATCGGGACAGGGGAGCGAGCCCGGCAAGCTTCCCCGAGCCTTCTGGGCGAGGCTAAAATCCTTCAATGTCCAGAAAAAGATAGCATTACCGCCACAGTTTGCAGTGGTTCCGGTAATGAAGGAGTCGCTCCATCAGCAGCAGTTGTAGTATGAGGTTGCCCCCGAAATCAACAAGAGCAAGTGCGACGTGCCAAAAATGCGTAGCAGCAATAATGGCAATGAGCAGAACACGGAATCGTTCGCGACAATGGCAAAATTGCCAGAAGCGAGACCCACGGGGTGACGATGACGGTGATGACTAAGGCCATGTTGAACATGATGCGGTTGCGGATAATCAATGATAGTGCCATCTCTTAGCAATTAGCGGCAGCTAGTCACGGGGGGCGGTAATTGTCAAGCACAACCACGCACTTTGCTTCGCCCCAAACCCTAAGGCCCGAACCCTGCACGATTATATGACCCTAAACCCTAAACCCTAAACCCCATGGGTGAAGCCAGGATCGTTATGTGGAGATTTTCCTGTACTCGGAGCGGCCGAACAAGCTGCGCTTCAAGAAGACGGCAGGGCCTTCGGTTTCGGGCGTGGCTTGGGTCTAGTAACATGGGCCGGAACAATTGGTACTGGCAATCCCCTACCATCGCTTTATCATGATCGTCTCCCCGTTCTGCCGTGCTCTGCCTTGAGCCGCAGCTGATCTGTTGTGCAGTTCGGCCTGGCTTCGTGATGGCAGGTGGTCGGTCTGCCGGTGTTGCTGACTGCGCTGCCTATTGCCCAAAGTTTGCTTACTGCTGAGCTTTCGATTCGAAACTTCAGTTGAACAGGCTGCCGCCGGCTCGAAGATTGCACCATTTACGGTCACCAGTTCCTCGAATCGATATACGGGTCGGCCTATAGGTTTTACGTAGCTTTGGCTTATCTGTGGTGACGGAATTGGTCCGCGTTCAGGAGAATTTGGTTTAGCTGGAGACGGCGGTGACAGCCCCACTGTACGTTGAATCATCCCTCCCAACGCCATCCGATGCCATTGACCCTGACCCGGAATCCCAAGAAGAACCCTAAAGCCTGAACCCAGTCCTCCTCAGCTGGAATGCCCAAGAACTCTTGAAAGGCTTTCGGTGGCGAGTACGATCACGAGGCGGAACAAGAAATCGAGGCCTGCGATTTCTGCCCACCTCTGTAGCAGTACTCCCTAGTTTGCAAAACACCCCGCTTTCACTACGAGGGATCGTCGTTATCACCGTAATGGCTCTACACCCTGAACTAGCCATAGCCTGTCTTCTTATAGGTAGAAAGGTAGACATTGAAGTCGAACCTGATCTTTGTATCACGTCTACGTGGGATTCCAGAAAAAACAGGTTCAGCTTATGAAGGGGCCCTTTTTTCTGAGTTCTGCATTCCAGTCCCCTCCTTTCTGAAATTCCGGCGTTCCACACCACACATACATGTGGTAGTTTCTCCCCAATACCATCTCGAACTACATTTGGAGTTTAGGATTTAGGGTTTTAGGGTTTATAGGGGTTAGGGTTAATGGTGTTGTCCTCCTCGAGGGCTGGAGCTTTCAGGGCATTATGGCCGCTCCATAGTTTAGTACGACGTTCTGCCTCATCTTGGTTGCTACTCCAGTGCGCGACAAGTTCTTGAATGCGCAGCTCCCTGCGGGCACAGCAGATGCAAGATGTCCTTTCAAGCATTTTCACGCAACTGTCGAAAAGATCCTAAACCCTTATAAACCCGAAACTTCAAAACCCCGCATTCTCAAGCCCTTCCCAAGCATGTGCAGGCACTGGGCGTCACCAAGCAAAAAGTCCTCGATGAATGTCGGCAGTGCGGAGCTTACCTCGAACTGGGCTCTGGAGTACCATACTTCAATACTGTTAAGTTCTTGATTCTTGAAGGAGCCGAATTTTCTGTGATTTTCTTTCTGGCTACTTCGCTATAACATAACATCATGTGAGAACCTCAGCCCTAAACCCTAAACCCGTGCACACCCTAAGTTCTACACCCAACACCCTTGGAGCCGCCAGCCCTATATGGGGAGGTGCCAAAATCAGGGTCCCTTTTGGGGTACCTTAAATAGTAGGACCCGTACTATATTAAGGACCCAAAAAGGGACCCTAATTTTGACAACCACCCATATACACCTTATGGGAGTTTCCGAAAATAGGGGACCGTCATATAGCACCCTACATGGTAGGATCCTTATTATAAGGACCACAAAATAAGGTACCCCTAATTTTTCGGAAACCCCCTTATAAGCCCTAAACGCCAATCTTTCTCGAGTTCAGGGGGTCTTGTTGGGCCTCCACAGGCTTCCTTTTGCTGAAGATCCCACTTACTTGGCGCTGTCCAAGCCCATATTAATGATATGCTGAAGCGTCCCTCCATGCGCATGTCATAGTTCTCTAAATGGGTTTGTTGTTCGGTGCCCAAACTAGTACGGCACCTTGTAAAAAGGACCCTAGAAGGGACCCTACTTTAGAGAACTACCCATATGCTAAAGCCTCCCCTCCGTACGCATGTCGCATGGTTCTGGTTTACATAGAGTTTCAGGATTTCTGGACTGTTTTCGGGTTATAGGAATATAGGCCGGAAACGCCACAGAGTTGTAGAAGACTGGAGCTGGATATTGGATTGGGCCTGTTTGTCAGGGGTTGCATTCGCGAGCACAGCCACCCACAAGCAGTGAAAAGAAGCACGGGCCAATAGCAACTTAGGTCCTAATTGTAAATGGTCTTGGGTTTAGGGCTACATACAAGATGAAACATCCTTGGCTACACAGAGATGCCGAGATGATCCCGTCTGGCTTATCGAAACTTGGCTGGGTTCTTGCTACTGTAGGAAATTTGAGCTACCATAACAGGGGTCTATAGTACGCAGTACGTTTTTTTTTCAGTATGGTAACTTAAATTGCACAATTTCCTTAGCAAGAAACCCAGTCGGTCCCCAGCCAAGGTTAGCTGAGATCTCAGCAGAATCCTAAACCTTCCATGAAGCTCAAGAAAGCCGGGAAAGCCGCTTGCAGTCCATCTACACCCTGAGCCTTGGAGTCCGAAAATCGTAGCCCCGCAGCCATCCGCAACCTTAACTTCCAGAAGCCCAAGTTGCCCAGGCATATGGGCATGCCAGGTAAGTCGCCACTTCTCCTCAGCATGCGCCTCGCTCAGAGCAAGCTTCGGGGTCAAGGTGTTCGGGGGTTTAGGTCGGATTTTGGGGGACATCATTTATAACAAATGCAGAATAAGGAACCCCACGAATGAATAGTATTGGCACTTATTCAGGCTTCTGTTTTGGGTGCAGTTATCGCGGGCTGAGGTTTTCAAGCTTACAGTTTAGAACTTTGGACTTTGGGGTTGTGAGGCTCATGGTGTAGAGTGCATTTATGCGGTGTCAATCACTGGGCCAATCAGCCCGAATGACATGTTGAACTAAAACACCCCAAGGATCCATGGATATCCTTCCATACGAGCCCAACAACTCCAAATCGGAACCCTATCAACACCCGATAAACCCCGAGCCCCGAAACCTACACGTTCTAAACCCTAAACCCCTAAATCCTAAACCCCGAACCTTAAACCCTGAATCCCAAATTGAATCCTAAACACTAAAGCCTACACCACCAGACGCGAAGGCCTTTACGCCTTGGGCACCTACCCTAAACCCTAAACCCTAAACCCCAATCCCTGAACCCCAAATCCTCACAAAACACCATTGATTCTCGAGGCTGGGGGTGGCTTTGTCGCCCGGGTCGCGATTGTGACCCACATTCTGCGTATGGCTTGCCATTGCTGTTCTGCCGTCTGAACACTCCATGATTAGGCAGCGCGAGGTTTTGTGACATTTTCAACGGGAACTTGTGCCAGTTTTGCTTGGCTTCCAAGAGCTTCGGGAGTTGGGGCTTCTGAGTATCCTCTAGTTGCTCTAGTTGGTGTTTGAGGGGTTTGCGGTGTTGGTGTAGGATCCTTGGCCTTGGGTGTAGCATTTAGGGAAGTGCTTGTAGCGGCGAGGAAGGTTGGATTTTCGGGGTCCAGGGTCTTGGGTGTCGGGCCGAACCTTAAGCCCTCAATCCTAAACCCCTGCCCTACACGCACCAGCATTGCATGATGAATCGCATGGCATTGGTTTTCTGATCTTCGCAAACGAATCCCCAGGGCAGGCTGGGAATTTCCGGGCCGGACACGCCGTGTGTCCAAGCTTGAACGTAGCAGGGGCCAGATATTTTGCTGAGTGCTTGGTCCTTTCAGAGGAGAAAGTTGTGGGACAGTCTCCTGATTCTGTATTCAGGTCCGGTGTTGCATCGGTGTTTTGATCCATCCTTGTCATTAGGAATGAGCTTGACTGCAGTTTTACCCAGGGTGATAACATAATATAGCCTGAATGACGCGAATTTGGAGAACTACCCATGTATTCATCACCTCATACCCATATTCCTCGGCGACCCGTTTTGGCGGCGTCTGCATCTCTTTCCAGATTTTGGGGTCGCCGACCACCTGTTTTGGCTCCCTGGTGCTTAGTAGGGAATGGGGGAATGGATCAGTCCCTATATAATCCCCAAGAACAGTCCCCATAACCCTTTCCTCCATTCCCTACTAAGCACCAGACAGGGACTATCGATACCCTAAGACCCATTATAGAACCCTTCTGGAACCCTATATAGGACCCTTTAAAGGAACCCCTAAAGGAACCCTAAGACCCATTATCGAACCCTTCCAGAACCCTTATAAGACCCCTTTAAAGGAACCCTTAAAGGAACCCTTGCAGGAACCCCATTCCCTACTAAGAACCAGACAGGTCTGGGTCCTTGTCGGATACATAGAAGGGTTAAACATGATCATTTTTAATATAGCCCCGATATAAGAAAACCCAAGAAGGGTTAAACATGATCATTTTTAATATAGCCCCAAACCCTAAACCCTAAACCCAAAACCCTAAAACCGAGTTGGGGAGCGGCAGGTACTTGAAGAAGACCGACCAGGGTCTGAAACATTTCTTGGCGCAGCAGCCGACTCAGACAGTTTATAGGTTTTGGGGTTTAGGGTTTAGGGTTTAGGTTTGGGGGTTTAGGGGTTTAGGGTTTAGGTTTTGGGGTTTAGGGGTTTAGGGTTTAGGGGGTTTAGGGGTTTAGGGTTTAGGTTTTGGGGTTTAGGGGCTTAGGCTTAGGCAAAAAAGCTTAAACCCCCGTTCAAGCAAGTAGTAGTGATTATAGGACTATAGTAAGTAGCAGCAGAGCAGGAACAGCACCTGTACCCTTCACCCCAAACCCCCAACGCCTTGAACCTCTATCTATCTCTCTCTAACTGTCTGTCTCTGTCTCTTGTCCCTGACTCTCTCTCAACCGCTAGCCTGCCATCCTGAGCCTATATTTCGGTTTAAGTTGTAATGCTCTAGACTCTAGAGTGTGAGTGTTTGGGATTTGGGGTTTACGGTTTGAGGTTCTGCAACCCCAAGAGTCGGCGATGCAAGACTTCTGTGAGCTCGGAATTGCCACGTCAACGGCAATCCCATCACCTGTCAGCAGTATCAGATCAAGGAAGAATGCGAAAGACCATCCGAAACCTACCCCAGTTGCTCCCTGCAGTATGCAAGTCGGGAGGATACCTACACAAGGAGTGCCCATACATACCGCTCAAAGTGGTCTCAGTAGTACGAATACCGGCAGGGAAACTACAGCTGCGTTTATTTCTGTTCGTCTGGTGATGGTTGTTTGATATGTATGTATGTATGTATCCACGTATGCATACGTGTCTGTCTGACTGTCTGGCTGTCTGTAGGTAGGTAGGTAGGTAGGCATGTATGCATGTGTGCATGTGTGTATGCATGTATGCATGTATGCATGTATGCATGTATGTATGCATGCATGCATGGATGGATGGATGTATGCGTGTGTGCGTGTATGTTGGTATGTATGTATGTATGTATGCAGGTAGGTATGCACGTATGTATGTATCTGTGTATGTATGTGCATAAGCATGTATGTGTGTATGCGAGTATGTAATTATGTATATTGTATGTATGTGTCTGTGCGTTTGTATATATATATATATATATGTATATATGTGCGTGTATGTGTGTGCATGTATGTGTGTGTCTGTGTGTGTCTGTGTGTATGTGTGCATGCATGTACACATGTATGTATGTATGCATGTATGTATATGTATATGTATATGCATATGTGTATGTACATGTATATGTATATGGAAGTGTATAGGTAGAGGTAGAGGTATACGTAGTTATACGTATATATATATACGATAATGATGATGATCTTTGTATGTATGCATGCATGTATGTATGTATGTGGGATGTATGTATGTATGTATGTACGTACGTATGTATGTATGTATGTATGTGGTTGTACACACAGACGCAAAAAAGGCAAACTGTTCAAGAATGCATTGGTTTAGCATGCGTATGTGAATGCTTATATTCATGCATGCGCGTGTGCACGAGCCTCTATCCAGTATATGCTTATGTATGCGCGTTTAGGGACATGTATGCATATATATATATGTTCATACAGTATACACATACCTATAGACATGTATATAATTTCATATATGAGAGAGAGATGTGTAAACCTATATACACTATATTTTCTATCTATTTATTCGTTTATTAATCCAATTATGTATGTACATATATATACATACGCACACGCACACGCACATTTTGCCAGTGCACCTGGAATAAAGACACCCTCCGTGCACTGTCTGAACAACAGAGAACCCGAGGCACCCACAAGAGTTTTACGTGGATGGGTCCAAGGGACGCGAGGTGATCACGTGTCTCGGCTGTGGATAACACTCCAGGTTTGGAAGTCCGTAGCTTTCAAGTTTGTCGGTTTTGGATCCTTGCAGCTCCGGGCTCAGGGTTCACGCATTGCAGGGTTGTGTGCGAGGCTCATGGTCCCTTTGCTCTAGGACTCCAGGCAGCGTGCACTCATGCATTTCTCGGAGCTTGTGTGTTTAGGTATGTATGTCATCAATATCATTCATTCTCTCTCCCTCTCTTTACGAATATGAACATACATAGTTGAGTTGGAATGCAAATAGAGACATATCAATAAACATAATACATATATATATATGTATGTTACACGTATCTCTGTGGGTGCATGTGTGTGTGTGTGTGTCCTTGTCTCCGTGCACGCGAGTGTGTGTGTGTGCGTGTGTGTGTGTGGAGGGTTTTCTGTTCGTGTAGTCAGTCATTTCACATACCTGCTCTCAGATACGGCTTTTCAGCAATAGTTTCCGGATGCAGATTAAGTTGCAGAGTGGTTGGCTTCGAAGGCCTAAGGCTCATCACGTCATGAGAGCTGCTGCGAGACCCGGCCCGACCCAAACCCAAACCATGGAACAGCCTAAGCCCGAGAGTGCATGGAAGCTCTGGCACTCCGAAATCGGTCACATCGACACTCGAAGTGCCGAAGATTAAGACCCGACATCTTTGACATCAGCAGCGGGTCCACGATGGAAGCCTACATAGATTCATCAGTAGCATCAAGTGCAGTTCTTGAGAGTAGGCTGCGGTATGCAACACATGGACGACCCAGTTCAAATTCTTCACACGAATTTGTTGGCTGCCGTTGCACCCGGAGTCCGGAAAATCTAGTGGTTTCAAGCCCCCGAAAAGCACTGAAGACGACCTAAATCCTAAAGTCTTAAGCCTTAAGGCCCAAAGCCTAACAAAGTCCTGAACCCTTGGCCACCCAAGACGTAAACTGATGTTGCAAGGTATCTCCGGGCACCTGGGAATAAGCTCGGTCTTGCCGCTTGCATCTCAGATGTTGAGTAGCCTTTGTGTCGGCTATATGTTTCCATATCGATAGGGGACCCGTCGTATAGACACGTAGTAGGATGCTTACCATGATTACAAAACACTATTCCTCAGTCAGGGTTCTTTACAAGAATTATGGTAAGTTCTGGTATATTATACTTATTATACCCCTAAACACTGTTCTAATTATTCCGGCCCCACTGATTATCAGGACCGCAAACAGCCACTCTATAGTTTTCTCGGGAGACTCTTTTTTGTGATGCTTCTTTGCCGCTCATAATGCTGACCCTGAACCCCACGTTATCATAGACCCCAAACCCACAGACCCTGAGCCTAAGTGCTCATGTTATCCTTGGATTAACGGTTTCTGAAGTGTAAGGACCGAACTGATAGTCTTAATTGCTTTTCTCCCGCTACTTCCAAGATAGTCGTTGGTATAGTTGCTATGTATCTGCGGTAGACTATTCCGTGTGCCAGAAGATTAAAACAAGAAGCGTAGGCTGGTGATAGCACAGCTTCCCTCAACAAGGCCCTAATTTTGAACAGTCCCGATATCCGAACAGAACATGACTAAACCAAAAGCGTGACGCCCCAAATTCCTCCCTCAACATTCATATCAAGGGCCTTTGAATTTTTGTTTGAAGGACCCTCCTTCTTGGGGTCAATGTTGACCTATTTCTATCTGCTCTGATCATATCATAGATTTTACTTCATTCGACTGTATTGTACCATATTATACAATGCGAGAGTATTTCGAAGTAGATTACACTCCATTATACTACAAGGTACCCTTGCTGAATGTACCATGTACTGCAACCACATGACTTCGAGCTCAAGAACGACTGAATACCCAAGACAACCCTTTGGTCTAGGTTTTAGGGGTTTTTGGGTTTTAGGGGTTTTGTGGGTTGAGAAGTTTAGGGTTTAGGGCCACCGTCATGTCTCAAAAGTACAGCTTAGATGCACGGTCACTGGGAGGAACCCAACGAGCCGAAAGGCCTGAAGCCAAGCCTTAACTCACACAAAAGCCCAAGCTTAAATGAGAAAGATGCAGCCACAAGTCACTGATACTATACTTGGCTGCAGTAACTGCTTATGGCCCCCCATACAGTTATACTGCAACATACCTCGAAAACCCTCCTTCAGTTGTTAAGGCCCCCTGTGTTAGCCCCCTCAGGCCTTAGCAGCACCTCCGTTACAATGAGTCTACAGACTCTACAATAGGAGCCCTATAACAAGGAGTCCATAAACTGTCTGGTGCTTAGTAGGGGAATGGATCCCTATAGTAGGCCCTGGATAATCCCCAATAAGAGTCCCCATAATCCTTTCCCCCATTCCCTGCTACAGTAGAAGCCAAAAAGTTGGAAACCCCATAGCCTCAATCCTTAAGAGTAATGTAAAGGGAATCCCAGCACTATTTGGCCTTCAACCGGTTTCCAACTTTATGGGGTTTACTATATGGGTTTTGGAACCCGCAAAGGCCCCAAAGCCCTATAACAAGGAGTACTTGGACCCTTAGGGAAAGACTCTAAGAAGCGCTTCCCCATCCTACACATTACTGTAAGAACCTGACAGTAAATCCCTACTCAGAACCAGACAGTATAATCATGCTGAGGGATCCTAAACTGGTACTGTGAGGGATACCCTTCTAAGGCTACAAGGCTGCTAAATAAGGCACCCTAAAACCGCGCCGGGCCCAGGAGTTTGCCGTCGACCCAGCGCAGATTCCAGCGCGAGAGACTCAGGGTTCCCCATGGGCGCTTCGGACGCGTCGATTTTCAGTGGGGGNATGGCGTCGCACGACCTCAAGTAAGGGGCCCCTTGCTGTAAGCATGCATGGCAGCCAAGAGTCAACACAAGCACCCGCACACAGTCACATGTTACCTAGGAAATGGGACACATGTTGCACCAGTCCAAAAACTTTCTTGGCTCTTGCTGCCTGGGTGGCTTTACGCAGTTGGCTTACAGCATCTAGGCCCTGTTGCTTGGCCTTCTTGGCCGAGACAATGAAATTTGGATTAAACCGAAGCATCCATATGCCGTTTCGAAGAAACTGTACAAAACTTTTACGGCACTCTGACGAACGCTTGGTTAAGGCATCTGACAAATGGAAGTCACTGGCAAGCCAGATGAGACGGGTCTTGACACGTCTCATTCCTTCTTTGAGCTGGTGACCCTGGATAGCCGCCCTCGAATTGGACAATCCAAGGTCTGGCCCCTCATGCCTCATCACGGCATCGTAGCCTCCCTTAGAGTCGGTTCCCAGTATTCCTGGAACTGCAGCTGCTGCCTGCTCAGCGGCCTTCAAGAAGTTGAAGCTCTTCTCAACAGTTGCACTGTTGAGCTCTGCCCATGTTAGGCGAGTCTTGAAATTGATATCCTCAGCTTCAACCATTGCCTGAACTTCCGCATCGGTAGAGCCAATCGCGACTCTCTGCAGTTTCCATGTTTTCCATCCCAGGAGAACCAACTGCGAGGGCTCACCGCGTGCATGAGCAGGACCGCCCAAGAAGGTCAAGATGCCTCCTGTCGACCCCCCTTTGGGTCGGTTTGCATGTGCCTGATCACCAAGTGTGATCACATGCACATCTTGCCAGTGCTTCACTTCTGGCAGCGGCCTGAAAGTCAGACGTTGAGGATTCGAGCGGACCTCCACGATGAGCCCTTGGATTTCCCGGGCTAAGCTGAACTTGGGAGCATGGGAGAGGTCTGACAGGATGAGGTTACATCGGGCACATATCATCGGCTGCGACTGTACCGCTGCCCACTGTAGAGCGCCAAGTGCCGCACGGCACGCTGACACCTCTCGTTCATCCAAAGGACTCTCAAGGTCTCGTCCGGATTGTGCCGCCAGGTTGAAGTCCGAGATCCCCTCGATGTACTGGTCCTGGTTCACCTCGATGGAGTAGCCGCCGTCATACGTCCTTCGAGAGATCACGTCCGTGCCGGCGTGGCGGTAGTTGTCTTTCTTGATAGTTCCCCATTTGTAGGCCTTGTCAATCTCGGCACGGATTGCAATCCACTTCGGATTTGTCATGTCACCGGCACGGTTGAAGTCGTCCACATGACCGCCCATCATGCCGATGGTTCGATATCGATCCATCTCATTTCGGGGGTTCTCAACGGCCTCAGACCAGATCCACATGCATGGATCTGACATGATCTTAGTAGCCCCGAGGTCTGTGAACTTGGCATGGAGATCTTGCCACAAACCTCTGGGAGCAGTGGTTGATCCATAGAAGTCTTTAAGGACCCGCATCAGCTGGTCGTCGCCAATGCCCAGGGCTTCGCGAAGTTCGGCGACTCCCTGCGTCCAGATCCGCATCTCCTCCTTGGGTGCCGTCTGTAAGAAAGCTGTGGAGAGATCTAGTCCCTCCAGCTGCCAGCCGTTCGTCACCGTCATCATGTACGCCAAGTTGCGGGTGAGGACGGACTGGACGGGTGCGCTGGAGTTAAACCCTTCACGAAGAAGATCAGGATGTTGGTACCCAAGGAGAACTATGCGGGCTTTCGCCTTCTTCATCCCTTCCGGATCCACTGTCGTGCCAGGATTGTGACGAGCATCGGCCAGGGCGTCCTGGCGTTCCTCCTCCGGGATGGGTTTCCAAGTCAGAACCCATCTGCACTTCATGATTCTCCCACTTTCTCTGGCCTCCTTGTCCTCCGCCAGGTCAAGACACTTGCGGACCGCCGCCTGCTGGATGAAACTGGTCACCTCCTTGGTCTTGGCGCGAGAAAACAACGTACGATGCTGGGGTGACAACTTCTCCCAACGTACTTCGCAGTCGCGCATCTTGCCCACCAAGTAAGCCGAGGGCGACCTGATAAACTTCTTGAGCTGGCGGTGCGACGTCAGGTTGAGGTCCAACTCCATCACGTAGGTGTACTCACTTTCTTGAAGGGCAGTATGCAAAGTGAGTTCGTCCTCTTCCTCGCTGGGCTTGAGCTTCTTTGGGGGAGATAGAGCAGCCTCTGATGGGGCCTCCCGCTTCTCACCACCGCTCGTCATCTCCGAATCCGTAGGAGGTTCAAAGTTGCCGAAGTCCGTGCCGAGGCCATCACTTGGCCCCTCATCGGGCTCACTGGGTTCGTAGTCCCTGCAGTCCTCTGGAACGTCGTAGTCGTTGACGGGTGGTGGCACCGGTTGAGGTAGAACATCACCAGCTGGCGCTTGTTTGCCCTTTAAGCGCTTGGAGGGCACCCAAGTCGCTGAGTCGGGAGCTTGTGGTAGATCAGGATCGAAATCTTCAGAAAGATCACCAGGAGGGGGTTGGCCACTGAGATCGGTGTACTCCTTTGATGGGACAATGTCTTGAAGGGACTTCCACCGGCTGGGATCCTCATCCACCTGAAGATGGTGCCAGGCTCGTTCCTGCTCAGTGACAGGTCGTACCGAATGTGCTGAGCAGCGATAGAGTTTCCCGCCAATGACCACCCAGACGATGTGACGACGCGGGTCGTCCTCTGCCTGATGAGGCACCGTCTCCTGAAGCACCACCCGGCCTGGACCTATCCAATGATGTCGTCCAGCCTTCTTGGTACCTCCTGCTCGACCACGGTGAAGCTCTTGTGGTAGAGCACGTCGCCACACCTTCACAAGGTCCACAGGATGGAAGGTGCGTAGCAGTTGCCGTTGAATCGTGTTCTTGAGCTTTGACAGAACACGGTGAGCTCTCACTTCACGGGCCTTGTTTTCGGCGTCATGCCGTAGCGATAGCAGCCGAGAAAACTCGGCGAATGGAGCATCATCCCGAACCTGAGACATAGTGATCTCATCCTCGTCCGTGTAGGCGAAGTGTTTTCCGTAGGCCCACTGGTAGGACGAGTATCCCTTCACAAAGGAGGTCTGGTTCAGGGCACCCGTCGCTAGCGCCAAACAAGTTTCAGGAAGGAGGCTGGCATCTCCGGTCTGAATGCGCTCCATCACCGCCTTCACATCTTGAACCACAGACTCAGCCAGTCCATGGGCCCAGGCTTCTGCCTCGGCAGGTGGTGCCAGCCAAATGTTCACGCTCGAGCAGAAGTCCTGGAAGTGCTTGGACGTGTAAGACCTCGCATTGTCTGGAATGAAGATCTCAGGCTTGGGCTTGTCGCTCAACCACCTCTTAGAGAACGCCTCCACCAACTGAAGACCTGTCTCTGTCTTCATCTCGGAGATTTCACACCTGAAGAGCGGCTCCGCCACACGGAGCTTGGTGGCCGCATCCACAAACACGACAAACTTCAGCTTGCACTTGTGGGGAATGCTTGTCCACTCTCCCACGTCTGAGACCACTTGCTGCCAGGCTACAGGAATAGGTCTCGTGGATAAAGGTGGCACCTGCTTGGATGACATACCACCTGGAGCCGAGGACTCACAATGTGGGCAGCTGAACCTTGCTGCCGCCTCCACCATCCATTTAGGCTTCCCAGCTTCCTTGATGATCCTGGACAGTTGGCTGTTCGAAGGGTGTCCGGCAGCCGTGTGGAACCTACGTAGTTTTCGGTCCCAGGCCTTGCGTTCCTCTTCCGTAGGACCATCCGGAACACCCGAATCCTCGGCAGCATGCTCTTCCTCCTCAGGCTCACCATTGTCCTCTGCCTCCTCACCGGCAAAGTTGTAGAGCATGCTTTTGGCGCCAAAGTGGCGCAGCGGAAAGAGGTGGTCCTTCCAGGCCTTGGCAACAGAGCTGACAAACCGCCACGGATAGTCAAGACGACCGCGGCTCTCCATCACAGGCACTGGAATGTGCTTATGCTCCTGCACACAGACCTTAGTCTTGAAGATGGAGTGGAACTTGGGGCACGTGGTCCGGATGGCCCACCGTTTCTTCACGAAGGGCCCTTTGTTGTCAAGGCGCATGCCGTATCGACACCCATCAACCCGACACTGGAGCCAATCACGATTTCGCAACCAAACCGATTTCTCCAGATGCTGCATGACAGGCTCTTTCCATCCAAGGCTCTCTGCCGGCCATTCCCAGAAGATCTCAAGCAGAGAATTGCGGTTAAGGGCCCACAGCACGAAGTCGACCATGCGCTTCAGCATGGTCCTCTCATGCCTCCGCCGACTCTCCAGAGTTTGCCGGTCCTGCCAAGTCAGATGGTTGAGGTGACTCCAGGGCTGCCAGCGGTCACTTCGGGGAGTGACCCAAATGCGACGTGGTTTATGATGATCAAACAGCTGCCTCAGGTTGTCGTAGGTCTCCACCTTGTAGAGGTCCAGACCATTCACATGGTTCACTCTGAAGGCCTGCAACCCCTCAGCTAGACAAGCTGTAGTCAACATCGAAGAGGTGCTGCAACCAACCTCCCACACACTGTGCTGCCCCTTTGGCGTGATGAGACTCTGAAGCTCGTTCCGGTAGAGGGTGGTAAGCACCGTCGCCATGAGCATGATGCCCTTCGCCACGCGCTTCGGCATCACTGCGCCGCTGGGGATCCTGTCACCGACCAGCTTGTCATCGACGAGCTCGGCGATGGCCTCCCGGGTGGTCCGTCCTCCATCTCCACCAGATTCGGATTCAGGAGTTCCGGCGGGCCCTCCTTCTCCGAAATGTAGCCCGTGACCTTGTGGGACGGGGCCGCCGACGTCACCGTGCTCTCGATCACCTCCTTGGGTGGCACCGTCGCCACCGCCCTCTTCTTGTCGAACTTCTGGATCAGCTGGTGGTAGCGGTTCCTGGCATACTCCATCTCGATGGCCACACGAACCATCTCTGCATCCGGCTTCACATCCCCAATGTCCTCGTACAGCCTTGAGAGGGCTCGCCTGACCGTTGGGAAGTTCTCTGTTTTGGAATCGGACCCGGGGGCGCCTTCCCTGGGAGTGTAGGAAAGTCTGTATGAACAGACTGCGCATGACTTCCACTGGCCGAACTTGTTGTTGCCGATCGCCACCTCGGGGTGGTCGCCGTAGCACGGCCACTGCGTCCGCAAGGCACGGGGGTCGCGAGGATCGGCCTCCACCATGCGCGAGGGATCGAGCGCTGGAAGAGAATTGCCCTTGGTCTTGGGCGCCATGGTTGATCGCGGGGGCGAAGTTGTCGATCTGAGGAGAGGGTCTAGTCTGCCCGCTCATCCTCGAGCTGGAAAGAGCTTCCACCGAGGAGGTTTCAGAAGTGTGTCGTCTCAACATCTGCTGCATGAAGGTGTGCCGAAGCTCAGAGTTCATGCTCTCAGCACCAGCCAATGTCAACACATTCTCCTCTATCTCAAGTGGAAACATGAACTGCAACGGCAAGTCTTGATCTGTACCCGGCAAAGGAACATGATCTGCTGAACGCGAACCATCACCAGATATAGGTACATGTTGCTTTAGCACCACCGAGCAGTTCCCCTTCTTGCAAACCTGGCCTCCCGTAAGGTACTGGACAATGTCGAGCACAAAGTGGCCTTTGGAATTGGAGGTCAGGTATTGAGGATCATCGGGAGGACGCTGGCGCGACTTAGCTATGTCTGCTGCGTTCAAGTAGGAACCGTCATTAAAGTCAATGATCATCCCGGCTCCACCGCTTCCAATGTGGCTCATACCTACCAGAATGGGTACCAACATGTGTGGCCTAAACCAGGGCTCCACGAACTCAGGCGGGTTTGGTAGGGCATACACCTCGAACTTCTGCTGTTGACCGCTCACATGCGACATCAAGGTGACATGAAACTGTGCCCTCCCCCACGCCCCAGACCCATAACGAAAGTATGGCCGACGGGATTGATCGATGGTGATCGTCGCCTGGGAGTCCTGCTCAATGACTGCTGCAATGAGCCTTTGAACACTGGCCTCCGGACCTGCAGAGGCTGTTGCACCACAGTCCAAAAGACCCGAAGACGGAGAAATAGCATCCTTCTCCGAGGATACATGATAGTTCTGCCCGGTGGCCCCCTCAGAGCCAAGCATCTCCAAGCCATATGCGTTCACGCCCGGAAAGGTTCTGGGATGCTTGCCGCCCTTGCCCTTGAGGATCGGTCCTTTGTTCATGCCAAAGTGACTCTTCGACTTGCCTTTCTTCTTGCCCTTGCCACCCACGAAGTAGATCGCATCATAGCCGGCCGGCTCGTACTCATAGTCCGCCATCATCGCACCCTTGGGCCGCCCTTTTCCCGGGCCTTTGCAATCGCGGGCAAAGTGGCCATAGGAGCCACACTTGTGGCACTGGTCCGTGGCAATCGCCGCCCTGAAGGCCGAAGCCCCCGCCGCTCCGAATCCACGATCCTTCCTTACAGCCGCCGTGGCCTGCTGGGCTCTTTTCCAGGTCATAGCCGCCTCTGCCGCCATGGCCTCTGCAGCCCTTTCGGCCTGCAGTGCTTCGCGCACCTGCCCATCATCCAGCTCCGCCGCTGTGTAGGCATCGGGGTCCGGCTCCGGCGGCCCTTGGGCCCATTCGCCCTGCCACGGCTCTTCCGCTTCTCCAAAGCACTGCCACTGATCCCACTGGTCATCATACCAGTCTTCTTCTTCCCATTGCCCTTGCTCGGCCCATTGTGCCTCGNCCAAAGCACTGCCACTGATCCCACTGGTCATCATACCAGTCTTCTTCTTCCCATTGCCCTTGCTCGGCCCATTGTGCCTCGTAGCCGCCCTGCTCCTCCATGTGGTAGACCTGAGGATGCCCATGAGGATGGGTGCCGGGGTTCTGGCGCCTCGCGCCCGAGAGCTGCTCATCCCAAAGCACCTGCAAAGCATTCGATACGGACTCAAAGTCAAGCCGGTTGGCCGTTGAAGAGAGCACATCACGGCGCTCTTCCAAAGAAAGGCTGGCCGCCTGAAGAAGGCGCCACCCCCTGAGGACGTCCAGTATGAAGCTGTCGAAGGTGTCCTCGTCGGTCTGGATGCCCTTGGCAAGATATTCGGTGCCACGAAGCAGCCTGCGTGAAGCCGGTGATCCGCCCTCTTGGGGTGTCTGACCTTCGCCACCTTGATCTTCCGGTGGCCCGCGTCCCGGACTTCCACTTCCAGCCGCCTCTTCCTGCTCATAGCCGCCAAGGGGGGTCTCCCGACCGGAGACCTCCGCTCCAGCTGGCTCCGAGGGGCGGTCCTCCTCGTCGCCCTCATACCAGCCGCGCCTCCACCACGGGCGCTGTGACCCTTCGGTCCACCATTCGTCCTTCTCCTCCTCCTTCTTCAGAAGAGTCTCCAAACCAAAGAGCTGCTTGTCCATCGTGATACCCTGTCTCTCTTCCCTCAAGCGAACCAACGCCTCATTGAACTCTTCAAAGCCCAAGGTCTCCCGAACAAGGAAGTTCGTGATGCTCTCCCCAGGCTGGCGCTTGAACTGGAAGTACTGGGACATGATCGCCGCCGCGTTCGGCAGGGACCTGCGGACCAGAGGAGATTGAGCCAGCTTCCTCAGAAAGATAAGAACTCCCAAGTCATTGTCGAACTCCGCCTGGGGCCAGGACATCGCAAGCAAGCGTGCGCTTCCAGTCAAGCGCCCAATAAGGCGCGTCGCCAGGTAGCGACGTTGATTGTGCTTGGTTCCTTGCACATACCAAGCCACTTCTCGAGCGTAGCGTCTCCATCCCTTGGGGTGACCATCCCAGGCCGGTATGGCCGAGCCACCTCCATCACTACCTCCATCCCGGAAAGGCATCTCGAAACACACTTCTCAGAAGAACCCGGCAAAGTCAGAAGCTCTATGCGAAAACCGCACCAGCCGCGGGCCTTGCCAGCCAAGCGTGTGTCTCGGAGCCACGCACCGGCCCAAACACTAGTTGGTTGCCTCGAAAAACAAAGTTCAGGACACTAGTTCCAGGGCTCGGTCTGGTAGCTCAGGAGGCCACAAGGTTA
>BGNK01000091.1:231186-330883 GCA_003297005.1 Symbiodinium sp. clade A Y106 | reverse complement strand
TCTCGTTGTCCGTGCTCCGCTACCAGTGCAGTAGCGGAGGGCGCTCACTGCACTGGCTGTTGTAGGTGATTGACCCCTGCTCTCGCAATGCAGAAAGATTGGGCTCAATGCTCACAAAAGCTCCCTGGAGCTAAGATCGTAAGAGGCTCTCCGGCGAACCTTTTCTCGTGATGCCTATGGCGTCGCACGACCTCAAGTAAGGGGCCCCTTGCTGTAAGCATGCATGGCAGCCAAGAGTCAACACAAGCACCCGCACACAGTCACATGTTACCTAGGAAATGGGACACATGTTGCANATGGCGTCGCACGACCTCAAGTAAGGGGCCCCTTGCTGTAAGCATGCATGGCAGCCAAGAGTCAACACAAGCACCCGCACACAGTCACATGTTACCTAGGAAATGGGACACATGTTGCAGATTCTGATAGTCGCGCACTATTTGCCATTGGGTGTTGGAGCGGGGTAGGGTTCGGAGTACACGTATACTAGTCCCTGGTGGTAAGCCAAGTGCTCCTCCACGAATTACCCAGTAACACTTTTTTACAATAATAACCTCAAGCCACCAAACCCTAAAACCAGAAACCCTATACTAAAGCCATAAACCCTGAACCCTAAGCATAATAAGCTCTTGCGTTTCAGCACGGCTTGTTCACCCTTGAATCCTTCAAGCCGGCCCAATATCTGCCAAACCACACAGGGAGCTTCCTTTTGCAGGGTACCCTATATAGGCCCTAGCACCGAAAACCCAGGCTCAATCCATAAAGGCCTGCAGCCTTAGCCTTACAAGCCCTGATTGCGGGAACCGTGCAATGCCAGCCAAATCTGGTATGGTACATATGACACAAGAATTTCAAGCATATACACGATTCGCGCATGTGTCTGTGTCTAGTCTCACTATGCTACGATGCAGCTTTTCATCCGGGGAGAGGGCCTACCTTTCACTGAACACGACGTGAGGTCAGCTGGTGCTGTGCACAAGGCGACCACGGAAGTGCCAAAGGCGGCATGTAGTCGATTTGCTGACTACGGGCGATTTAATGAGAAGTTGAACTCGTAAACGTTCGGAGGTTTTTTGGGGCTTTGTGTTTCGGATGGTCCAGGGATGTATGGTTTTGAATTTTTGCAAGAGTTAAGGAGCGTGAGGTTTAGGATAGAGCGTTCGAAGGTTAAGGCTTGGCTCCGGGTGGGTGCTGTACTCGATGTAGCCGTGGATGATAGAGGTGTTGCTGCTTGTTAGGTAGGTTGTAGTGGTGTTGGCGATGTGGGGTTGAGAGTCGCATGGGTCGGTGCTGATGGTGGTACTGGGAGGATCACGGTCCTTGTACGTTCGGAAAAAAGGTACTGCAGCTGGGTTTTCTGCAAGTATAGCTATGGTTATCTCAAACAAAGTTACTAACTTCGAGGATCCAGAGGATTCGAGCCCTTAGTGATAGCCCTTCAGCTAGTGCAGATCAAGCAAGAAGAAAGAAAGCAGCCTGAATAATCAGAAGAGAGTTTGAGGGTCTGTATTGTGATTAACATACGGAGCCCGAAGGAATACATCTTTTTGCTGACTATGCAAACCTCTATATCATGGAGTAATGATCATGACTAGATGAACTGGTCGAGTGAAGATGAGATTGGAGAAAACTGCGATGACGCGGGGGCATACATTTACCTGACGACACCTTGTTGCAGACTGCATAAGGCCTCGTCCCGCAGAGTGTTGCATGGATTGCTGTTTCGTTTTTGTTGCTCCACCCTGCTGTGGATGACGACGCCCTGCCATGAAAATACGCCTCTACTCTGCAATGTTGTGACTAGGATCGCAAAACCTTCGAAATAGGAAAGGTGCCCCAAACAAGAAACTATATAGAAGAACGAATCTGTTCTTTCTCCAGGTGACGCTGCAGCTTCCTTCGAACGAGCCCGCGTGCGGATCTCTGTTTCCGGTATTTGGTGCCTGTTGCCTCAAGGATCAGATTCGGACGGCACCAGATTCGAGGTCGTGCTTGAGGGCGATCTGTCGTGCATGGGAGCTCGGTTGAAGGAGAGGGCGGTCTTGAGGCCTCTTGTGTTGTGAACTTTGACGGAAGAAGGTTTCCTATCTGTGTGTCGGGGTATTTTCGGGGCAACAACATCGACGGCAGAAAGTGTGACTCTTCAACGAAAGAAACGTTCGATTCCTTGGTCACGATTGAAACCGAAGTACTTGCATATGGGAGTTTCAAGGCAATATACGGGACTCCAACCTTAAGTAGCCCTTCAACACTACTCTGCGCGGTTCGTGTGACTTGCGGTGTAGACGGATTCACGAATTAAACATTTTGGGCAACAACATCCCGCACCTGCCCTCTACAGGTTGGCTTGGTTGGAATCTTGCAGCATCATGCACCACCAGTTGAAGATACTGTCCTGAAGCCTAAATCCTGCAAGGCAGTTCGGGTTTAGAATAGAACCTGAACAAGGAGAAAGCTTCTGATATTGGGAGGAAACTAAGCCTGTCTCGAAAGATAGGTTCAAGTGTTTCGGAAAGAATAAGAACCTTAGTATATACCCTGAGCAGTCGCATCCTTTTTCCAGGGAGCCCTAGATCACCTCCCGGTTACGAGGCTTTACGCCAACCCATGCATACCCACTCGTTGGAAGACGTTGAAGCAGATCGTTTGCAGCTTCAGCCCTTAACCCAAAACCCTAAACCGCTGGTAAGCGAACCGTAGCCTGCCGGAATAGGGCTTTGGAGCTCGTGCGACAGAAAAGGCCCTCAAAAAAACAAACAAACGCTGTAAGAGAGGCCAAATCCCGAAGCCTCAAGACAAATTATGCGAGAAGCCTTGTACGTGCTGCTAAATTCTCCACAACTTTAAAATCTTCGTCGTCAGCCAGCCAGAGTAGCTAGCAAGCTCGATCCGATTGTAGGTCGGAGTACGCGCCAGCCGAATCACCGACCGGGCCTCACTTCCTCGAGAAGATTTTGGTTTTTAGGATGTCTCAGGACTAAAAGCTTTTTTTTTTTTCGGTTTAGGGCTCATGGCGTTTAGGCTTCAGGGTTTTTGCGTCTTGCTTCGGGGGTTAAGGGATGTGTTTCGGGGTTTGCATTCAGGAGCCTAGTTCTGGGTACAGCAATACGGTAGGCTCAACAACTGAAGATACATCCTCAAATGTGTAGCTTACGACAAGCTCCTCAACAACAGCCAACAAGCTGCTCAACAATAGCCGAGGTTTTGGTGTTTAGGGTCTTGTAGTGATTGTAGGGCTTGTGCTCTTAGAGCTCGTGTATGGGACTGTGGCTCCGAAGCCCATGGTTCTGAGTTTGACTTTCTCAAGTGCTTCTGTTGTGCTTAGCTCAGGACTTGTTGTTCATCTTCGAAATTAAGCCCTGGACAGACAAACTGTGTGGAGCAGTCTCTCAAGCCCTGCACCATCAAAGCCTAGAGTCAGAAGGCCGGGTGGGTTGTGAAAGGCCAACAGGGTTAATTAGATGTAGGAGGCGATCCCGCTTCTTAGCCTTCCGACGGTGCGTCGGAGTCTCGATGCCAGGGCTTGTGGTTTTGAGGTGTCATCCTATTGCGATTCTGTGGACTGCGGGTGACGTTGTCGGTACCTTGGCTTAACTCCTCAACCCCGAACCCAGGGTGTGAATTCGGCAACCTCCAAACTAAAGCAACCGAAGCCCATCTCCAAGGCCTTAATCGAAAAACAGCACCACCACGAGGGCGCGAGCCCAAATCCCTGTAAACCCTTACAGAACCGGCACCACAGACCCTCAGAGAAGCCTCTATTTATTAGCTTTTTTGGAGTTCGTAATAATGACACCAGCAGGTAACCTTGAACCTGTTTGGGGGTACTATGATCCCTGTATAATCCCAATATATACTCCCAAAGGTTTACCCTTGGTTTCCAGGAAAACCCTAAACCCTGGAATTCGTAATAATGACTCCAGGAAAAACATGGGCAACCGCTATTTGCCCACTTCACCGCTGCCGCCAGGGCGCGTGGGTTGACGGGCGGGGGCTGCGGGCTTAGGGTTTACCAGAAGTCAGGGTCTACTTGAAGGGGCAGGGGACTTTGCAAGTAGGTTATAAGCAGAGTTATAAGTGCCCTAAATGGAGTTACCCTAATTATAACCCTACTTATAACCAACTTACTAAGTCCCTTGCCCCTTCAAGTAGGGTGCAGACCTCGTTTGAAAATCACCCCAGGCTTACTAATGCCAAAGGCTCGGAAAGCTTGGCACTGAAGAGGGGTTCAGGGCTCGGGGAGTGGGGGTCGTCTCGGGTATACACGAGTTCCTCTTCTGGGTGTCCTGTTTATCTTCTTCTTATATCTTCTTATCCTACTCAAAACGCTGCGTTTGCCCACGAAGCCTCAGGCCCTAGGTGAAGTTACCGCCTACACCATATAGTGCACACCCTATCCAGCTCCATTACAATCCCCCTGACATAACCTCCAGAATTCCCTAAATCCCAAACCCCAAACACTGCTCAACCCTAAACCATAAACCCTCAACCCTAAACCCTAAACCTAAAACCCTTAACAAGAAGCTCCGGCACTCGGCCAGGTCCGTTGGAAGCAACTGTGGAAACCTCGGCACCCGCCGTGGCAACGCGAGCAACGGACCGGCCGATGAATAGGTGAATAGAAATCATCTGTATATTGGTAGTTTGTATATACACAGATAAAGATATCGGACAAATTCAGATATATAAGTGTATATATATATATATGTATTTATTTATCTAAATATGTCTGTATGCGCACAGTAAGCATTCAAATGAGCATACGGCGATGCAGGCATATAATAGCGTATCTATTATAGCTTAGGCAGGCCACATATATATATATATACATACATACATACATACACACACACAGATGCACATGTCAACTGTGTAAGCAATCCTGCATACGAAGGTAGCATTCCTAATCATTCAGTGGGTGTGGTTTGCAGTTGAGTCTGTGGGGTTCGGGTTCAGGGTTTAGGGTGTTTTCTGCGTAGGGTTCAGCGTTTAGGACAGCTTACATATTTGTATTGAAGTTGGGTAAATTGTACCATGTTCGGGGTCCTATGTCACTAAGATCAGGTGACGACTAGTCTACCTGCCTAGACTAGCCTCTGCATGACGCTGCTAGTTAGGCGAAGTCAATGGCATGTAATGCCGGATAGTTTAATCATTTTGATGGCAACTGTTGGTGAGTTTCGGGAAGCACATCACAATAGTGATGAGAAGATTCTGGCTCCTGAAGCATCAGACAGACGATCCCGACACTTCTTCATGGAGTTTGTATCGGGTCTCACATAGGGTTTAGGGTTCATAGGGTCTTAAGGTTTAGGGTTTAAGCAAAGAGCCTTGGTGCTGAGAGAACTGAAGCTAGGGTTTTTGGGCTTAGTACTGGTGTGCAGTTAAGTGTCTGTGGCGTCCGTTGTTTAATGTCACCACACTGTGTGCAATTCGGCTGTTCGACCCGTTCGAAATATGCAACCTGTTGCTTAGAGGATCTAGCCCTTGCTCTTGTCCGGTTCTTCGCCGGCAGGACCCGCCACCGGCAACCTCAGCGATTTGGGAGGCAGTCGAAAAACCGTGCACACACAGCTGTTGCAAGCCCACAGGGTCCGTACATGAACACACACACACACATACATATACTTGAATGTATATACAGTTATATATATATAGAGACATATATGGGTATATGTACATAAGTGTACCTGAATGTGTGTGTATATACATATATACTGATTTATTTATATGCGTGTATATATATATATACACACACATAGAGAGATGCGTACATGTTCGCTTACAAGTACACATATACACATGTGTGTATGTATACGTATATGTATATATACGCTTGTTCATGTAATTACTTATTTGCGTATGTGTTTGTTTATGTGTTGTTTCGT
The DNA here is from genome assembly GCA_003297005.1 of Symbiodinium sp. clade A Y106. Taxonomy (NCBI): domain Eukaryota; class Dinophyceae; order Suessiales; family Symbiodiniaceae; genus Symbiodinium; species Symbiodinium sp. clade A. Next base: position 324,998 of record BGNK01000091.1, on the reverse strand, counting down.
TTAGGCAAGACAATGTAGACATGAATATGACCCGTGGGTTCAACCTCGCACATTAAAGTCTTGAAAGTCGGCCTCGCCCGTTTCTGTTACGGTTCGGAAGCCTGAGGGGGCTATGGGAATTTGAGGACTGCTGAATTTGGAACAAGTTTCGAACAGACCCAGCAACACAGACATTTCCTGCTGCCGAAGCTTGGCAATCTCAGCAGCCTCAGATCTTAGGAGGATTGGGTTCTGGCGACGTCGGATTCTCGTCGTGACTTTTGAGTCCTCGCCAATTCCTCTACTGGAACGAAACCAAATTACCTCTGGCACCAGCCCGCGACCATGGAATACACCACCTACAGACCCAACCCGACCAGTGCTTTCCAGGCAGGAACCTGGCTTGAAACATTTTGGTGCTACATCATCACCCAAAATTAATAAGGTCCATGCAAAGCGTGTAAATCGGGGTGCTTTGGGTCAGTTTCCTACTTGGTATAGGAAACCCAAAGCCGCCGACGATACCCTGCCTTGCAAGAGATCCCTTTGTGGAAAGGCTTTCCCCCAACGCCCGGTTGGGATGACATGGCGGCTTGCCCAGCGATGGGGTTACACGGATACACCGGAAACGTGTTTCAGGGGCGCCGTTGAGTGTTCTGGCAGGACACTTCAGCAGCTGTAGTCACGGCATTACTGTAAATTGATCGAAAACCTTGCAGCCTTGCAGAGAGATGTACTAAATCAGACACAACACAGATGATGACCTTGTACTAGTCCCAGAATAGCCTCTGTAGCAACCTCATCCTTGAGCTTCTTCGAATCTTCTTTCATTACCTGCAGTTGCTGTTGGCCCTGAGCCCTGGCTTCCAAGCCCTAACCACACCCTATACTTGAGCCCCATTAACCCCAACATATCCTTGAACCCAAAACCCCCTAACCCCTAACGCCACCCAAATCCTGAACCACGGCCCAGGTGCCGCCAGAGAGTCCCAAGGCCACAAACCTGCTCCCAACGGATCAGACACCCGTCTGTGGACCCCGGCACGCTTGACGGGGCTTCAAGAAAGCATCGCCTATAGAGATGTGAAGGTGATTCTGTTTAGGGTACTTTGAACTCATAGACTCTGTCATAGACTCATCGTAACCCGGCGGGGTTTAGGCGATATCGGCCTAAGCCAGAACGTATCGTGGTTACGGACCCGTGGGCGTGGGATCAGGGTGAAAGGATGGATCTAGGCCTCAGAGACGCTTACCTCCACGCGTAGATCCTTGAGAGCACAGAAGAGTCTGCCATGTGCCAAGCTTCGGAGAGCCCATGCTTAGGGTGGATAACATCCCCGAATAATTACCAATATGCACGGGGGCTCCTTGTCATATCTGTACCTGCCTGCAGCTCAAAGCCCTATTGTCATCTTCAAGGCCTAGGACTTCAGAATCATGGTGCAGCCCCGAAACCTCGACAAACCCCTTCATGTATCAAATCCCAAAAGAGCAGGTATCTGGATTCATAACCCCTATTAGATTCAAAACGTTGATCCTCTGTATCGAAATAGTGGCCAAGATGTGAGGTCTGAGCCCCATATATGAGTTGAGTTTATGTCAAGTTTATGTCCTCAGGCAAGCGCTTCCAAGATTGTTTGGGTAGGGCTACACCCTGAACCCTATACTCCCTAAGCCTTGAACCCCAAATCCCGAAACCCATCCATCCTGTAGACTCCGTATACCCCTGAATCCTATACAAACCCTGAACCCACCCAACTCTTGATGTCTTTTTGCCCGAAACCACCAACGGATGCCGCACGCCTTGCAAGCTACTCTTACCTTTGGTTAGTAGGGAATGGAAGAATGGTAGTAATAGTAGTTATAATTGTACCCCATTCCTCCATTCCCTACTAACCAAAGGTAAGCTACAGAGTCCTATAGATCCGGAACCCGAGACAGAAGGGTCAGGGGCTCATCTCGGTTTAGGGGTTAGGGTTTTGAATGGTTCAGTTTTTGCTTGGACGGTTTTAGGCTTTCGTCCCTAAGGGTTAGAGCTTCAGGTTTTTAGGTGCTTTCGATTTGAAAGTCGTCGTTTAGTTGCTGGGAAAGCCAGGCACCAATCATCCCGGCATGCAGACTCCAAGCGACTGGGGTGATCGCCCCAGCTTTAACAGCTCCAAGTGGGCTGAAGGGTTCAGAGTGTAGCATGTAGGTCTGCGGCCTTTGGGGACGTTGATCTCACGCTCGCAGTTAACAGTGTATGCGATACATGGTCTTCATGCGGGTCCGTCGCTCAGACACAATTTGATGTCCTGTGGTGTACCTCTACCTTGCACTTGTGATTGGGATGCTTCCATCAGGAGAGATGGTAACAACAAACAGCTGTGAGGATCTAGGTTAAGAGCAACTCTTGAGATATTTCCGCTTGGAGCTTGGCCAAAGAGTCCGTGTACCTAGTCAGCGTACACTTTGGCCTTAAAGGGTTCCTGCTTAGTTAGCATCAAAGTAGATACTGTATGGGCGCATACACTCTATAGTGTTTTAGTAAGTCACATGAGCCCTAATCGAACCCAATAAGTATCCGGAAAGGGAGTCAAAAGCTGCCAGACCCTTAGGGTTCTTTCGCTTGCAGCACCTCATCAAGAAACGCTGGTAGCCAACGCGAATGTTCCGAATACCTAGCCCTCGGAGCCCGGCTACCTACATCATAACGGATTACTAAGTAAACCACTATCTACAGGTAACTGGGCTCTTAGACCGCAGCGATCCCGGACATGACGTAAAAAACGATTAGTGGCGTAGTGACGGTTTAGGGGGATTTAGGGGTTCAGGGGTTAGGATTTGGAGTTTAGGGTTGAGGGTTTAGGATGACGAGGGTCCCTGCCTCAGATGGCTTTCTGTGGAAGCTCCACGAGAGCGCTTTTCGGATAGGGGCAGTTCGCAGTGTTCTTCCTCCAGGAGTCTTTTGTTATGCTGCTTGAATCTAACCCGAAGACCGACATTGCCCTAGGCTCAATATAGGCACTGTCCAAACTCTTAAGGACCCTAAAAGGAACCGCTATAGGCTATAGGTTGTCATAACAAGCATAGTTTTTATGGCATAGGGCTAGGTGGTCATGCTGATCATGGTCAAGGCTGACCGGCTACTTGGTAGGTAATCTCTATGTGGGAGTATTGGGATTGGTACTGTGCAGACCAGACTACTTGCTCTAAACCCTAAACCATAACCCCCATATCCGTGAGCCATAAAGAAGCCTCGACATACAGCTAATAACCCAGGCCGAAGGTCTTCAACCGCATCGTTTAGGGTTCACGGTTGAGGTTTTAGGGTTTACTGTAGACACGCTTAGGCTAGTTTAGATTGTTCAGGCTTATCAACCTTGGGCTTGCATTCAGGTACGCCATGGGATAGCGTCAAGCCGTGGGATGTGCGCCATCCCGCCAAGTGCCCTGACTATGACCTTGGAGGGTGCCTGAGATCCCTAGGGCTTGACACAGAGGCCTGACTAGTTCTTGATGATATCTCCCCTCACAGTCCCGACACTTCTGCCAAATACCACCCCCAGGGTTCGGATTGCCACGTGTTCCGGTTGACATCTTCGAAAGCCGGAGGCATTGGTCATCGGAAAGTTTATGAGACCTGGTTAAAGGTTTCAGGCTGTTGGCATTTTTTCCTGTTGCAGGGGTAAAGTCCCTCTTGAAACACACATGTGTATAGCACAGTCTGGTGTTGAAAGGCCCTTGTGTTACATTCATTTCGATCGTGGAGAGACAATGCACGTACGTGTTGGTTTGTAAAATTCGATGCTCCCGGTTTTGCTGGCCTTTGTCATTTCCATACCAGTAGTAGAGTTGAAGCTCATCCTAAATCAACCTTATGCCAACCGACATACGAAACACTTTAAACCCGGCTAGTCAGAAGCCTTCAAAGCCCAGATTCCCGGCACACCCGAATTTTCTACAAGCCCTGCACCAAATCCTGATCCCGCAAGTTTACTTTAAGGATATATCGGCTTACCCTAAGCCCTAGATGCAGCTGCCCTTGAACCCTGAAGCAAAACGGCCCTAGAAGCCTTTCACACAGAGAACTTTGTTGCAGGCTTGGCGGTCAAGCCGACTTGAACAACATGGACGCAGGACCTTTGTCCTCAACTGTTATAAATTACTATTTCAGGGTTTAAAGCTTTTTAGTAGGTCGGCTCAGTATGTTTCAGGATCCCCCATAGCCCCTAGAATCGGAGAGCATATAGCCCGCTGCAACTCAGCCCTCCGTCCTGATCCCGCGACCCATGCAACAAACCTCAAACCCTAAACCCAAACCCTGAACCCTAAACCCCAAAATGTCCCAAACCCTAAACCCTAAACCCCAAAAAAACCCAAACCCTAAACCCTGAACCAAAACCCTGAACCCTGGACCCCTAGATCCGCTAACAACCAGCCTCGCCGCTCGTGGATTAGACTATATAGATGAAGCAGACATGCCCAGACCTTCCAAAATCCCTTAATTAAGGAATATACCGTAAATCATATTAGGGATCCTATTATAATTTAGGGTATATTCCTTAATTAAGGGATTGTGGAAGGTCTGGGTGCAGCTTCTAGCAGACAACAGCATCCAGAACTCTGTGTCTGACAACAAGGGCGACTGGGCACGTGTGTCTACCCGTGATTTGTAGAGCGGTGTCTGGAAAATGCTGGTACGTACGTAATTACTCTATGTGCGTGAACATAGGTAGTCAGCAAACAGCAGATGGTTGACCATATGATGCACGCACCAGCGACTGCTCAGACTGGTATGCGAGATTGCATGCACGAGATTTCGTCATTTGCTTTTTGACGAAAGCCGCAAGGAAACAGCAAGCACACTAAGGGAGAAGCTCATCTCCCTAGTACTCTGTTTATTCTAGTGTTTATTATCTTTTTGCGCTCACCCATTGAACTCATGCTTGTTCGATTGTTCAGTCTCTCCTTCTCTGTATAATGCACTTCTCTCGTTTACACAACAATCTTGTCTGCATAGAAGCTTAAGCAAAGTCTTTCGCACCATATCGTGACAGAATAAACCTGACAGCCGTGCAGAATCTGTCGTTCAATCCTCACGCTTGTCATTCATGCTTTCACTCATTCATTTCTTTAAGAGCTCGCTGCTTCCTCCCAGGCTTTGGTCGTGTTTTCGTCTTTATTTATAACCGTCTCTGTCGCCTAAGGCTGATATCCTTCAATCTAAACACTAAGTCCCAAGAGGCCTCCAAGCCTTTGCTGCGAATATCCACAGGCCCGTCGACTGACAACGGAGCCACGGGGCAGAATATGTCACGAGCTGAGTTCTTTTTCGGAGGGTTTAGGGCTGTATCTGTGTGCATGTATATACACATCTGCTATAAACGTATATGTAAATTAAACATACATAATATTATATATATGTGTATATATATACACACACGCACTCACACGTTCATGTCAAGGTTATTGCCGGGTTAGTGCAGAGTTTCGCGGGGTTTGAGGCGGCGTTCTGCTGAGTTCATGAAGCTTCCGCAGGGTTAAGAGTCTTCTGTACATGACCGACAATCCTGGGCTTCCCTCTCTGGGGTCATTCCATATCATCATCGTCATGGTCCTCGCTGTCACATGATTGGCATCAGCATTCAGATCCAAAACATATACTGCTGCTGCGCCCCCAGCACGACCATCGCCATACACCCCCAACACGGATGCCACAAAGCCCTCTCGATGAGGTAGATACACAGCCAGAAAAGAACAGAGGTCCTTGAGCAAACAACCATAAGCGCCCCGAAACCCGCAACCCTTCAACTCCAGGCTTTTGCATGCCAATCGTCGACAGACATGGGCATAGACGCCGAAAACAGGTTCACCCAAGCCTGGTCTGCCTGGGGCATGCCACCTCCTGCGATGTGGCCGGGGCAGCCTGGGCCTCAGCTGTTGACGTGAGGGCCGAAGTTCGGGCACAACGGGGCTCGGACCATGAACAATACCCATGGGAGACATGGTAGTTGATGATACCCACTGAACTCGAGAGGGCTCTAAAGTTTGGCTTAGCTGTGCTTGTTGCTCCAGATGTGTCTACGCACATGTGTGAAGGCAAGCTTGTTTGCTGCATCAGGGCTTTGTTGATGTCTTCCCATCACTCTTGATATCGCATCGGTCAGGTCGAGCCTAAACTCTACATCCTCGACAATGAGCGGCTGCGACCAAACCCTAAGAGCCTGATCCTGCAGTCTTTGCATGAACAGGTCTCGCCCACTTTTTCCCGAGGTTTGTAACAGCCGCCTCAACACCTCCAAAGCCACGACGCCCAAACCATGGACCCTGTAAGTGAAAATTCGTCAGCTGTCCCTAAGCCGCTCGCCGAAAAGATAAAACCGTAAAGCTAAAAGCCCTCAAACCCTAAACCCCAAAGGCCCTCAACCCTAAAATCCTAAAGCCCACAACCCAAAAAACCCTAAACCTTAAAAACCCTCTGAACCCTAAATCGCTAAGGCCCAAACCCCAAGGCCCTAAAACGCAAAAACCCTTTAACTCTAAAGCCCTCAGTCCGAAAGCCCCAAGCCTTGAACCTCGTTAAACCCTAAACCCTAAATCCCCAAACACTAAATCCCTAAACCCGAAACCTTTTAGCCCCAAGCGCCTCGCCCGAAGTGCGTTAGACGCCTTATGCCCAGGGCTGGTGCGCGGGGCTCTCAGAGCATCCTGGCTTCGGGGTATGTGATTGCTGAGGTTTGGCAATTGGCAATTATGGAACAATCTTTAGATGGATCGATAGCTCGCATAGTTTGCATAGTTACCGTTTTTTCAGCTATCCCGAAGAAGCAGCAGTACTAAGTATCTGATAAGTAACAACAAAACACAAATAGATGAGCAGAAGCCCAGATACTCGTACTTGTCAGCCAACAGAGGAGGAACTGTGAAACGCTCGTGTACACTCAGAAACTCGAAGTTGCATCCTTGAAAGCACAGGATACCTGGTAAAGAAGCTCTAGCCCCGGTGTTGCGTACTGCATGGAAGGGGCAGGGTGCAAGACACCAGGTAGGATTGCAGAAGTGTCGCAAGAGCAGTTGCAAATTGACTAAGCAGGTAAACGCTTCAAAACCCTTGAGATTTTCACTGGCAAAGGGTCGAATGGTTTGGGCATTTGCCGCTTGTCTTCGTAACTTTGAGTCCCTGAAGCCATAGACTTCAACAAACACGCGTGCCTTGACCTGTCCTCTGGGTTCTGGGTAAGGAACTTAACTTTAAGTTGACATGTATTATGATTACTTAACGTAAGTTGCTGAGCAAGAACCCTGTCTTGCCTTGCGAGGTTCTCTGGAAACGATGCATCGCAGGACATGCAAGAAAAGGAAGATGTAGACTTGTGCTGCAAGAAGAGAAACTATGCAAATAAGAGGGTGCTGTGACTTGGGAGGCCCTAAACCCCTGAACCCTCAACCCTAAATTACAGTCAGGAGGCCCTGCAGAACCTCCTGCAGATGAGCGGAGGCGGCTTCCTCCTTTTTGTTCAGCGTCTTCTTTCCTGTGTTCTCCTTGAGGGTTTTAGATTAAGTTACCATCATAAGGAAACTGTTCTTTACTATCGATCCCGTTGATGGTAACGTAAAGTATTTTCCTTGGCAGAACTCAGGTTTTCCAGAACCTAATCGGGCTTGTCCCCTGCTTGGATTTCTTACTCTCCGGCACAAATTGGACACCAGACGGGCTTTGGAGTACCATACTTTAGTACTTTTTTCTTAAAGGAGCCATTATGGAAAGCAAGTTTATACTTTGTTCTCCCTGGTTACTTAAAAGCCCAGTTTTTGATGTTGAGGATCCTACACTGAGAACCGAGGGTCGACAAGGACAGGTACCATGTTTTCGTATCTAGGTAACTCTTACTGTTGGTTGTGTTTATGTTGCATATTCTTGAGGTATTGGGGAGGGAAGCAGGGCGTGAGAAACAAGGGCTGATAGGCGGACAGAGTTTACCCATAGGCCCCATAGTAGTTCCTTTTGGGGGTTCATATGTAGAATCCTAAAAGGTAATCCCAAAAAGGAACTACTATGCGGCCTATGGGTACTTGTTAGGGCAAAACCAAAACAAAACAAAGGGGCCCCTCATCCAGAGAGGGGTTGGCCCCAATTTGTGCCCCACGATGGTAAATCCACGAGACTAAGCCCTAAACCGTAAACCTTAATGTACCACAAGCACTGACAATTTTCGAACTGCTCTGAATTGGTCGTCTGATTTAAACAAAGGTGTCAAATAGTGGGGTTAGGATGGTTTTTGGCAACTTTCGGGGCATAACAAGTACATTTATGTACTGATAGGGACTATAAGGGGCCGTTTTTTTGACCACTTGTTCATACGGTCATATCACAGAACTACATCTCGTCTTGCTCTGCTTCTCATTACCACTGTCATCGTTAGTGTTGGGCTCATGGGCAGTACTATGCTACCCTGCCGCAGGCTACACCCTAAATCCTGACCTCCACCGCATGAATCCTTAGCGCCGGTACATGAACCCGAAAGACCCTCGAACTCCAAGTGCTAGTTCCTGCATCCCAGCTTCTGTACCCTAAACAACCTAAACCGAACCCTTAGCCCAAAAACCGAAGACTTGGTGTCCAGACGGAACGGCTACGGAAGGAGCTCTAAGAAAAAGCCAAGCCTGCCTCTGCAAACCCTGAACTCGAAGCCTCATTCCAAGCTTCCCAGGGATGCCATCAGCAGATCCCAGTCAGGGCCCGGCATCCAAGGGGGTTTAGGCCTTATAGGGCCTTAGTACACTGCCGTAATTATACTAAGGAACCCCCAAAATAATATAGGTAATTATGAAGGCCCTTATATTGTAGGGTTTAGGACTTACCCAGGCACGTTGGGCATTCAGGGAGTTTTGTGGGCTTTATGTAAGGTTGGTTTGCAAGTCTTACCAATGCCGCGGGGGGCTGATAAGGTTGACATGTTCGAGGTTTGTGCGTTTGGGTTCAGGGTATGTATGGGATGCAGGGCGCCTGTAGAACTATGTTTGCGCACAATTTGTGGCAGAGTGTCTTCTCTTCAAGGAGGTTTAGTGCAGAGTCCATCCACGTCCGTATGTATATATGTATGTATGTATGTACGTATGTATGTGTGTGTGCGTATTTTATGTTATGGTATGGTGTGGGGTGGTGTTGTATTGTATTGTGAATATGATATATGCATATAATCTATGGGAGGAGAGAGGGGGGAAGAGAGAGAGAGAGAGAGATGGAGAGACAGAGAGAGAGAGGGCGGGGGGAGCGAGCGAGAGATACAGAGCGTCAGCTTCTGTATGCCTCCACGAGGGCAGATCTACGTCGATGCCGAGTTCGCCGAGCCAAACTCACGAAACATGGACATCACAAGCTCCGCTACTGTCACTACCCGTAGGAGCCCCGAATTCAGCTCAGAAACGCAATCCAGAAGCATAGAAAGGAAACCATCTAATTCACGGCAGTCCCCATCGTGGCAACCTAAGTTAAGTTTCTTAAGAAGATTCGAGGAGTTCCGGCAGCTCTCCTCAGCTACTTGGCCATGGGAAATCCACAAGGCTTTCTGAAGTGGACTCCAGCAAATATACTGAGACCTAGAAAGTTGGAACATGAAATGCTGGGATTCCCTATACTTGACTCTGGCATGAGGATAGCGTTGTTGAAACTTTCTGGCTTTTACATTAGGTTTGTCTGGGAACTGTGAACTGCTTGACGGCTTAAGGGTTAAGAGTTTAGATATTCTAAACCCTAAACCCTAAGCCCAGAACCCTAAAACCCTTTAGGGTTTGAGTTTGCAGGTGTAGGATTTTAGGGTTTAGCATTTGGGGATCTGGAGTGCAGGGTTTTAGGGTTTGGAAGAGCAGTGTCCTGGCTTCCTTTTTAAGGAACTTAGATCAAGTTAACGTACTAGGGATCTGAATTACATAGTATGGTTTCCGTACCATTATGGCAACTTGATTTCGATTTCCAAACCCCAACTCTATAGTAACCTGCAAAGGAGCCCAAATTATGGTATCTTAAACTGAATCTGAATTCCATAACAAGAGCCGAGTCCCGAATGCGTTAGGCTTCTAGGCGCGGCTCTCGCGATTTGAATTTGGGTTTGTGGATGAAGCTCTCGAAGACCAAGATCTCAGCGTCCTACAATGTAGGCTTCAGGGTTTAGGGTTTCGTAAAGGGATCAGAGTTCAAGGTTTAGAGGAGCCTGTCGACGTAGAGTTCCAGATGTTCGTTCCTACGTTGGTCTTGTTTATCTTTTCTCATCAATCTGCCGCTCCAAACCCTAAACCCCAAACCCTAAGCCCCGCCCCCCCTTTAAGCTCATGGCGGTTGATCCCATACTCATATCGCTCCACATTCCCTATCCTAAGCCCTCCTAAGCCTGAGACTGCTTTGGAGATCATGGTTCGGCATGGCGGAACGTTGGAGTGCAGGGTGGCTGAGGAGTTTCATGGGGAAGACATTGATGTTAAGTTAGGGTTTTGGTTTGGGTTTGGGGTTTTTTCTCTAGGTTTAGGGTTGTGACTTCGTAGGGTTTTGGAGCTTGAGAGGTTGGAGCTGAGCGCAGACATTGTTTTCGGGCTACGAGGCTTCATTTAAGGTTTGTATCAAGGTGCTGTGAGGCTATAGTAAGGGCATCTAGGGCTGAGGGCTCAAACCCAACTTGAACTTACCCCAAAGCCTTCCCTGCAAAGCCCTGCTGCTGAGAAACAAATGCCAGCCTGTTCGTAGGCGGCCTGCCCAATGCTACTTGGATGGACATGAACCAGCTTCATGCTATGCCCCTTGGCATCAAGAGCCATGGCTGGTCTAGCGCCGCCGAAGACTTGATTGCGACATTTTCATTGGCCTCTAGACCAGTGTAGCGGAGGCACAGGTAAAGTGTCAGACGACTTGTCTCGCGGTGCATCTTCAATCTTGCTCCCTTGCCGGCACCAGAACATGAGGCGTAAACTGCAGGAGTACTCAGCCCTTCACCTTAACACCACCAACCCCCAGAAGTATCGGAGGACCCACGCGGCCTAAAACTGCACAGGAGATCTCGAACCAAAGCCCACTGTACAGAGCGCACGCATGACGGTCAATCGGGGGCTGCCCGATGCAGCGTGCTAGCGACCCGCGCGTTCTAACCAAGCCGGAGCCTGACCCTGCACGTATTTTTTGTCGTATCTCTCCCACATTGCAGTGAGAAACAAGAAAGGCGTGATCATCTAATGTAGGAACCTGATTAAGAAACCCTGGGCCTATAACCCCAAAATATTAGGATTCATATAAGGAACCCGAATAAAGGCCCAAGGTTTCTTAATCAGGTTCCTACAGTATAGGTTTGGGCCCGAGACTCAAGGCCGCATGTCAACAGCACCCTTTATTGCACTTTCAGCGATTTGTCTTAACGGTCTTGAAGCCCAAAATGCGCACACCTTCAACCCCAAGAAGTCCTTAAACCTTAAACCCCATAAACCCTAAACCTTAAACCCTAAACTCCTTCAACCCCAAGAAGTCCTTAACCTTTAACCCTGAAGAGTTGTTTGTCCCACCGCCGTGCCCAAAGCCCTGAAGCCCCAAGCCCTAAACCCTATTCGCCTTATAGATCCTCTAAGCCTTGTAGGGCCTATATACTATAGAGGCTTTAATAATTACCAATACTATTCGGGGGGCTTCCTTGTTATATTTGTGGCAGAGTATACCCCCCAAACCCTATTCGAATTATTAGGGCCCCTATATTATAGTACCCTTATGGATCCCTTATAGTAACCCTTCTACACCCCTTTAAAGGAACCCTTAAAGGAGCCCTATTTCCTGAGGCAGTCGGCCCAGGGTCAGGCGCTCGCTTCGCAGCAAAATGAGATTCTCGCCTGCAAGCTGAGACGGAAATCCATGCGGTTTTGGGTTTAAATTTAGGGTTTTGGGTTTAGGGTTTTGGGTTTGGGGTTTAGGGAGTTAGCGGCTATGTAATTTGGGTCGAGTACTTACTAGTACTGATTGTTTAGGGCATGTACGCTTAGGGTTTTAAGGTGATAGGGTTTAGGGAAGTTTAGTGGTTTGCTCCAGTTGGATCTGCGGTTCCGAAGTGCCAATGATTGCGTGCTCTGGCCTGTGCAATCACCCGGTGGGCAACCCTACAATCCCAGGGCAGCCCTACATACATACATGCATGGCATGCATGCATGCGTGCATACGTGTTTACGTATTAACATGCCTAAATACATGCGTTTATGCAGACATACATTCATGCATACACAACTACTTACAAACATACATAGATGCATATCTCAACTCCGTGGAGAATGTTTTTTCTAAGAAACCCTAAATTCCAAACCCTAAACCCTGCTTCGGAGGCACCTGGCGGACCACGATGCGCAGGCCGGAGGATGGTTTTGGGTCTAGCCCCAAGGGTTTAGGGCTTTAGGGGTTTAGGTTTAGGGTTTTGAGGGTAAAGTTTAGGGTTTAGTGTTTGTGCTTTGGGGTTTAGTTGGGGCTTAGAGTGCGTTTCCATGTTAACGGGGTAATGATAGCCAGACATGTGTAAGATGTATCCCGATTATGGAAAGTTAGCTTCCGGCCCTCAACAAGAACGCAAGCATACCGGGCTCTGGCGCAAGTACCGTGTTTGTCACGAGTAGTTCGTCTTCGAGCTTCAGGGAACAAGACCACATGGGTGTTTTCAGCTGTGTCAGCAAGCCTGGCCCCCCAAGACGGAGCATTCTACGAGCAGCATCTCTTCTGACCGGGGGGTTTTGCTAGTAACGTCGTTGTTGTAACGGTGAGGCAGAGTGCGAGCACAGGAGAAAAAGCAGAGGAAGCCAAAAAAGTCTGTCAAATCAAGGTGACCATGTAGTGCTAAGGCTGATACTGATGGTGATTTCGGGCCGGTGGCAGTGGCCGTTATGGAATGTTCTTGAACATAGGGGTCGTAGACAACAGGCACCTTCAAATAACCATTTGCTGCTGTTGTCGGGGGTCACTGTTTTTGATGGCAAGGAAGCAGTTTTTTGCATGACTGAAGCACCCAAGAAAGCTTGAGTTTGGGGCCTCAATATCGCAGCGTATGGTTTTGTCGACATGTTTCTTACACTTATATGCGGAACATAAATGGATACCAGTAGTAGGACAAGTTCTGCAGAATTCTCCAGACCTCTGCACCCAAAAGCCACAGCGCCGGCTATAAGCCCAAGAGTCGTAAGCCCAACTAAACCTAAACCCCCTAAACCTAAACCCTAAGCCAGGCCTGCCCACTCCATGGGCTTCTGGATACCTGACTCATGCGGGCCTTCCCAACAAGATACCTAGTAGTAGAGTAGGTAACCTTTAACCTTTTTGGGGTAGTACAATCCCTATATAATCCTTATATTACAAAGGTTCCACATGATACCCGACAAGTAGGGATAAAGGAAGGCTTGAAGAATCCTTCAACATTCAACATAGAAGTCTCCTGTATATCATACCGCTCCAACATACCCAGTCTAGTCCTGACCTTAAATCCTGGCTCTAAGCCCTAAACATGCGGTGGGTGGCCACTGCCCAGCCCAACCCCCCCTTTTCAAACAAGAAACACAAAAGCTGAACAGTAAGCCATATACGTCCTAAACCCCAAACCCTAAGAGTTCTCGCGCCAAACTTTACACCCTCAATCACACCAAAATATGTCCTCACTGGGAGGCTAAGATGGAGGCCTCTGACGCCCCAGCAGCCGTCTTGCCCTCAACTGCTCGGGTTTCGGTTTGGGGTTTAAGGCTTTGAGGTTTAGGGGTTTAGGGTTTAGGATTTATAGGGCTTTCGGTTCGTTCGCAGGCACCCGCCCAATGAGTATGCCCTATTTCGGATCCCGGCGTTGTTGTGCTTTCATGCGGAAGATTCGGAAAATGAGAGGCCTTTAAACGTGGGACAGGACTCCCGACAATAGTGGGACACTTCATACAGGATGCCCTTACTGCTTCAAGCTTAACATCATGCTTCACATCCTCTTTCGATGGAACCTCTTTCTACGCGACCCTGAACGACCGAAACCTACAAGCCTTAATCATTAGTCCAAATCCAAAGACCTGTAAGGTTTAGGCCTACTCCCTCCCAAAAGATCCATTCAGAACCGAAAACTTCTCTATGTACCTATCTACCTGTCCCTCGGTCCGTCTATGTATCTGACTGTCTGTCTATATGTATGCATGTATGTACATATGTATATGATGTCTCCCTCTATATATATACACATGTATATATGTTATGTGTACGTGTATTTGCATATCTGCACATATGTTTTTTTAGTTTACGTGTCTATGTATTTGAGAGCACAAGAATCTGCATGACTCAGATTCGACTGCGCGGCCTGCCCTACGAAGCTGGCGAGCAGGTGCACCGCTCTAAGGGCTTTTACTTATGGAACTTGTCTTAACATAATTAAGTGTAGGTCTCTACGGGCTGTAGGATTTTAGCATTTGGGGTTGGGGTTTTAGGGTTTAGGGTTCAGGGTCTAGGGTGGAAGTTAATTAATAAATATTAATTAATAAGGGAGCCTACAGGATTAGAACAGGCTTTTTGTGTGTATTTATGGCACTTTACTGACTAAAGGACCAAACAACTAGTTAGTCAGGCACCTATATTACCATAGCAGCGATGTAAGGGGAAGAATAAAGGGCTCCGAATGCCACATGTTGGACATGATATCCACGTATAGTATATAGTTCTACCATAAATACGCATTCCTTCAACCCGTATTCAAACGATTAAAGCTCCTAACTGCATCACTGACGACAGGTTGAGGACAGTGCCATATATACAGAGAAGCATATCTTGTTTTCTGAACGTTGGTTATAGCGTGATCCTATCCACTTCCATGCTGATTTATATACCTCCGTGCGTACTTGTATAGCTAAGTTCAACAGATCAATAAGACAAAAACTGAGCCCAGTTGCTCGAGCGTCTAGGTGGGCTGTGCGTTTTGCAGGTATGTCGGGACCCGATTAGAACCGCGTCGAGTCTGTATAGTTGGCTTAGAGAGGTATGGGCTTAGGGACGTGGTTTTAAGAATATTTGCTTGTGATGAAGTACCTTCACCGCAAATTGTGGCTTTCTTGTTTTCATAGACCAGTGCAAGGAAGTCGCCCATTGATCCAACCACAAGCAGCCGAAAGCCCTCAACCAAGATACGCCACAGTGTTGAACCCCAAGCCTCGAAACTAAGTTGAACAATGCACAGTCCCCTTGCAGGATATTCTCGCATGGATGGCCAAGTATGACGTCGTAGATCGCATTATGGAGTGCAAGCAAGCCGCTGCTCGACCGCTCGGTTTAGTGCAGGGGCTTGAATAGTTTGTAAATCGAAGCAGTATTTTAAATTAATACAGTCCTTCTGCAGAAATGCACTCAATGAACCTAGACTCGACATTCGGGATTGACTTGGGCAGGATTTCAACTTCTTTCCGAACCCTTTGCAAGCAGCTGCAAGCATGAGCTTCGACCACATGCCATAGACCCGACCTATATCGCTGTATACCCCAAAGTCCCTGAAAAACCTGAAACTCTGGACTAAAACTCCAAAATATCCTTCAATTCTGACAAGAGATGATCGGGGCGGGGTTCTGAGAGCTACGCTGATCCGGTCGGCATCTCAACGTTTTTCGCGCGGCATGCAAACATTGACTATGCCTTTTGTGCATGCATGATTCATTCATCCTCTCACTCTCCATTCACTTGTTGAGTCACTGGCTCCTTCCTATTATTTCGTCCGTTCATTCGTTTGTCCACCAATGAGTTGTGCACTGTTTTCTTCCTTCATTCGTTGATTGGTTCGTTCCTTCGCACGGATCATCCCTCCGTCCTTCCGACCTCCCTCCCTCCCTCCCTCGCTCCCTCCCGGCCTCGCTCGCTCGCTCGTCTCTGTGCATGTCTTACTTTGTTGTTTTCTCTCTCCATCCCTTTCTCTCCCCTCTGGCATTGCATGCATACATATATACATACATACATATGCAGTACATGCATGCCGCCACCAGCAGCCACACCCCATCCAAGGTCAGGATCTACAGCAAGGCCAGTTGGGAATCTCTTGTATGCCACCGAAAGAAAAGTCTCCAGTGTAGCTTGGTGTTCATGATTCTCGGGAAGGAAGAGACGTACAACAGTTGGCATATGCCTTCTTGACTTTCATGCAGTGTCGAGATGGCAGGGTCTTTTTCCTAACCTCAGCCCAGATCCTGAACCTAAGCTGAATCCCAAAGCGACATGCCCGTGAGTTTGTGTTTGTTTGGCTGCTGCTGTTGTGGTTGATTGGTTACGGCGCGTATGACAGTGATAATATCCAGTGTTGAGTTTCTAGGAGCCAAAACAGACTGGCACTGTGACTGATAATATTCATGATGAGCAGCTTTATCGCTGTCGTGAGGACGGCTGGTCATGAGAATGGTTCTTGCTTGTCGATGGTTATGCCGAGGGTGGTGATGATGGACACGATGAAAATAACCCCGAATCCTAAACCTTGAGCCCTAAACTGCCTTTGTGAAGTCGTTTGAGGAGCAAGACCTCCCCTAAACCCTAAACCGTCAAACCCTAGCAAGATCTCCCGAAGCCTAAAGCCCAAACCCTAAAAACCCAAAGCCTAGACCCTATAATTCTATAATGTACTAAACCCTTCCCCCTAACATTTAAAAAAACTAAACCTTACAACAAGCTAAACCCTAAAGCCTCACACCTTAAAGCCGCGAACCCTAACATCCTAAACCTACGCTTAAATCCTTAAATCCGAAAGCTTGCGACCCTGAAGCCAAAAATCCTAAAGCCCCTAAACCCTAAACCCTAAACCTCTAAAACCCTACCCCGCGGACAGAACAACGGGAAGCCCATGGGCTTGGCTGTGATCGCCATGAACAGCAAGGAGGATGCCGATTTCGTCCGGCAGGCGATGACACCACTATGGGCTCCTTTAAAGGGTTACTGCAGTACGGCTAAGGGTTACCATAAGGGCTACTATAACTGTCTGGTGCTTAGTAGGGAATGGGGGAATGGATCCCCATGGTAGCCCCTATAGAACCCCCAATAATAGTCTCCATAATCCCTTCCCCCATTCCCTACTAAGAACCAGACAGTATAATCATGCTGAGGGATCCTAAACTGGTACTGTGAGGGATACCCTTCTAAGGCTACAAGGCTGCTACAAAGAAAACCCTAAACCTGAAACCCAATCCGTGGGTTTCTTCGTATACCCTAAACCCTAAACCCGTAAACCCCCTAAACCCCTAAAACCCTAAACCCCTAAACCCCCAAACCCCTGAACCCCAAACCCTAAACCCTGGCTGAGGCGTTCTGGTCATCGAAACTCTCTGGAGCCTCACAAGGGTTTAGGGTCCAGGGTCTGGGGGGTTTAGGGTTTAGGATTTAGGGTTTAGGGTTTAGGGTCTGGTGGTTTAGGGATTACCTACAGTCTCCATTGTAGTTCCTTTTTGGGGTTACCTTATAGGATCCTACTTGTATATATGGTTAAACCAAAACAAGGAACTACAATGGAGACTATAGGTAAGGCTTGTTTGTAGGGTTTACGGGTTTAAGGGTTCAAGGGTTCAAGGGTTTAGGGGTTTAGTGCAGAAAGCCCGACAAAGCCATTGTATAACCCCGCAGCTTAATGGCTCGCAATTAAACCTTAAACTTTATGCCACAACATAGGGGTAGGAATGAATAGTATGTCAGGGCCTTGGAGCTCGATAAGATAGGCATACTAGAGTATGCCCCCGAAGCCCTATTCCAACTGTTAACTGTTGAGGCCCCCACATTGCAGCCTAAGCCTCTGCCGGCCTTTGAGGCACTCCATGGTCAGTACATGGGTAATCGCTACATCGAGGTCTTTCCCCATCTGGAGGCTGTCCGATGTGATTCGGAGCCTGGGCTTTGGCTTTGCTGCTGTCTTAGGGCCCATGGCTTGGGGTTTGGGTCCATGTTTTTTCATATTCTATGCTCTTGCAGATCCCTTAGCCTGGTTCTTGTTGAGCTACAAGAACAAGGAAACCCCATCATGTACGATAGATAGTTGGTAACTTAATTTAAGTTCCGTAACACAAGATCCAGTTGTTGGTCTGGTGGTTGCCTACAGACTTCGCAACTAGGTTCCCCGCTAGTACGCTTTTTGCATTTTTCTGAGAATAAACGGAAAAAAGGGTACCCCCACCCCCCCACTCACCAATTATTAAGGTGACAGGAGGGAACAGTGCGCTGAGAGTTGGGCCGGTTCATTGCTAGCTTTACCGTTTTGCTGCCTGGATACACGGTCTAGTTTTGGTAGGTTGGTTTCCAGCTTTTCACCAAAATTTTCTGAAACCTAAACGCTAAACCCTAGTGGAGTGCCTCTTGAGGCGTTCAGACATCCTGTTCGCCCCAAACCGGGTTTCATCTGGATTTAGAGGAACGACACACAACCCTAGAACCTCTTGGGCTAGTTCTCGAAATTCGGGTCCCGTGAAAACGGTACCCTAATGTGGAGAACTACTATAGGGGCCTAAATCATTTCCTACACTATTTTTGGGGTTCCTTATTATACTTATAGTATAATGGGCCCCGAAACCCTGTTCTAATTATTAAAGCCCCTATATTGCCTCTACGCTCGCTTCGCGGCAGGGCGAAGCCGGGACAGACAAGGCAACAGTGCAAGGCGGACCTGTTGAACATACTGTCAAATAGTCTAGGACCCAGTGTAAGCCCTCATTCCCTTTGTTAGGGTTCAGGTTCCCTTATAACCCCGTTTAAACCAAAAAGGGCACCCTTTTTATTCCTAGGCTACTCTTGGGTCTAGATCATATAGTTTTGCTCTGGGTCTCCTACTGCACATGTTCAGGCTGGAACATACCCCACACTCCCACACCCCATTCTACATGTGACGGCCCCTAGATGATGAATGTAGGGCAGGAGTGATTGAAGGGCTCTATCGGCTCGATTAAGGTTTCATAGGCGTTTAGGGTTTACGGTGTAGGAGTTTAGGGTTTAGGGTCGTTGACATGCGGGAGTTCTTAGTTTGGGGGTCCTGTGCTGAGGCGAAAGGGGCAGGGGGCGAGGGGAGGTACCCATAACAAGGATCTGTTTCTTCTGGTCAACCTCCCGTCTCAGTTTAAGCATGCTTTTTAGATTATGACAGAAGAACAGTACAGTGATGATGGCTAGCGACCAAAAGTCAGTAGGACTGAGGAGACAAGGAGAGGACAAGCGACAGTCGCAGCCGTGATTCTGCGTAGGCAGTGTCGGATGAGTGGTTCGTAGCCGACGAGCTCCACATCGCGATGTCATGCTACATCGCTACGTATACAATATATGTATCTCGTGCTTACACACCTCATACAAGCCATTTTATTGCTAACGGCTAATTTACTATTCATTATATGACTAGTCTGATATTCTTGTCCCGCATGGTTGTACAGCATGCGCCGAAGGAGATTAGCATCATGGTCACGGTCGTCGTTACACAAGTTTGCAGTCTCTTAGTTCTGCTACGGGAGGTCTGGGCAAGGGTATGGGGCTTGGAACGGACTCGCAGTGCTGCAGGTTCAACTGCCGGTGCGACTGGTGGAACTGGAGCATGATTCAGCCTCAGTTCTGCTAGCTATGTTGGGGGTGCGGAGAGTTGGGGATCCACTTAGCTGTCCTTCTATTCAGGATGCCAAAACTCAGGTGTCTCTACCACTTCGTTGCACGGACTACTTCAGGGTGCCCGTCTACCAAGTTTCCAGTTGGTCTATAATGCGGTGCACCTACTTTATGAAACTGAAGAATGCTCGCGAGAGCAGTTGGCATGTGTGGACCTCCCAAAGCCCGGAAGGCCACACCCAATAGCCAACTAATCAAACCTCGAAGACTCTAAGCCCAAAGCCAGAAACAAACAACAGCTATGTAAAACTTCCTAAACCACCTTATAGTGCAGTAACCTTGTAGTAACATTGGTATCAGAAGCTTTGTACTAGCCTTATAGCAGCCATTAGCTTAACCTTTAACGTAACCCCAAATGGATTACCTCTCCGTCTGTCTGAAAGCATGGAGCAAAAGGCTTCAGGGTTTAGGGTTTTGAGGTCTTGGGGTTTCGTGGTTTGGGTTTTGGGAGTTTAGGGTGTAGGGTGTAGGATCTAGTTGTATCTCGCTCCTGACAGTAGGCATTTGCAGTCGAATAGAGGGTAGATGGAGGGTCTAGGTGGTTTTCGAGCCTTTGGCTGAGGGTTTTAGGGTGTTTAGGGTTTAAGGCTTGGTGCTTATGGCTTAGAGGGGTTTTACTGGTTTAGGGTTTGAGGGTTTCTTTATCATTAGGTGTGCGTGCCAAGGGCTTGCAGTTTAGAGCCTGGGGCTCGGGGTTTTGCAGCAATGTAAGTAATTCTATATATGGGTTGAATTTAGCAAGTGACTCCTGCTTCTGAGACCCCTGATCCGAACTGCCGGCGGTTTCTCACTCACATTCCTACATGCTTTCCTTCTCGGTCACGTCCACCCCAACTTCTTGCGTGGAATCGAGCCGCCTCAGGCAATGGAGGAGTGCAGGCTGCGTTTTTGCGTTTGGTGTTGAATTTCAGGGATTTTGGGGTTTGGGGTTCGGTGTTTACATTATTTCTCCACCTACCAAAATCTACTATTTTGGCGGGCCCATGCATACTCTATAATGGAGCTTATAACGAGATTGATTCCACAAGGATGGAGGCTTTGGTGGGCCAAAGTAGGGTTGGAGGCTTACAGAGGTTTTGCGGATTGGTGTAGGGTAGTGCCGGGTTTGCGCGCTTCAGATTGATGGGAACAGATCAGAAGCCTAACGCGCCAGTGATCGCCCTGGTTTGCTGGTTCTGGTAGTTTAGGGAGTCTCCGAACTTGCAAAGCCCAAAGGGTCCTAAGTACCTATATGGTAGAATGTAGGGTTTCTATATTAGGAATTACTGTTATGATCCGGGGAAGTATCCCCCATAACAGTACCTAGGACCCTTTGGGAAGCTGATGTTTGTGATATCAAATGGTAGGTGGCCCGATGCCCCTAAGGGTTTGAGGCCTTCCAAGGCTACCACGCCACTTTATTTCCGAATCACGAGGCAAGCCGGAACCTGAAATTCCAAAGCCCTTAAAGTTCAAGCCCAGAACATAACACCTATATCAATACCGAAAGGGAGCGTGGACCCTGAACCGACCTAAACCCTGCTAACCCTGAAGCCGATACCTCTTGCACCCTGACCCAAAACCCATCTCTCTTTGCGCAGGGACGGACTGAGATGAGAGTGGAGGCAGGGCATCTTCCGGGATTGAATTGGGTGTTTCTTGAAATTGCTCTTTTCGGGGGTCCGGATACTTCCTGTCTCAAAGCTTGGTGGCCGAAATGGAGGGTTTACTCAAGTTTGGGTTTCAAGATTCGGCGTCCTTCTCAGCGAGCTTCATATCGATTCCCGTACATGTTGGGCCCGAATTTGAGGTGTTCTCAGGTTCGCATTAAGCCGAGACACTCAACCCCTAACTTTAAACTCTAAGCCTAAACCCCTGATCCTAAATCGAAAGCCTTAAACCCCACACCCTGAATCAATACATAATCCCCGAAACCGAAACCCTGAGTCTTTAATCCTTAAACTCTACATGCCTTAAGTCGTAAACTCTCACCCGAAAACGCCTATTGCCCCAAACCCTAGAACCCTGAGAAGCTCTAAACCCTAAACTCCCACACCCTAATCCCTAGAACCCTAAGGAACCCTAAACCCTAAACTCCCACACCCTAAGCCCTGAATCCCAAACTTCCTTGCGCCTGGAGGCCGAGGCCTTCGAAGGTGCCGGAGATACTGGAGGATCGGGTGGCACCTGGGCTTCATTTCGGGGTTAGGTTTCAGGTTTGGGGGTTGAGGGTTTAGGGTTTAGGATTTAGACCCCCGACTGCCCTCTAATATACCTTAAATACCCACTACTATGAGGACCATAAGGGCTCTGTTAAAGGGACATTGAGGGGTCCTATTACGGTATGGGGATCAGGCCGGTCTCCGGGGACTTCCTGGGCCTGGTAAGGGTTTCTAGGCCCTCCTTCCGGGTACCCTGTCATGAAACTAGAAGGGTACTATATGGTTTTACCAGAATTCTGCAAGGCTTCTTCGAAAGGGCTCAACAACTTGAGTTGGGCACTCACACATGGGGATGTAAGGTCTTCAGGTGTAGAGGACTTGGGTTTGGGGCTGTGGGGCTTAGTGTCTTGACTTTAAGAAGGAGACTTGGAGTCAGAGCTTCAGCCCCTCATGTCAGTATAATTGGAGAGGTCATCCGAAGTCAGAGCTGTAGGTTGTTTCGTGGTCTTAGGGTTCAAGAACAGCCCACGGTCGAAGCTATATAGCTGCAGGTCATTGGCCCAGTTCAAAACCGACAATTAAAGCCTAAACTTGAAGCTTCACGAACTGAGGTTCCGGCGGCATGCCTCAGGGTATGATGGCCAATATGCCGATGCAGCTTCCCAAGAGCTTTTTGCAGAAGGCTGTCCGAGGCTTCGCCGTGAGATGTCACGTGTTACTGGCCTGTAATCAAGGTGCAGGCTGGAGCATTGGTTTGAAGAGTCTGAATCTGTAGGGTTTTGAGAGGGATCAGGGTAACCTGTGTTCAGCATTAGACTTTAGGTCGCTACCGCTAACACCAGCATTTTCCAAGCGCGGCTAGAGGCAATCTGGAGGCTGATGATCGCGATGATTATGACGATGATCATGACCATGATCATGATCATAATCATGATGCAATTAGTTGTGGTGGCGGGCGTGGTGGTGGTGGTGGTGGTGATGATGTTTGCGGTGCTGGTGGTGCTGGTGGTGCTGGTGGTGGTGGTGCTGGTGGGTGGTCCTGTGATGGCGGTGCTTGGGCATGGGTGTGTTTGAGAGTGTTGTTCAGGTGTGTCAGCTTGTCGCAGTGTCGCAAAAGAGGGCCACGCACATTGAAACGCACAAATCGCTTGCCACCCAACCCTCTGTTGTGGTGTTCCGGATGTCGCGGTACGGACACTGAAGCAGAAGCTGGTGAGGATCATGATGCTGATGATACAAAACGATTGTGGTGATGGTCATGATCATGATCATGGTCGTGATGATGGTGGTCGCGGTGGGGGTGGCAATGGCGATAGCGATGCCGATGATTATGATTATGACAACGATGATGGTGATGCTGATGATGAGGATGGTGATGATGATGTTGATGATAATGTTCACGGTGCTGTTGATGATGGTGATGAAGATGATGGCGATGCATGGTGATAGTGACGATGATGAAGCTGGCGATATCGAATAGGTTAGCGACATGGTGTTGCTGCTGCTGCGGAGACAATGCGAACTCATCGTCATCACCATGCTGTTCACGCTGAAGGTGATTATGGCGATGAAGATCAAAATGGTCTCGGTGATGTTGGTGTTGACTATGATGAACCGATGGTGATGATGACGACGACGATGGTGATTGTGGTGATGATGATGGTAGGGGTGATGATGATGATGATGCCGACGACGATGGCGATGGCCAGGACGGAGACGACATTGCTGCTGCTGATGATGATGGTGGCGCTCAGAGTTGTCAGGATGATGATGATGATAACAATAACAATAATGACGATGGTTGTGGTGATGGACGTGATCATCGTCAGGATCAGGATTATGACGCTGATCTTGATGATGATTGCGACAATCTTGGTGCCGATGATGTTGGTGACACGAATGCCAGGGAACGGCGGGTACTAGTGCGTTCTGGTACTTTCTAGTAAAGAAGACTCTTGCACCGTCGACCCCTATCTTCCTAGGCTGTCATCGTCGTGTTGCAGGCATGTTGGTCCTACCGAGCGAAATATACCTTCCTCATCACTACGATAAATGATGCCAGTCATAGAAATAGGATCAGACGATGACCGATCGCCCTATGAACTGGAAACCAAACGCAGAGCCAACGTCCAGATTGAGAATATCTCTGAGGTGGCCAGGTGCACCGGGTACAATGGGTTCGCGACGGCATGTGATGATCGACCCAGGGGTTGTGAAGGATTCTGAAAACATGCTGTAGGGTTGATACTTGATACATGTCACACTTTGCTGAGTTCATGAGGCCACAAGCCCTAAACCCAACAATCGCCAAGTCGCATGAGAATGACCGAAAGGCCTGCCACTTTCTGCTAGCTACTGCACCGGGAAAACACCAATACTTGTAGGGCTGTAACAAGCACATTCTTGGTGTGCCTGATCTTTCTCACTACATGGTCCCGCCTCGCCAGCGCTTGCTCTGTGAGATACGACTTCTTTTTTTTAACTGCACGTGAAAAATATTACAAAGACTAGCCGGCCTTGTGGCACACGACGGTGACCTGGCATCCTTCATGCTCGCATGCCCGATATCCAGTTCAAGCATCACTTTCTGACCCAGCTATCATTGTAAACAGTGTGATTATGATCAGTATCAGTATGATCATGAATATCATTCGTTTCCTTTTTGTGTCATGATGCTAAAGTATTCCAAAGCACATTCGAAGGCAGGTTTCCATGTTCGTCAAGAGTCTTCGACATCCTGTTCCCAGGGCACATGTGAAACAGCCCCGATCAGCACTTCCGACAGCGTAAACTTTCAGTTGCCACTGTATGGATTACAGTGATCTGCAGCTGTGAGTGAGTGCTGCTTGATTGAACTCACTGCCAGGTTGCATGTCCGTTGCGGCCTTGGTATAGGGTTGGGGGATGGTGAAGCCCAACATCAGTACAGTAGTCTCTTGCACTTAGAGTCTTGCGGAGATCTTTGGCATACAGTTATAAACATAGTAATATTGTCTTGAAATATTCGCAACTGCATCATCAGATGGACAGCAACAGCAGCAGTGACACCGTTACAACAATCCCGATCACAATGGGAGAAGGAGCGCCTTAGATCCTAAATCACGACCAAACCCTGATCCCAGAGCCCTAAACCAGAAAGTGCCTGAGTCTTCCGAATCAACAACGATATCAGGATTATCAGGAGTTTTTTGGGTGTAGTGCAATAACCAGACTTGTAATTACTTCCGCCGCAATTAGGACCCAAAGCCTTCGCACATCGCATTCCGGCATGCCTCGAAAGCCCTGAGCCACGAAGCCTTGAGCCCAAGTCCTAATCTCAGGGGGTTTAGGGAGGCTTAGACCGAAAGCCCCAGCCATAACGCCAAACCTAAAAGCCCTAAACCTTTCCCAAGCACTAAACATATTGGGAAAAAGATATTTTTCCCCAACATGTTTAGTAACCCCAAACCTGAAGACTCTAAACCTTTCCCAAGCCCGAAACCCCGAAGCTGCAACCCCTGAACCCGCAAACCCTAAAGTCCGCGCCCAGACTCCTGAATGCCTGAAGCCCTAACCCCGGACCCCTCCACAAGCCCAGAATACGCAAGTTACTAAAGCCCCCCCCCCCCCCAAAAAAAAACACAAACCTCACGAACAAACACCGAACNCGACGCAACACACCCCCCCCCACCCAGCCTAGTGCCGCAACCCCAACCCCCGCCCCCCCCCACAAGCCCCCAAAACCCGAGTTACTAAAGCCCCCCCCCCCCCAAGAAAAGACCTGAAGCTCTAGAGGCACCGCAGCAAAGTCTAAATTACCCTAAAACCCTAAACCCTATACCCCTAAGTTTGCATTATGATCAAAATGTCGGAGGAAGGAAGGCACGCTTCTGTCTAGCCTCATGGAACCTTAGGATTGGGAGTCTTGGGTTCTTAGGGCTGTGGGGCTTTGGGTTTTAGAAGCTTAAGGCTTCGAGGCTTTGAGGCTTTAGGGCTCCAGGGCTTCGGATGCAGCCGAAGCCCTGAAGCGAAGACCATTTGCCTCAGGGTTGCATGCCCTACGCTGGCGGCGACGCGCAGATTGACCCTTTTAGCCAGGATCGGCTGTTTAGCCCAGATGTACTCTAGGGTTTGGGGTTTTATTCAACAGGTCTTCACAAGGGTTCCAAACTTCCACTGCAGGGCTGTGTTTTTCTGTGCTGTTAGTTGTCCATATATTCGATGCGTATGTATGGGCACGATTTTCTGGCAATCGTCGATGTAGTGTCCGGCAATACCATGTTCGCTCTTGTAATGATCGTGTAGTATTGTTTATCACATCCATTTCTGCAATTCGCATGTTTAGGTATGCTCTTGTTGAGTGTTTTTGAGTGCTTCTGCTACAGGCATGATGATTATGGAGAATTATTGAAACACGACGATGATGACGTTGCTTCCGTGTCGTTGATGATCATGACGGCGACGTGACTTTAGTGCGATGTGGTGGTTGCAGAACATCGCAAACGTTGAACATGGCCACAGTGGCGATGATGGTTGTGGTGATGTCAGAGTTGTTCGTGGTGGCGTTCGTTGTGGTGTGTCCGTGGCGTTGTGTTCATGGTGTTGGGAGCAATCCTCGGAGTTTGGAATGTATGTATCTGGTAGCACAGAGAAGGCCCTCGACAGCTTCAATATCTTTACAAAGCTCTCCAATCCATCTTCCAGGCAGATGCCCTCGCATCCGACCAACCACTGGATGGAGAACTACAAAGGGTTCACCAACAACTTCTAAACAGATTTCGGTTGTATCTGAGAAGCCTCATCGCAGCCTTTGTATTACACCTAAACAATCAAAAGCAAGTATAGTAACCCGAGTGGCCATCCGAAAGGGATTCTGGTAAGCGCAAACGCTTAATCGAAGATACCCGCACATCGTCTCCTGTATGTATTTTATGATCGGTCAGACCAGTACTCTGCAATCTGAACCCCCTAAGCCATTCAATTAGTAACATCCTTGGAATCGTTGGAGAGGTCTTGGACTACATGAAGGGAGATGCATTTACCATTCGCATGCAACCACCGCCTCTGGGCAGAAGAAGTGGGTGGGACGAGGGGGGGGGCACTTTGGATGTACAAGTTATGTGGTACGTGTGTATACATATGTATAGATAAATATGTGTATGTATGTATTTACATGTATGTATATATACACATACATGCACATGCAAATGGGTATACTTTGTCTACGAGTCCACTGTTGTCCCTATCTTTCACATGACACGTTATCTCAGAAACGCTGTTTGTGCTGGACAGGGTTTAGGGTTTAGGGTTTAGGGTTTCTATACATCCATCAGGTGCTCCGCTCTGAACAGTTCTCATGTCAAACGGCTTGGTGCTTGGCGAGAACCTCTCAACCTTCAGACTTTGAAAGTAGTGCGGTATGCAAAAGGACAGGTAGAGCGATCGATAGATAGATCCATGGGGGGAGAGAGACAGAGAGAGAGAGAGATGTATATATAGGTAGATATATGTATATATACATGTATATAGAGAGAGGATAGATTCATATATTTGTATATGTACATAATTTTATTTAGGTGCATATGTGATTATCGAAGTTAACCAGGAACCCCGGTCCGTCGAATTTCTAGCAGAGCTTTGGAAGAGCGAGCTTCACTCGTACAAGGGTTGAAGTACACCGGATCAAGGCATTCTGGGTGTTTGCCTTGCACAGAGGAAACCTGAAGGGTTTGGGGTTGAGGAGAATGATTGGTACTTCTTC
Source organism: Symbiodinium sp. clade A Y106 (assembly GCA_003297005.1). Classification (NCBI taxonomy): domain Eukaryota; class Dinophyceae; order Suessiales; family Symbiodiniaceae; genus Symbiodinium; species Symbiodinium sp. clade A. The sequence goes on along the minus strand of BGNK01000091.1, from coordinate 297,535 downwards.
CCCCCTGGAGTCCCTCATGCAGCGAAAGACACCCCACCTCCCTCTGAGAAGAACAGGTTATTAAGTCTTAAATTTTCCTGGTGTTTGGGCTTTGTGTTCTGAGCATCGAGTTCCGGGTCTGGCAAGCCTCTAGGTGCATGCAGCAAGTATTTCGGAAAAGTCGTTGAACGAGGTTCGGGGTTTTAGGGCAAATTCAGAAGCCTCCCGTAATGATACGAATACTGGCACCAAAATAACTACACGAAATTCAGAAGCTTCCCGTAATGGCACGAATACTAGCACCAAAAAAGCTACACGCAGAGGGGAGGAGTGTCTGGGGTCTTCAACATGTGGGGAGATCCCTCAGTCGATGTGTCCTCGCAGTGTTCTTTTTGGGGTTTAGGGTTTAGGGGTTTAGGGCTCAGGGTTTGGGGCTAAGGGGCTTAGGGTTTAGGGTTTAGAGGTTTAGGGGTTTAGGGGTTTCGGGGTTTAGGCTTTAGGGGCTTAGGGTTTAGGGGTTTAGGGGTTTAGAGTTTTGGAGTCGGAGTCTTCTGATGTTGGGCCGGTGAGTCTAGCTCCCAGAGTAGACATCGGCTTCCTCAAGAGTTTCTGGCCTCCATGCAGGGCTTATTGTTTTTATTAAATTTAATTATGTTTTTTATTTTATGTTTTTTTTGTTATTTTTATTTTTAGGTTTTACAATCCAAGACAGAGTTGTGTGCAAGGTTTTTTCGCTTAGGGTTGATCTAGTGCTCCGATGTTTTGACCGAGCCGCTACTGAAGTGTTGCCGAAACTCCTTGCACAAACCCTCTACCCCACAACCCCCTAAGCCCATATCCCAAAACCCTGCGCCCTGAACCAGAAACCTACCCCCGGCCACAAGCCTTAAACCGCCCTTACCAGGGTCGGCGATGGTTCCGGAGGCCGCGGGGTGTCGTTTGGTTACAACCCTCAGCTCCACCACACGCTCGTATCGGGGCCTTAGGAAAGAATGAGGCTGTTTGGCATGTGGTATACTTTCATTATCCAGCTTTGGTTCATGATTGGGTTTCATGCGGTTTTCGGTTTGGGTTTAGGATGAGGGGTTTGGGGTGTTTAGAGGTTTAGGGTTGAAGGTTGCAAGGGCTGGGGTAGAGTCCGGTCGGTTCAGCAGAGCAGCACATCCCTAATTTCGACGGCTAATTGACAGAATGTATGGAGGAAAACATAGCCAACCCCAAACCATGAATTCGATTCCCCAACACTAAACCCAAGCCCCGTCCCTTGTTTCAACTGAACTGCACTGGTACTGGTAGGAAACCGCCCCCTCCCGGCCCCCCACATGCAAGAGAGTTGCGCAGGCCGAAGCTCAGGCTTTCAGTACGGCGCCTGGCGTCATGAGTCGCTGTTGGGTCATTATATACCTCGAACATGAGGGTTACTACAGTATGTTACCGATAGGTTGCTCCAAGGGTTACCACAAGGGGTAGCCCTCAGGGTCCATGTGCCTATATAGTATAACATTTAGGACTTGACGTAGTCCCTATATAGGTACTTTAGGGTCAAAGTATCCACCAGCTATATTCTAGGTACATGGACTCCTTGGACCCTTAGGGTTACAAAAGGACTGTGATAAGCGCTCCAAGGGCGACTGTAAGGGTGGCTAGAATGACTCCTTTACGGTGGTTGCCATATGGGTGACTGAAAGACTTGCTGCAGGGTCGCTATAAGGGTTGCCATGACAGCTGCTGCAAGGGCTGTTTGATTGAGGGTTCTATATCCGTTTAGCGTTGCGGGTTTAGGTATAGAGGGTCAAGGGGTCCCTGTGCGCAGGCAATGGGGGTAGGGCTCGTGTTGCCGGGCGACGAGGAAGCCAGGAGTTAAAGAGACTTTCTGCGAAGCTGCGCGGCCATGAAGTCCAGCTTGGTTCTCATGTTTCGCTGGACCTGAGGTCGCTCAGATTGTTGCGTTGCTGAGCCAGGAACTTGAACATCAGAGAATAAGCCCTGAAGCCACAAACCCTGAAGGGCCCAGGCCATAGCCGCCCAGCGCCGAGCCCCATCCCAGAAAAAAGCGAAGCAAAGCGTTGAACCCCCGAGGGCATCAACAGCAAGACCTAAGGGAAGCCTGTAGACACGAGGCCGTAAACTGCACAAACAAGCCAAGTTCCAGGACCCTGAAGAGCCTAACCCCTTTAAAATAGAGCTGTACAGAACCCTGTAACAACTCTGCAAATGCCTTATGATTACTTACAAGAACCCCTTGGAGCCATACAGAACCGTCAAACAGTCTACACCTACACTCTAGAACCCTAAACGCTAAAACCCTAAAGACCTAAGCCCGCAAACCCTAATTAAGATCCACCAGCCCTAGGCCCTATAAACCCTAAACCCTCAGACCCCAAACACTAAACCAGTCCTAGGCATGGAGCTCAAGGAAGGGCGCCTGTCCACTTAGACAGCATGTGAGCGCTGCGCTGCAATGCAAGGCGAGGTCTCTCCACAGCAGCATGTATGTATGTGCATACATGGATGCATACTTATATGCGCTTGTGGTAGTTACATTGCATGTCGATGTTGTTATCCGCAGGTGTATTTGCACGTCCATGTATCTGTGCGTGTGTGACTGTGTACACACGAATGAACGAGTGCCGATGATTCATGAGCCTGAAAATGCAGCTGTAGAATCAACATGTTTGGCGTCTAGCTCCCTCTCTCTCTCTCTCCCACTGTGGCCTTGTCGTGATTGTTGTAATCATTGTAACTGTGGCCCTACAAATCTGTGTTGCTCGTGTCTATCGGTTTGCTGCGACGTCGCGTCTGTCGTGGTCCGTGTTACCGCGGCTCCGTTTTCAGTTGTTGTCATCACTGTACATGTTGATGCTGGGTTAAGCGTTCCAGTGTTGTTCGTCTCTGTCCGTCTTGCTTCAAGGATTGCGGCTTCGCTTGTGTCTGTCGTCGCAGTCGTCGTGTTCGTGGCTGTTGCTGCAGCGGCTCTTCGTGTGCCATCGTGTGCCTGAAGCTATCCACCGCTCAGTATCGACATTCGGTTGGTTTTGGTGCTTGTTGTTGTGATCGTTGGTGATGGTGGTGGTAATGGTCATGTTGCTGTTGGTGACGGCGTCGGCGCCGTTGCTGTTGGTGCCGTTGCTGTTGCTGTTTTTGCTGCTGTTAATGCAGTTGCTTTTTCTGCTGTTGCTGCTGTTGTTGTTGTTGGTGGTGGTGATGGCGTTGTGGTTGTGGTTGTTGTTGTTGTTGTTGGGGGCACGTGCGTCTGCTGCGGCGGGGTGCGGCGCGATTTCGGGGTTGGCATGTGCTGAAACTCGAGTTTTGGCACTGCTGATTCGAAATGGAATTTGCGTTTTTGTTTCGCATTGGTGTTTGCGGTGTTTTCTCAACAAAAACATGTTGAGTTTTCGTGCTGCACTGTACACAAAATATCTGAGCTGTCCATTTCGCATCGGTTTTTTGCGCTGTGGTCCTAGAACTTCCGGGCAGCACTGTGCCGACCCTCGACTTTTCGCACATGCCAGCTTGGACTTCTTGTTTACGCGGAAGGTAACAATGGCGATGACGATACCTACGGTGATCACTATGACAATGACAATGTTGCTCCTTGTTGCCCGTTCAGTTACGTTACTTTTGAGACGCCACCAGTACAAAAAGCTCGCGTTGTCAGGGCTCTCCAAACAAAATAACTGTAAAAATCAACGCACAACTCGAGCAAAGCGGTATTCGCGACACTTTCGCAAAAGCCACAGCCAAAAACGAGAACACAACTCGAGATTTTTAGGCTCTTGACCAAAGAAGCTCCAAAAACCAAACGACACATCCTCCGCGGTGGCAAACGCACGTGCCACCTTGGTGTTCTTGTTGTTGCTGCTGCTGTTGTTGTTGTTGGTGGTGGTGTTGTTGTCGCTATTATTGTTGTTGGTGGTGGTGGTGGCGGTTTTTGTGTTTTGTGCTGTTGTTATTGTTTGTCTTGTTGTTCTTGGTGTTGATTTTAGTATTTCTAATATTGTTGTGGTTGTGGTCGTAGTTGTTGTTGGTGGTGTCGTTATTGTTATTTTCCTGCTCGGGTTCTTGTTCTCATTATGATTATTCTTGTTGGTGTTGTTGGTCTTGTATTGTTATTGGTGTTGTTTTGTTCTTGCTCTTGTTAACAAACTTAGTCGTAGTATTATTCTTAGTCTTCCTGTTGTTATTGTTGTTACTGTTGTTGTTGTTGGTGGTGGTGGTGGTGGTGGTGTTGAGGCTGTTGGTGCTGTTGGTGCTGTTGGTGTTGTTGGTGTTGTTGGTGTCGTTGCTCTTGTTGTTATTGTTATTTTTGCTGTTGTTGTCTCTCGCTCCTGTTCTTATTATGTTCGTTAGTGTTGGCGTTGTTGTTGTTCTTGCTGTTGTGGTTGTTGTTGTGGTTGTCGTCGTCGTCATTGTCGTCGTTGTCGTTGTTGTCGCGGTTGTTGTTATTATTACTATTGCTGTTTTTATGTTTTGTTTTGTTTTTTTTTGTGTTGTTGTTGTTGTTGTTGTCATCATTCTTGTTTTGCTCTTGTTCTTGCGTTTGTTCTTATTCTGGGAAATAAGTTGATAAGGACAGATGTGTCCCGAGGTACCGAATGAGCCCTTGCGACGAAAAGCCAACAAGAACAGGCATAAACCCTAAACCCCTAAACCCCTAAACCCTAAACCCCTAAACCCCTAAACCCCTAAACCCCTAAACCCTAAACCCCTAAACCCTAAACCCTAAACCCCTAAACCCCTAAACCCTAAACCCTGAACGCCCCTGAAACCTAAAGCCTGGTAACCCCGGTCCCAAATCCTGAAATCCTTCTTCCGACGACCTCCTCCCATGTGGGGTGAGCTTAGCGTTACCATCACTAGACTCTTCGAAGCAACCAAGATCCCAAACCGTTTAGGGTTTAGGGCCCGTAGGCTTCAAGATTTGGGGTTGGCAGAGGGTCAAAGGGGGAATCTTCAACAACTACAAGGCCAAAAACGATGCCCTAAACAAGCCCCCTCCGACAGGCAGCCAGTGACTAGCAGCGTCGTCGGGAAATGAGTCTGAAGCAGCAGTGACGCGAATGTGGAGTGGGCATATGTATTCAGATACACGTACGTAGTCTGGATATGCACCTACATATTCTTATACATTTACTGCTCCTAGTTGCAGCAGTTAGGCCCGAGGCTGAGAAGGAAACCTACATGTGTAGACCCTACCTGGACCCTAAATAGCCTACCATAGCCTACCTTTTTTGAGGACATATGCAAGGAAGTCACAAGAAGGAGCCCGAAAAGGTAGGGTTTTTTCTAGGCTCCAGGTAAACAATAGAATGCTTGCTGCATGGACCCCGAAATGAGGGTTCCCCCACCCCCGACATTAAACTCTTTAGAGTCAGAAGCTAAGCCCTAAATCCTTAACCACCCGGGTAGTAAGAGATGTTTGGGTGTATGTAGGGTCCGCACTTGTTGAGATGGGTCAGGGCTTCCGGGTAGGGCCTAGGTTAAACGACAAACTTGCAAGGCCATCCAAGCTTTCAATCTTGGGTTTTGGCTTGGTTGCAGCCAGAAATCAATGAATAGACCTGCCTTCGTTCCTGGACAATCTCCTGCAGTGTCTGCAATACACAGAACTGATTGGAGTTCCGTCTCTTCCCTATCATGAGCATTGCAGGACTTGGTCCAGTAGAATATTGCTTAGATGCAGAGGCCATCACGACATTGCTATCTCCAGGTTCGGCCTAATAGTGTTAGTAATCATCAAATAAATAGACAGCAATTTCGGCCAGGGTTTCGTAAAATTGGGGGTCCCTTGTTGAGGGGTCCTTTAGCACAAGAGCCTCCATTGAGGTCCAAATTTTGTGGGGGTGCCACGGTTTCTTTAAACTCCCGAGCCACGAAGAAGTCGCATGGTAATGTGCAGGAAAAATACTTTCGTCTCTCTCTTCATACTCACAACCGAAGCAGCAATCCCATGGAATAAGAACATTTTCGGGTGGATAGAGTTGAATTCTTTTTGGACTGCAGCTTCAAAGAATGGACGACGCTAATCTGTTTTTTCAGCGAGTTGGGCCACGGCTCTCTCGTGAATCTGCCAGGCTGTCTGCCACTAGCAGAGGGTTTAGGAGTTTAGGCTCTAAGGGTTTACGAATTTAGGCTTTCGGGGTTTAGGGTTTAGGAGTTTAGGCTTGCGGGTATTCCTTTCATGTTCGACAAGATCCCTTGCCTTTAACTTGTCCACTGTTGGGCCAGCGCCTTGGTGCTTCCAAGTCTACAACTTACCTTTGGTTAGTAGGGAATAGAGGAATGGGGTACAGTTATAATTACTATTACTACCATTCTTCCATTCCCTACTAACCAAAGGTAGGACAACCATGCTCAGCAACTAAAACATGCGAACTTCCAACCGTCCCGAGTCCCACACTGAGCAGGTAGCCTGTGATTTGACTACGATTTCCAATGTGGTTGTGGCACACGCAATGTGAAACATACAGCAGCGCACACCTGCATGCTGTCGGATGTCGTCGTTCAGCGAGTTTCTCTGTGTAGGATGTCGGCCTTCGAACATGAGTATGCCGCTGCAGGTGGTGTCATGTCTCTCCTGACTACATGGTCTAGTCTGAAATCTTCGCCAACGGCCCAAGCTTGCAAACCTCAACTCCACGTTGCAACCCCAAGGCTTTGACCTTTGAATCCTACAAACGGACTTGACCTGAGACGACCGATAAAGGTACGACGTGCTTGCGTAGTTGGGCAGACTGCCTTGTACGATGTAGAGAGCCATGCCGCTTTCCCTTACCGGTCCAACGGGACGGGCAAGCCTTTTGGACCTGCCTTTTAGTTGTCCAGGTTTCCCTGCAGCAGAACCCGAAACCCGAAACCTAAAGCCCAAACCCCGATGAACCTTATGCTCGAAGCCATATTCGGGTTGGAGCCCTCGTTCCTACGACGCCCGTGAGGGACTGTGGCAAAGCATGTCAGTGCCCGCATGACTGCGAACCGCTGTCTCCCATCGCGGAAGGAGCCTCAAAATTAAGAGTTTCTGCTGAGTTATGCTCTAGAGCCTAGTAGCCCGAAGCCCTAAACCAGAATGTGGTAGACGAAAAGCTTTCTTGAGGACCTATGTCATGGTCAGGAACCTATACTAATGAAACTGAGGCAACCAAAAACGGTGTTTCACGAGTGCTTCAAATCAGAGCTAGATTTATACCTTGGGCTGACAGTCAGGGTTTGGGAATTACAATTTGGGTGTTTGAGGCGGCGACAGGTTTAAGAGAATTGAGGTTGGGGTCTTGGTGTGCCGGGCTTTTCAAGCTTGCAGGGCTTTTGGATTCAAGGTTCAGGCAAGACTTTCGTTCCCTCTCTCCACCGTCACCGCAGCGGGGACGTGCGTTTTTGGGGACGCAGTGTGCCGGGCAAGGCTTTGCAAGAAGGTGCTTCCCTTTTGAGGTGTACAGTTATATCGAGTTCAGGTTTGTCTCTTCACTAGGGATACCGGGGCATTGGTTCCAATTAAACCCCACCATGCCCACAACCAAAGACATGAATAATGCTTTCAGACTTGAGGTAGCAGCTGTTCTAGCGAACCCCCAAGTCCCTGAAGCCATCAGCCCTAAATTCGAGTTGTCGCCTACATCTACACTGAACTTGGAATCCCAGGTCTTAAAGCTTGAATCCTTAGCCTTAAGCCTTAAGCCATACCCCAGACTCCTCCGCCCTGAAACGTCGTGAAACCTGTTCGGAAATTCTGCCATGTGGCAGTGCCCTTCCTCTGTAGCTCGCGTGATGGTAGCAGACTTGAGCAAACAACTGTTCTACTACGATGAGTACCCGTTTTCAGGCCAAAACCCTAAACCTTAAACCCCATGCCCTAAACTCCATCCAAACCTTACGTCGACCTCCAGCCTACATCTCTGTGAAGCTGTTGGAAGCACCTTTGCAGCATAGCGCTTTAGGCTTTCAAGTGAACTGTGCAACAAGCCCCGGGAGGCCTCGTGGGGGTATTCTGGCTTTACAGCTGTGTCGTATAATATGGGCTTTAGGGTTTAGCGTTCAGGGTTCCAGTCTTAAAGTGCTCAGCAGATAACCTTTCACTATCCAGGGTATGACAAAACCACATGCAACAGTACGGTGTGACCGGGTCCCTAGCGTATCGAAACCTCTGGAAGGAGGCCATGGCTCTACGTCCAAAGATGGTCGGACCTCATAAGAACTCGAGCGGAAAGGCATCGTGATAACGTCAGGGGTCACTTCGGGTATGCTTAAATCCCGGCCCTTTGTTGTCTCAGCAACAATGTTACGTCATGTTGTCCTTGCTGTTGTGCCCTTTGTCGCTTATTGTGGGTGTTGCCTTACCTCTCTTATTGTTCAGAGCCTTTCTATTGTTGCTGCGATATTGCCTAAGAGCAAGAGGCGTGCTGCCTTTTTAACCTTAGACACTTCCGACTTACTGCCTGTGATCTGAGACCGAAGGTATTCATGAACCCCTTCACCCAAATATCCAAAACTCTAAACCTTACAGAAAGGTACGTTGTTGTGGCCTGTGTTCTTCCTGCGCAGTGATTCTTGTTGATGTATGCTGTATATACGCACATATCATACATATAAATATAAATATATATATATATATATACGTATGTGTGCATATATATATATATATATATTATATATACACATACGTATTTAATACAGAGGCACACAATCCTTAGCTGTGTCTCCAGGCGTTGTGTTGTCTTCAGTCCATTTTTGGTGCCAGGGCTCTTTGTCGCGTCACTCTTTGAGGATGGTGTGTGGGAGTTGCGACTGTGCCAAAGGCCGCAGCGCGGGTAAAGCTAGCAATAGCACGAGTAGAAGTAGCAGTGGGAGGAGCAGCAGCATCAGCAGCAGCAAGCGTAGTAGGTCGTCGCCATCGTCGTCAGAGAAGCAGAGGCTTGAACAACAAATCATACTCGTGCCGGGCTCGGGCTTCGAAATGTAACATGTGGGTGGTTGTCAAAATTATGGCCCCTTGGGGTACCCTATATAATCGGTGCCGTATGATAATAGGGACCCAAAAAGGGACCCTAATTTTGACAACCGCCCATGTCCAGAAACATGCAACCCCTTGGTTTGGGTGTCCACGAGCCACAGGCTTCCTAAAACTTGCCTTCTCGTCAAGAGTTTGGTTTTTTAGTAGGTTTCCCTATGGGTCCTTTAAAGGACCCAATAATTAGGTACCTAGGTTTAGGCTAGTAGTTGTGTAGCTCAATATGTAGGAGAGTATATGATTATTGGGTACTTGGACCCTTAGGGTTTAGTCTATTACAGTTTTATTATAGTTATGCTGCTCGATCTTGGTTTGAATGCGCAGTTCCGGTGCACGTTCGCCTGCCATTGGGTGTCGTGCGAATCTTGCATGCCTGCTGAAAGTGAAGCCGTTGCAAGCCCACGGTCCCGGCATACCATGACCGGACGATGACTTGCAAGTTCGGAGCTAAGCTTGGGGTTTCTCCGCAATATGTACAATCAGCCTGCTCTTGTTCGGGTTGCAGCCTACGGTCTGCAACGAATCAATGCGCCTATGGCACGCATGGTTGCACAGGGTTGGAGTTTGGAACATAGGACTCCCGTACAAGTGGTCTAACCTGAACACGCTCCGGCGTACGGTTTACTGTCTAGGGCCAGGGTGTTTCCCTGGAGCCCTAAACCTTAAACTCTAAACCCTAAACTCTGAACCCTAAACCCTAAACTCTGAACCCTTATAAACCCTGAACCCTAAACCCTAAACTCTGAACCCTGAACCCTAAACCCTAAACTCTGAACCCTAAACCCTGAACTCTGAACCCTAAACCCTGAACCCTAAACCCTAAACCGTAAACTCCAAACCCAAAAGGCTGTCAACACTCTCAGTAGTTGGTAACCTCAGGCTACCGACCTCAGACCTCCAAAGCCTGATATATAGGCCTTCATACTTACCTAAAGTGAACCCCGGAAAGTTGGAACATGGTTTTTGGAGGATTAATGCTGGGATCCCCTATACTTTACCTTAAGGCCGTGAGGATATTGATGTTCCAACTTTCTGGCTTCTACTGTATACTATTTTGGAGGCTCCTTATTATAATCACAGTATAACATACCACGAAATCCTATTCTCATTATTAAGGTCCCAAGAGTCATTCCGAATCTAGACGCCAAAATAGCTTCAAGATACTATTCCCTTACAGTCGCTAGTATAGTACAGAAGCCTGCCGGAACAATGTCAATATGCTGTTCCTTACAGTTCCTAATGCAACTACAGTATATGAAGCACTAGTAGAAGACAACATGACTGGTACAATAGAACATAGTTCAACGTTGCACAGGTGCAACATCAAAACGTTGATACAGCGCACACGCCTTAAACCCTAAACTCTGTATACTGTTTCAAAGTCACATATGTGAAGCTCGAATCAGGGTAGCAGTTGTTGCCGGCCAGAAAGGAGCAGGCAGGAGGGAAGAGTAGCTTTTCTTTTTCTTTTGTTATTCCACAGCTGTAGGGAACAATCCCTACTATGCTGGTATGGGTTTGCATAAAGCCAGAATTGAAAGGTTGGCCTTTTTGTGTACTCAGCAATATGGTGTTTGCGATTTTGATCTGGATGTACGCCCTTTTCCCGAGGCCCGTAATCTTGAGGTTTGTCATAGCTCCCTTCATTTTTACGCCCATGATATACCCAAAGCCCTAGTCTAAGTATTGCGGCTCCCAGATTGCTGGCTTAGAGTAGAGCTTTCGCCTTCCCGCTGAGTGATGATGTTCAGGGGTAGACGGTGTCAACTAGACGAGGTCAGGACTGAGGGACACGACAGTGAGCGCTTTGCTGCGCAAGTTTCTGAGGCCATCCCCCGATTACTCAAAAAGCCTGAAGCACTGTAAGCCCGAGACATACCGCTCCAGCAACTCCCAAAACCCCCGACCCTTATCCCCGAACGATCTAGCATCGCCTCCGGCACAAGTACACGATAACTTATCGCGAATCGAAGGAGCTGTACGTGGTGTTTGCTTATGAAATTAACGCCCGGATTATCGTCCGTATTCCAGTGAAGTAGTGTCTACATATTAGTCCTATTTTCAATCCACTCGATACATCTCGATGGCTGACAAACTTGAAAGGCAGCACATGCGAGAGATTCGATGGCTCAGGGCAGGTTCCAGTGAAAATGTGATGGAGCCGGCGACAAAGTTCCAAAGAACGAGCCCTTCACCTCCAAACCCCCAATCTAGTAGGGGCTAGGAATAAACTACCTCAATATGCCAGTCAAACCTCAAAACTCGACTGCTTGAGGTACAAAGCCTAAGCCCTGATCCAGTCATCTTCAGGGTGCAGGGGATCGAAACCCCCAAGACCATCTCTGAACCCAAAAATCTCACTACCGTAGTTCAGCACGGAAATCTACAAGCGTAATCGTGACTGAGGCATGAGCCCTTACTGAATCCTCAATGAATCTCGAATCCTTGGCATGCCATTTAGCACCGCAGAATCTCGGGTGGTTCGTGTAGCCCAAACCCGTGCAAACTGCTGCAGAATAGCAGGTTGCAGGTGCCCCACACCGTAAACTCTAAAGGCAGCCAATAGTTGATGAACAATTGTACGTCCTTTGACCGACAGGAAAGCCCGAAGCCCCAAGAACAAACCTTACAAACTCAATAAAGCCCTCAACGAACCCTTTCGAAGGAAGATAAACTCAAATTAGAAGACTGAGACCTGTTGTGTAACGGCCTGTCTTCGGACATCTCCACATTAAGCTTAGACTAAACTTGAGCCGTTGTAACAAACCCTGCCCAAGCCTACAACACTCGCACAAAGCCAAGTAAAGCCCTCATGAAAGGATTCTAACACAAGGGCCTAAATAATCACCTATACTATTTTGGGGGTTCCTGACTATAGCCATACTATAGTGCATTGGGCACCCAAAGCCCTGTTCTAATTCTTAAAAACCCCTATTATTATCTTCGGCCATCTCCATCACATCACCTGCTTGATCAGATCAGATCCCCGCGGGTGTTTTTTATTCATAGCAGGCCACAGTGTTGTGAATCAGGTTTCTAGAATTATCATGGTTGGGGTGTATAGGGCTTTCAGGGTTTTGTGTTTAGGGTTTGATGATTTTTTCAATCTGGGTCCGGGTTTAGGGCTTATGCTTCAGGGATTTTGGCTTACAAGGCTCACCCCTTACATCGTCGTGTTGATGTCACACGATTATGAAAAAAGCTGCTCGTGTTTGGCACCTGTCGGGGGGAGGGGGGTAGCTTCCAATCTGCAAGTTTACGCTTCGTAACTGCAGACATATCCGCGGAACTGCTCATGTGAGTACAAATGGTGGTACTAGTGTTTTCAGCCTCACACCGACAACACCGACAGCTCCGGTCTTTCCACCAGACGTTCGAATATAACCACATCAGTGGTCAAAGACACAAGGACAAACATTTATCATGCTTTACCATACTAAGGCATACTCTGGGGTTGCACAAGGCCTGTCTGTATTTACAACTCAAGGCACAATCACAAAGTACACATGATGATATTATATATATATATATATGTGTATATATATATGTGTGTATATATATATATATGTATATATATATATACACGTGTATACACATCGCTGGGCTGGCTCTTACTGCCAAAATAGGTAAGGATCGTTCAGACTCGCTGTGCACTTCAAGATCATATTTCGCAGGCTAGACCGCATGACTCGAAAAGAAGCGACACGACGTTCCCGCTCACTCTGGGCCCATACCTGATGGACATTATCTGCATTTGTGTTTTTGCTAGTTTTTCCCTTCCAATGTCAACCTTAAGCTCACGACATGTGGAACCATTGAGAGCATGCTAGGCTCTCCTCGGATTGAGACAGCAACGGCCTCGCGAGAAGCAAAATGGTGCCTCGGTTCCGCCCTATGTCCCTATGTTGCAGCTTTGTCTACATGGGATGTGATCCACCCACACGAACCAGCCGCAGCAGCAGCTGCATCTGCAAGCAACAAGACTGGGAAACTTACCCAGACACTGTGCTAAGCCCCGAGCCGTACCCAGACCCTTTGGCGCAGTACCTTTCATACTGGGGAGAACGTGTTGAATGGTCGGGATCCCTTCCTAAGAAACTCAGGTAGGCACCCACAAGTGCTACAGTTTGGGGTCTCGGTGAACCCCAACTATACTTGGCTTGAGGGCCTAATCACACGCCGCAAAACCCGAAGCCCGTCCTGCTTCGCAGGACATGTGCCTTTGGTGTAGTAGGAGGGCGAGAAGTGTTCTACAAGTAAAGGAAGGGGAGAAGGCGGAGGAGGACGATGGCAGATAAGGGCAGGGGAGTGGCCGGGAGTGGTTATCGCGCTAGTGGTAGTGGTACGAGAGGCCTGCCTGCAAGAGTGGGACAAGAAGTAGAATGCAGCAGAAGGCAAGGCGACGGCAGTAATCGTAGCAGCGGCAGCAGTTGTAGCAGTGACATCAAAAAGCATTCTATCCCAAGAAGTACTACACTTTATAGGTCGAGTGTGCTTGTGTTGCCGCATGTGCCCTTTACTCGACTCCTTGGTCTTTGGATCAAGAAGCCAATACGGCTTCCAATCTGCATAGCGAACTGTACATACCGGGGTGCTTGGGGCAAAGAAAGCCTTTATGCGAGGGGCTTGAGACATGAAGCCCAAGCATTCGCAGCAAAGCATGCAGGACAAGACCATCCCATACTAGATGGTGCTTTATGTCTTAAAATCATGCCTATATACCTTTCAAAGTGAAGCAAAGCGTATCTACGTCAAAATGCCAGGCACCAAAATGCACAGAATAAAGCAATCATTGCACTGGAGGCTTCCAGGCACGAGGATAGTGCTAGAACAAGCTTTCCCTCCTGCGACATCTCGCGATAGGTTGTCCTTTCTTTAGATTCTCCAGCAGCTGGCGGATAGAACGTGATGCTGGCCTTTGACGCGGCGCTCTTTGGGAGCATTACTCTCAGGACAGGTCGCCGAAAGCTCCGGACGGTTCGGGCAGCAATTCACTATTTCAGCGGTTAGTCCCTTACGGTTATGGAATCAAAACCTGTAAATTTGCAAGATTTGGTTGTACAGTTCTGGGTCAACACAAAGGAGATAACCCTAAGCCCTCAACCCGAATCGCTGAAGGCTAAGCCCCGAAAACCCTAAAGTGTAAAAAACAACAAAAACCCTCAAACTTAAGCTAAAGCGTAAACCAAAGCCCCGAAACTTAAACTTAAGCCCTATAACGCTTAGGCCCTAATGCGCAAACCCTAAACCAGACTTCCGGCTTCTGTGGAAGAGTGCGGGCTGCAAGGTTTCTTAGGAAACCTCACAGCTAGTCCAACACCTCTGAGCTTGCAATATGGGAGTTTCCGAAAATAAGGGACCCTAATATAGTACCCTAAATAGCAGGATCCTTATTATAAGGACCCCCAAAATAAGGTACCCCCAATTTTCGGAAACTCCCATACACTAATTAGTTTTGCTTTGCTGCTATGTATCATACATGTTATGTTGTGTTGAGCTCTATAAACAACTAATGGATGAAGTTTATAACTTATGAATATATATATATATATATATATATATATTACATATAGTTATATGTATATGTATATATATATATATATATATATATGTATCTATCTATATTTACATGTATAGACACGTATATACATGTTCAGATAGACAGATAGGAGTTCGGGTAGATAGGTGGTAGGCAGACAGTTACACACACATGTATGTATACATATGTAACTATACAGCGATATAGGTTGGTATTCGGCGAACATATGATTATCTAGAACCCTCCCCCGGGCTAAACCACACGTGCGAATATTAATTAGCCTGTTTGCACTGCAGGTAGGTTTCCCTTTCCAAGACCTACTTTTCACGAACAAGCCAAAAGCAGGCTTTATCATAATATTTAACCTAGAGAGACGTAGGTAATCATAGTTTCAGGTAAGCTTTGGGGTCTAGTGATTATGCCGGGGAGGAGCTGCTTAGACCCGGCCTGCAAAGGCTTAATTGTGGATTGTGGGTTTAGGGTTTCTGTTTGGGGCCTGGGTTTCTGCTCAAGGCCTGCAGAATATGGGGGGCTTACCCGCAGGCTCTTTTAGCTTAGTAAGTCTACGGGGAATCCCGGCCAGCCGTTATAATAATACCCAAAAGTCATCCCACGAGCGGTATCTACGAGTGAAACGAACATCTAGGCAGTTTGGGCGCTCTGGATCCATCGGTGACGAAAGCTATTCACAGCCTGATCCAGTATTAGCTTTAATCTGGTAGGCCATTGAGGCTGGCGTCTTACATTTCGGGCATCTTACGGCGCAGAGATTTATCCTCCCGCATCGGATAAAGAGCCCTGCATCTCAGAAGCACAAGTCGCAGCGCCATGGCATAGCCTAGACCCGTTAACAGCCCTGAAGCAACCTGACTTTTAGAGGGCTGCGTGGTTTAACCACTCAACCCTCGAACCCGTAAGCCCCGGACACTTAAAAACAGCACAGCCCGATATCCGACCCCGAACCAGGACGTTTATCGGCCAGTCGGGACCTCGTTTCTGCAGGGGCTGAGTATGTGCAGTTGTTGTTTGTGTGCTTATCGTTCGTTGTCAGTGCATGAGGCTGTTCATACACAAAAAAGTTAGCAAAATGAACACCGTTTGGTTTAGATTAGTGTAAATGTATATGACTTTTGTTTGATGTTTGATGGCTGATGGCTCATCTTCTTCTTCCACCACGACTTCCAGCACGAAGGAGATCGCCTCCTTTCAATTCCACCGGCCCTACTGGGTTTGGGTTTTTTAGACTCGTTGTGCTGTAGAAGTCTCCAGCAACTCTTTAGGCTTTTTTGCCAAAGAGTATAGTATATCCCGAGATCCTAGTATAACTCCCTAGGCCCTAGGCTCAGACCCTAGTCTTTGGGCTCAAGTCTAGATTGCACAGCATACCTAAGGCTGCACTGTGAGAGGTCTTTCTGCCCCAAAATTTCAGCAGGAGCCTGTGGGAAGCTACGAAACCGCAGGGTTAGGAAGTAAACCGGGCAGAGACAAGCCCAGAACCCTGTCCTTTTGTGTACAGGATCTCGCTTGTCTGCATAATTACATAGGAATAGAGCCTCGGCCCGATGAACTAGCACCCTTTCCTCATAGCTCACATTAGGGTTAGGATCCTGAAAGAAACGAAGAGAACCAAACAGGTACCACCTTCTGGGGGGTGGGGTTCAGGGTTTGTTTAGGGTAGAAAGAGTTTAGGGGTTCCTGTGGGATTCCAGGAGGTCTACGGTGAGCACGAAACCATGAGGCTGGGCAGCAAGACTTTCTTTGTGTCCGCCATCCTCACCGCCTGGCTGGCAACCCAGAGAGTGTTCATGGGTTTTCTTCAGGGTCTTAGGGTTGAAAAGCTTTGGCGGTTGAGGCTTAGCGTTTCAAGGGAATTGCTGGTTTGAGGCTTTGGGTTTCGAGGGTTTCGGGTTTCGACAGGTGGGGTAATCCGGGCTTTGGGCTCCGGATTTTTCCGCAGCCAAGCATAAGTTTAGACCCTATACAGGGATATCCTCTATGTTGCATTGCCCAGTTACAAACTTTAGAAACCCGAAGCCGTGCAACCTGCACCCCATGCTGGGTAATCGAAATCCGTCGCCTCAGACGATGATGCCCGGACACACGTTCTGTTGTAACAGGACAATGGTAGGTTTCAGTGTGAAGGGTTTAGGGTTGCTTTAGTGTTTGTACTTGGACTTGCAGTTGTTTTCATGTTGCAGTCTTGAGACCCGGAGCTATACCCTGGAGAAGGATGTGATTCGACGCACTTGCCTGCACCCAATGCAGGCCCAAAGAAAAAGCCGGGGCTGTCCCAGACTTGCACGAATCACCAGGACCTAGAGTAAGCCCGTATGCTCTTGTTTAGGATTCAGGTTCCCTTGTCAGCCCCTTTAAACCAAAAAGGGCACCTTTTTTGATTCCTAGGATACTCTTGGGTCGAGATCAACAACCCCCAAACACTAAACCCGGCCACCCCCGGACCTAGAACTCCCGCTCCGAAGGTTCTGCACTCGAGCTGAACCCCTAAGCAAAGACCAGGTGTCCTTGGGAGGGTCCCAGGAGCCATGAGGACGCCGGCTTTCAGATGCTGCTCGTGCTCTTAGGCGTGGGCGCTGATGGGAAGTTTGGTGGAAGGGTTGCGGGTTTCCCTCTTGTTCTGATGAATCCTGGTCCTTGGCTAGCTTTTGTGATTTTGGGCTTTTGGGAGCTATCTTTAGGTCGCCTGCAGGGATTTTCCTAAACCCTGCGAGGGTTTGGGATTTGGGCTTCATTTGGGTTTGCGGTTTGGTTCGGGTGTTCGAGTCTCAAACCGTCTCATTCCGAGCGGTAGAATGCTAGAGCGGTATAGACCCAAATGCTCAATCGATCTGTACTCTGCACTCGGCTATTCCAATCATCAAGGCCCCTATATTATAGTACCCCTATAGATCCCTTATAGCAACCCTTAAAAGGAGGTTTGGAGCCTAGGGTTCAAGGTTCGGTATACAGCATCAAAGCTTCAGGCCCAACCGGAGTATACACGCTGCAGAGTAGTTGAAGTAGTTAAGGATGTGCTTTCAAGGCGATAGCACATCGCTGGTAATTAGCCGTGCTCGCATTGTAATGGCAAGCCATCAAGCCATTCGTAGACCGACGGCTTTGATGCAGAATCAGAAGCCTCCCACCACAGGATCTGCTAAAGCTCACGCCATCTCCTAAACCCTGAATCTCAAACCCCGAAGCCCCAAATTTGAAGCCTAAGTGCTAGAACCCTGAACTCTAAACACCGCCAGGGTCATATCTGGCCTGGGTGGCTCGCGTTCTCCTTCTGGCCTTCGTAAGAGCCTCAGCTGCGGAGCCTTCGACTGGTGAGCTCCAGGCAAGGCTGTGAGCCGTCAGCCAGAAAGCCATATAGTGGAAGCCAAAAAGTTGGAAACCCAATAGCCTCAACCCTTAAGAGTAGTGTATAGGAAATCCCAGCACTATTTGGCCTTAATGCGGTTTCCAACTTTATGGGGTTTACTGTAATGCGGCTTAGGGTTTTGGGCTTTGTGGTTTCGGTGTCTCAAGTCCCTTGATAACACAAGGCCAAGAAATCATCTGCGAGGTATCCATAAATAGTCAGGATTGCGCCTGGGTATGGTTTGAGGCACGGGGCAAAGCTTCTGCGCTTGAGCCTCTGCTTTTCCGAAACCACAGGGAAGAGCCGAGAGGTCTCAGGTTGCATTTAGGGCCTTGGGGTTATGGGGTTTATAGGCTTTCGGGTTTGGGGTGCAGGGTTCAGGGTTTAGGGTTCAGGGTTTAGGGTTTAGGGTTCAGGGTTCAGGGTTCAGGGTTTAGGGTTTAGGGTTCAGGGCTCCGACGCCGAAGGTTTGGCAATTTGGTGGTTAAACTTAGGGTATGATGGTCGTTTTGTTGCTTGGGGCTTTAAGGTGTTAGGGTTTAAGGTTGTAGTCAACTTGAAGGAGTCTTGGATTCATTGCTACTGGGGCCTCTAAGCGTGCTCTTGTGGTGGTTGGGGTTGAGGTGTTCCTGGGTACACCCTCAACCCTAAACCCTAAAACCCCTAAACCCTAAACCCCAAAAACCCTAAACCCTAAACCCCCTAAACCCTAAACCCCCTGCAAGCGATAAGATTGCTTGCACGGTCAAAGAACTTTCTCAAGCGTTCCTAGGCAGAGGATTCCGCAGTATGGGTCGGACTATGGCTTGGCACAGCAAAGCGTACTAAGACCCTGNCAAAGCTGCAGAGTTACTGCTAAGCAACGGCGCAGCCAGGTGTTTCACCTGCATGCCCCGCTCTCTTCTGCTCCCCTAGAAGATTTATGCAACTGATCGGATTTCCCAGTTCCCAAAGGCTCCAGCCCTGCTGCCTTGCGCCGTCGCGCCGACATCATTTGCTCATCTTCCACAATACGCCATGTATGTTGCATCCGATAATACAACTCCAGTTCTTTGCTATTGTGTTTCGTCAAAGCATTAGCAAGTTGTGCTTCTGAATGTACCCAACGTATGATCACGCCGTGGTTCCTTTGAGCTTCTTTGAGGGAGAGCAACTCAATGTTGGTCCTCTTTTCCGCGCCCTTGATCACTAGGACCTCAGTGATCAACTTATCGTAGACATTTCGCGAATCTGTCACGACACAGCCAATGACCTTAGCCACCGTTGTGTCGGGTCGCCTCACATTCACTTGACCATACAAGAGCTCGCTCCACTGAAAGCGTGCAAAGTAGAGTGCATCCTCACCATTAATGGCCGCCTGAGCTTCTGAGGCCCCGGGCGACCTGCATGCTCTGTCAATGCGATTTGAATGCCATGCGATCGGAGTCACCTTCCCAAGGTCGCCTGACAACATGCTTTGAGGTCCCAAACCAATGAAGATTCCTTGGGTCGAACCACCATCTTTTCTGTTCTGATTAGCGGCGTCTACCCACCCGTACATAGCAAGCGGTTCATCTTCCGAAAAAGCATGGATCAACATCCGATGATCCTTCCGGGACTTAGCATGATAAGCTAACAGATTCGCCTGGGTGATGGTCTCCACTGTACTGTCCGTAATTTCAGACAACAAGAGACTAACTTCCGCTGAGAGATGTGGAGCTACCTGTTGCGCGTGCCACGATATCCCTCCTAGGAGGGCTCTCAATTGTGTCTTTTCACGCTCTGTAGTAGCAGCTCCCTTCTCCTTTCGGCGACTCGATGGCAAGGGGATCTCTTTCATGCCTTCGAGATACTGCGGTTGACTCAGTGTGAAGCCTGTCGGTGTGCGCTCCACCTGAACTCCACACTGTACAAATTTGTCTTGATCCCAGTCACCCCACTTGAACCTTTGTTGAATCTTCTTCAAGATCTCTTGCCAGCCTTGATCGTCAGCTCCTCCACTGAACAAGAAGTCATCCACATGCCCTGAAATCAAACCCCTAAGCTGTCCCTCTGGTCGCCACACCCATGCGCAGGCATCTGCATAGGTCCTCTCCAGCCCCAATTCCTGAAGGTATGCATCCACGGTGCGATACCATTCAAGGGGTGCGTCCACTAAACCGTAACACGCGCGCCTCAGTCGTGTCACAGTTCCTTCTGCTAAGCCCATTGCCTCGCAGATTTCCTTGCACGGCACACAGAATAATTCATCGGGATACTCCCTGCCCTGTAGGAAAGCTCCAGACACATCTCCTTTTTGCAGTTGCCACTTCCGGTTTGCGGTGATTTGCAACTGCATCTGTCGTGTCTGCCGAGTCATTACTGGGGCTGTTGTTGCCCGATGTTCATACTTCGGGTCCTGATATCCCAACAGAACAGCTCGAGCTTTAGCCTTTTGGCCTCCGTTTTCCAAGGGTTTCCATGTCAGGATCCATCGCATATGTATTGCTTGTTCCTTGCTGGGCTTGAGTCCTTCCGGAAGAGTTTCGAAAGCTTTCGAAGCTAAGAAGTTGCGTACCTCAATACTTTTGGCAGCACGAAACTGTTCTTTCTGCTCCTCGGAAAGTTTCCGTTCAGAAACCTCCACAGCCCTTCGCTTCAAAGCTCCCACAAAGTACGAAGTCAAATTGCGAGTAGTCTTCTCCAACCCATGCTTGTTGCTAGGAAGTTCGATTTCCACTGCCACGGCTGCGTCCTGTGACCTCCAGAAACTGGACTGGGATGGTTCCCACTCCTGGTCGGGTATTGAGGTCCACCAAGCCTCAGCCAGTTGGTAGCCGCTGTCCTGTTGGAGTGCGAGGCGGGGGCGGGACGGAACTGCACGCTCATTGCCCGCGTCCTGCATCTCGGTTTCATCTTCCTCCACTGTTGGAGGAGCCGTGCGCTTCCCACGGAAGCGTCTCCTGACAGGAGGTTCTTCCTGCTCAATATCCTGTCCACGACTCCATTCAACCTCAGAGGGTGCAGGACTCGAGTAGTCCTTATATTGGTTGCCGCCCACTTCTTCGGCAACGCGGTGGAACGTCCATGGTGTCTTATCGGATGCATCTGACAACCTTTCCAGTAGTTCTTCCCTAGGTGACGCCCTCCTAAGTTGTTCCGGACAACACTTAATCAGACTTCTACCTCGCACAAGCCACACGGAACTTCCGGGAACTAGAAGACCACTTCCATTATCCCTCTTCTCCGTAGCCAAAATGCGCGCAGGTCCTAGGAATCTGCCATGCTTATCCCCGGGTTGCCTGCGTCCCTGTTGGCCTGTCTGAGCGCGCCAGAAATACACAAGCTCTCCTGGTTGGTAATTCAAGACTCTCTGACTTCTAGAGTTCTGGGCTCTCACAATGCGTTGTTGGGCCACCCAAGAAGAATGTGCGGCTTCGGCGGCAGCTCGGAGATTAGCAGACCGTTCGATTTCTCCTTCAGGGTCCTCCCATAACATGCCTACGGGCGCTTGGTTGATCACTTCCAGAACGGGACCGGTGTGATCGGGATTGTGACCTAAGGCATGCTGCACCGGGCTGAAACCTCTTACCGATTCTCTATGGTTGAAGGTCATCACAGCAAGCGCCAAAGCTTCCTCAGCACTAATCCCTGCATCCTGCTCACACAACTTCCCCATCACCTCTTTGACACCTTTAACCGCCTGCTCACAAACCCCCAGCTTCCAGTGGGCTTCTCCTGGAATGATCTCGAGTAGGATGTGATGACGGTCGCAAAAACTCTCTACGGTTTGACTACGGAAAGAACCTGCTGGGTCCAATCTCAACACCTTGGGTCTCCCGAAATACTGCATCCACCCTTCCTGCAGGTAGTTAAGACATGCCATCGCACTGGGTTGTTGCTTGGATCCTTGAGTGAGGATTCTAGCAGTACGAAAGCGGGAACACTCGTCGATGACAATCATAAACTGCACCGGGGTGTTGCTACGGGGATGAGTCCAGTGTCCTACATCGGCCGAGATGGTGCTCCATCGGGGAGGGAGTGGTTCCAATGTTGCTAGCGGACGGTTTCCCACCTTTCTCCTCTCCTGACAAATTGAACACTGAAATTCCCTGGCCAAGGTCAACACCCTGTCCGAAGCACCCCTCCGTCTAAGGGCATCAACAAGATACCTGGTGCTCCCATGTCCAGTCGCTGCATGAAGTAGGTACAGTTGTCGCTTGATCCGCTCATCCTCTTGATTGGGTTTTCGAGTGAAGCTTCGCTTCCACTGTCCAAGCCTTTGCACCACTAACCCCTGTTCCGGATTATCGCGAGGATACTTAGGACACGCAAAACCCAACTTCCGAAGTTCTCCGAGCAAATCTTCCTCAAGCACCTTCGCACCCCGACTGACGTAAACCGACACCACCAATCGTTCTCCCTCCCAAGGGCACGTTCCGTGCCAGGCCTGCGGGGAGAACTCGACGTATTGGTGTCGAGTAGGCAGCTTGCGCCCCAGGATTTGCCGTCCGTCGCTGGACTCCTGGGTGCAAGCTTGTGGCCCTTCATATCCCGGGGGTGCTTCCACCCATAACTCTCCATTTTTATAGTCTCGAGTACCAAGTACATAGTTCGGGTAATTGGGATCATTGTGGTGGTCTCGGTGCACTGGCATACGGGAATTCCTGGACACCACAAATGAAGACCAACACGCACCTTGGGGAAGTTGATGCCTCAACCACTGATTTATGTACCTAGACACCTGGGGCAGGGCCTGCGTCTTGTTCGTGATTCCGTACTGGTTACCATGGGCGTACAAACCAAACGTATGGTACTTCGCCTGATGGCCTTGGGCGAGACTCCTTTGGTTGCCGAAGGACATGCTAGTGACTTTTTGCAACAGTGGTTCAATGTCCTGGAACGTGTAGCTACGGCTCTTCAGGAGTTGGGTCGCAAGTGCTTCAACCTGTTCCTTTTGGGCCTGAGCATAACATCCCATTTCCATGCTAGTGTTCGCTAGGGGGTCTTGTGGGCCTTCGGGGTCCTGAGCCTCGGCTACTGTGAAGCCTAGAGCTTCCCTGTCCATAGCGCAACACCCACAGGTCATGTGAAAATCCTGAAGCTTACTCTCACCGCAAGTGCACATCTCACCCTCTCCGAATCCCTCTGGCAACTCGCTCTCACCCTGACTCTCCCTACAAACTGCAGTATAGCTCAATTCCTGACACATCGTTTCTGCAACCTTCCGCACAAACTCGTCCGTGTAGTCTGCGCCAGGAGCTGTGCCCTTTCCAAGGCACTTGGCATGCTGATAGGATTTTCCACAGCGACATGGAAGATCCAGTTGTTCCGAGAGTCGGTGATGGCTCGTCAGGATGCGCCACCCTTTGAAGGAGTAGCGACCACTTTGGGAGTCCCTCAACTGAACCCGACAGCCCTTTATCACTGAACTCCATAACTGGTACTTCTTCTGGAGACCTTGGAACAACGGGAGTCGCCACGCATCACAGCGGTCGGGAAGCTCAATAGTACAGTGGATTCCAAGTTGCATGCACAAATGAAACACACAGCACACTCCCACATAGATCTTCATAGCTTCACGACGCTTCCTACTCAGCTCCGTCTTCTGTGCCTCGTTCCGCTGATTAATGTTCTGCATCGGAGAAAAAGGACTACTGGGAGGCGTGATCCACACCTGTTGTGGTTTCTCGGCTCGGACTCTGTCAAGGACAAAGTGCAAACCCTCTGAAGTTTTCAGATCTCCTGAATTCCACAAAGCACAACGATTCGCCGATCCAACCTCCCGAGTCTTTGCTCTGATCCCCTCGGTCAGAGGACTATCTGGTACGCAGCCTACCTCCATGAGCACCGGCCGTACTCCTCCTTGCCCATCCCTCGCGATCAATTGCTGAACTAAACCTGGAACCACACTGAGGCTCTGATCTTCTAAGTGTCGCGCTGCTGTCTGGCTAAGTTCCCGACTATCATCGCTGGATGGGCAGGGAGTCGTACTCATACACATACTCAGATCTCGCTCGTGATCAGGACATCCTACTTCTCCTTCTTGCGCGGTCGCTCGTCCCCGGTTGAGTTCTGTTCCTTCAATTCTCGGATCTCCGCCTGCATCTGTTGCATGGTCTCCACCATGGCCTGGAGAGCGGCTGTCTGGTCCGTCGCCGGGTATGGCACCTGACTGCTGGAAATGGCTCCCGACGTTCGTGGTGCCTCGGGCTCGGGCTCCGTCACATAGCCACTCTTCACCTTCAGCACCATCCGCTTCTGCTCCTGGGCTCGGGCGCGAGTCTCGCTCGTGATCGGATTGGACACATCGGTGGCTCTCATCAGCCAGGTTGCCAGGCGCTTCAATCTCACGTTGGTCTCGTCGGTCTCGGTATGCGTCTGCTTGACCCATTCCACATAGCTCGGATAGTCCCGGAGTAGCTCGCCATACGTTAGATGCGCATGGCGTCCGAATCCCACAATGTCCTTGGAAGTGCTCTGAACCGTGCGGTACAAGAAGTTGATGGCCTTGGTCTCCATTTGCGACATTGTCTCGTTGGGGGATACGGCGATCCCGAGGACCTGCTCCAGGTACTCCACCAAGTCGGCCTTCCGTTTCTTGTTCTTGTTGAGTTGCTTGATCTGCTGCTGGAGTGGGGTCTCCTTCTGCTGGCCGGGCGTGCGTGCCCACTCCTCCTCTTGCTCTTCGACTAGCTCCCTCAGTCGATGACGCAGCTCTGATACATTCCAGCTCTCCGCGGGAATCTCTCCAAAACTGCTGATGGCCTCCCTCAACTGCACTTTGTTCATCTTCTCCATCGGCTTGTGGCGGATGTTCGGATGGAGGTTCGGGGTCAAAGGAAACTCGTCTGGGACCCGGCTGCTGGCGATCACTGCGTTTTAAGATGGACATCGGTGTCACAAGCGGCTCGGCTTTCGCACTCTGGGAATTGGGAAATTGTTCACTGCCGCTCACACCCCCAACGCCAAACACACCTTCACCTCTACCTTCTAGGGGAGATGCTACAGCAGGCGCTTTGGCTTCACCTAGGTTACCGGAAAAATCTCGGTCGTCCCCTTGTTTACCCTCCGGCATGGCAAGCAAGGGGCGTTGTCCCTACTCGGCCCTTTCGACATGAGAGGCCAGCGAAGGAATGGCCGTCTGTACAGTCGTGGCATCACGAAACAAGTCTTCGGTCAGGTTCATCAACTGGTGGCCTGTCGATGAACGCTTCAACGGAATGACCCTGTAGGGGTCGAGATTCCTCAGGACCATCAGGTCGCTGGAGAAGTCGATGATGGCACCCAGCGTCCTTAGCGTAGACACCGAAATCAAAATAGGCCCCGTGCCCTTGTTCAGGGCATGAACTCGGAGGCTGCCGGCCTGACCATTGGCCTGAAGTCCCAGCTCCACCGTAGAGATGCAGCGGGCTTCTCCTGAGTCCGCAAAACCAAACGTAGGCCTGTTGTTTGTGTCTACTCCCTTGATCCCGGAGGTTCCCATCTTGGAGACATTCTTTTTCATCACAGCCTCGAGAGCCACTACGGAGCCCAAGGTCTTAGTGGCCCCTCCATCGATAACCCCGTAGCCATCCTCGATGGCCTCAGCTGTCGTTGGCAATGCCGAAACTGTGTTCATGTTCCCAAGTCCGGCGAGGGCTTGCTCGGCAAAGCACACAAACGGGGCCGCCTGGGTCTCCGATAGGTTCGCCTTGTCACCTTTCTCCTGAGGGCAGTTGGCCATGCGATGTCCCAGCCGACCACACTTCATACACGTCATATTGGAATCATCTCGTGGCTTGGCTCCGGACGAGCTGGCGCGAGACCCACCACCACTCTGGCCGTAGTACTTGCGTGACATGCGAACCTGGTGTTGGCGGTTGCGGGCCTCCTTCAAAGTCCGGCGGGCTTGTTGCAGGGCCGCCCAAGCATGCTGGGCATCCTCCTCAGCCTCGGCGATGAGCGCCACTCCTTCGGCGGTGAGGTCGTCGTCCTGGTGTTCCTCGGATCTCCATGCCTCCTGGTACTCTGCCTCGTAGTTCTCATCATCGAGGTTCTCCCCCATGTAGCCCATGGACTTATGCTGTTGGTCCCGCCTCTTGAGGTCCTGTTCGGACCACTGGTTGCGCAACTCCTGCGCAACCTTCTGCACGGAAAAATCGCCTTTCAAGGCCGTGAAGATCATGTTGCGCTCGTTGGTATTGAGCCCAGCATCCTGCAAAAGGTACCACCCCTGCACCCAATCAGGTAGGAGCTCAATCGGCTTTTGGCCGGTTCCTGCATTGCTGCTTCCGTGATCTCCATATCCTGTCCAGCCCCACGACGATGTCTGCCACCACGATCCAGCATTGTAGCTTGGCCACCCATAGCCACTCCAGGACCAGGACCCAGCCTGGCTGGCACTGTTCCAGTCCCATGTTGTCTCGGTCTCGCCATCCTCATTCTGGTCCTCCTGGTCGTAGGTGGTTGTCGTTGCCTCCGAGGCCCAGCTGTTGCGTCGTGACTGTCCATAGCCACTCCCCGGGTATCCCGGGGATGTCGTAGCTGATGCCTCATGGTGTGGGCGCACCCTTCCGAGTGCCTGCTGGGCTCGCATATAGAGCTCGCTCTTGCGGGTCACGTAGTCATTGATCGTCTCCCCATTTCGGCGCCGTGAGTGCCGAAAGTACTGGTTCAGATACTCCGTCAGTTCGGTCACCTGCGGTCGTCCAAGGCAGGTCCGGAGGTGCTGCATGAGGGTCTCCACTCCTCCCGGGAAGGATACCCAGTCGGGTGGTTTCCCCACCACCAATCTCTTCGCAGCTCCCTGTAACTCTGCCACCAGCTTGGGGCCTGACAGATAGCGTTTATGATACGCGATTCCCTCTCGCCATAGCAGTGCGTCTTCTTCATACCTTTGGAACGTCGAACTGTTTCCGTCCCACTGAGGGACGCCGTCTTTCGACCGTGCGGTCACATCTCCGCTCGTAGTCATCAGGGGCGTAGCACCTGATGTTCGAAGGTCCCTGGATTTTCGGCTCTTAGCAGCTGGAGCGAAATGGCTCCGCTACCATGCAAGCGATAAGATTGCTTGCACGGTCAAAGAACTTTCTCAAGCGTTCCTAGGCAGAGGATTCCGCAGNTCCCTGGATTTTCGGCTCTTAGCAGCTGGAGCGAAATGGCTCCGCTACCATGCAAGCGATAAGATTGCTTGCACGGTCAAAGAACTTTCTCAAGCGTTCCTAGGCAGAGGATTCCGCAGAATGGGTCGGACTATGGCTTGGCACAGCAAAGCGTACTAAGACCCTGGATGCTTGCGCACTTCTTTTGAGTGCTCCTCGATACCAAAGCTGCAGAGTTACTGCTAAGCAACGGCGCAGCCNCTTGGCACAGCAAAGCGTACTAAGACCCTGGATGCTTGCGCACTTCTTTTGAGTGCTCCTCGATACCAAAGCTGCAGAGTTACTGCTAAGCAACGGCGCAGCCAGGTGTTTCACCTGCACCCCCTAAACCCTAAACCCCTAAACCCCCAAAACCCTAAACCCCCAAAACCCTAGACCCCCAAAGCCCTGAACCCTAAACCCCCTAAACCCTAAACCCTAAGACCCTGAAGCCTCGAGCCCAAACCTGACAGGCCTGAAGCCCTGGCCGGAATTACCCAAAAATGCCCCGAAGTAGTTCCTTTTTGGGACGACCTTATAGGATTCTTTTAGGGCTTAGAGTTTAGGATTTAGGGTTTCGGGTAAAGTAGTTCCTTTTTGGGACGACCTTATAGGTTGGGTCATTCCCTCTCCCAGTAACTGTCCTTAAAGGGGCCTTATTAATGGATTCTAACTCCTATTACCCATTGTGGTACAGTTACTGTAAGGGGGAATGACCCAACTTATAGGATTCTAAATATGAACCCCAAAAAGGAGCCTATGGGTAGCTTCTAGTAGATTCTAGGGTGTACGGTCGATCAGTTTAATAAGAAACGGGTGCTCCTTCCCCAGACTCTAGATATTTCTTATTCGGGTGTGCATGGCAATAAGAAATTTCCCACTGTCGAGGGTCCGGAAGTTGTACGACAGGGCAAAAGGGCTGACGTGGCTTGGGCTGGGGTTGAGGCTTCCAGGAAGTTTTATTTTGGGATTCTAAATTTCCCCGTGCCAGAGAGTATTGAACCCGCCCACATGTGGATCGTGGATCCGAGAGCAGGCGCAGGGCTCAGAAATTTTATTTTTCGATTCTAAATTTTCTGGGGCATTTTTGCTGGTGCTAAGGGNTGGGAATCTAGGTTTAAGAAATCTGGGCCTAGCGAGGGTTTAATTTAAGAAATTTGGGCCTAGCGAGGGTCTAATTTCTTATTTGGAATGATTTCTTATTATATGCGTTGCCCGTAGTAAAGAAACAAAGAAGTCCCAGCCCTATACCTTAAGGGTCCAGAGGGACCTAATAATAAGGTACCATGGGTTCAGGGTAGTAGTTATGTAGGTTCATATTTAGGAGAGTAGATATGATTATTGGGTACTTAAGGACCCTTAACCTTCCTTTGGTTAGCAGGGAATGGAAGAATGGTAGTAGTAGTAGTTATAATTGTACCCCATTCCTCCATTCCCCACTAACCAAAGGTAAGTTAAGGGATACTCCAAGGCGTAGACGCCCAAACCAAGGCCACGGACAAGATGTGGCAATTTGCCGTGTGCGACGGCCTGCCGGGATCTTACCCTCAGACTTCGACCGGCTTGGGCGCCGACGGCATGTCTATTTTTGTTTCTCTCAATCTGCCAATGTGCCTTTAGGGTTTAGGAATTGAGGTTTAGTGTCCGGGCTTTTGGTTTATGGTTTTTGGGTTTGGGCTTGGGAGTTGAGGGTTTGGGGTTTAGGGTCTCAGGGTTCAGGGGTTTAGGAGTTTAGGGGATCAGGGTTTGGGGTATTAGGCTTTAGTGGTTTAGGGTATTCGGGTTTAGGGTATTCGGGTTGAGGGGCCTAAGAAGGGGTCGGGGGCTCTGCGGCTACGGTTTAAGATTTGGGCCGAGACCTTTGCATGAGATGCTCTTGGTGGCGTGAGTTTTGGTTCAGGCATGGGCCTGCTTGGAGGCCCTTTTGACCTAGTAAGTAGGGTTAGTAAGGTGGGTTATGGGGGATTATAATATGGTTTCTAGGGGATACTACGCAGACTTACTAAGTCAAAAGGGCCTCCAAGTGGGATGGCTCAGCAGGAGGGGAGCAGTTCTTCTTGGCAGGATGTGTTGTAGGCACAAGATGTACGATTCCGAAATCCAAAACAACGACGAGTGTCCGAGCATCCGCTAAAGCAGCAACACAACACTGACCCCTCTGTTGTTGATAGCAGTTGCAACACAAAGACAGCAGTCGAAAACTGACCTGCTGGCACTTTTGAGAACTTGGCGGTTGACACTTTTCCTCTCAAAATCAAACGCGACCTGATCCTGAACGACTTGGGCCTAGGACTTTGAGGAAATATCACCTTCACCATTATCGTCGTCATCATCACCACCCTGTAAACCCCCTTTGAGTCCCCCAACGTCCGGTCCGGTCGCTTGAGGTCCTGCTTCTGCTTCCTGGTGCTTGGTTTGCGGGTCGCTCTCTCAGTTCGCTTCATGAGTTTAAGGTTTACGATTTTTTGTGGGGGGGGGGGTTAGGAGTTTGGGGGTCGGGGTTGGCGGTTCAGGGGGTCAGGGTTCGGTGTTAGCGGTTCAGTGTTTGATGCTGCCCTCGGCGTTCTTGTGTCTTTGGAAGTCTTTCTTGCATGCAATCTGCACACAAGTCGAATACCCAGCAGTTACGGCTGGAAACCCTTAATGATAACCTCAGCCCGCGGAACCCCAAACCAACCCAAAGTCTAGTCTAGCCCAGAAGCCTTCAAACCACGTCGAAGGAGGGTTGGACATCCGCCCTTCATGTGTCTAGGTGTGCAAGATGTAGGCCCCAAACCCTGAACCTGAAGGCAGGGGCGATCTGACTTCAGAGTGTCCATATATACTACGATGATGGAACTAGGTCCCCAAAGACCATAGTAAGGGTGGTCTTTGGGGACCGAACTTTATCGTAGTCTGAACCCTCTGGGCATCTGTTACCCCTACTTGCACGGCTCCGAACTCGAGCTCCACCAGAAGCTTGATCTTTAATGCTTGGAGCAGGGTCGAGCTTGGGCGCATGTTATGTTGTTGTACTACTTATATTATATTGTAGTATCATTTATATATGGAACTAGTACGAATGTACTAGTTCTTCCCTTTCATACCACCTCTAAACGCTTCGAAAACCCGAGACGCTCGGGAACTCCAAAGCCCTAAATCCCTAGACCCTACACCCTCAACCGCCTGAACCCTAAAATCCTTAAGCCTTAAACCCTTAATTAATCCCGAAATTCTAAACCTGAAATTTAAAAGCACAAAGCCCCAAACCCCTCAGCCCCAAACCCGAAACCCTGAAACCCCTGGAGGCCAGGAGTGACCTTGCAGGCTGCGATGCGCGAGACCTGAGGCACCGTCCACGTCATCTTGGTCTCATTATAGATATTATTGGACCCGATAAATCCTATCTTTTCAAGGTATTAAGGACGTACTGTAAGGATCTCATAGTAAGGAGCTCTGAAAAGGTAGCTGATTCAGGGTTAAGGTTTTCGACAGTTAGTGGCTTGGTTGTGTGTTTATGACGAGGACTCTACCCGGATTGCAGCAAACACACATTCAGATTCTTGCAGGCAGGTGTACCTCGACCCTAGGATGTAGTGTTTTTTCTGGGATAACTTTTATATATGTATATAATTATATATATATATGCATTATACAAAATACAGTTAGATAAGACAGACAGGCAGGCGGACAGAAAGGTAGGTAGGTAGATAGATAGATATAGGGCTGCTTAGGATCCCCAAGCCAAGTCCTAAACTACATTGGAGCGTTTAGAGTCTAGATTCTAGGATTGTATAGAAGTTATTCCTCAGAGGGCTTCCTATTACAGGTATAGCATTTTAGTATATCTATACTATTCTACCGTAGGTGGATCCTAGAGGTTCGGGGCTAAGGGCACTGACGGTGTCCATGCTCACGCAGGATGCCGTGCTGGAATGCTGAGCACAGATAATCTGCAGTACTGGTCTCCACTCAAAGGGCACAATTTTGGTTTCTTGTTGGGAATTGTGGTAACCCTGAACCCTCAGCCCTCAAGCGTGAAACTGTGGCCCATTCTCGTTTGCAGGGCCCGACTCCGCTACACCCCTAGCGGTGCCGACGCAGCTGGGGGGACCCGACCTCAAGCCTTACCTTGTTGAGGGGCATTTAGATTTTATTCAAGGGCGCTGAAAGGGTTTGGGGTGGTTGGGTTGAGGACGAGCTCATGTGACTTACAGTGCGTATAAAATGTGTTTATGGGAAGGTTCTGGTGTGGTGCAATTATTGGGGACTGTTTTACGAGCTTCTGAAGGGGCGGCAGGGTCGTTTGTGAAGGTCACAAGTTGCCGCATTCCCTCCCAAACGACTCCTTTGATGCTGTACAACTTTCCCAGCAGCCGAAACCCTTCAAGACCCGCTGGCTCAGCCCCTTAGACCATCAGTCTTCGAAGTTCATACTGCCTGCACTAGCAGCTTAGCAAACGAGGACCGCAGATGGCGATGTCGAGAAGCCCAAGGACTTGCCTTCATAATTGAGAGAGCAGGTGAGTGTATTATGTGTAGGTGTGCGTAAATATATGTATACATATATATATATACGTACATATATACATACACACATACACACATACATGCATTTCGCCATACAACCCTGTAGTGGATCACATGGCCGAATCCGCAGCTGCAGCTGGAACTTCGGATTTGCAGTTCTGGAATCGGCCTCGGCTCTTGCAGCCAAAAGCTGCAGGTTCTGCAGGATTGGACGCTCGCGCTGCCTTCGCCCTTTCGCACTTATTTCCAGTCCATCCGCACAACACTTCCAAAACCTGCGGAAATAGTACTTGCGGTACATGCTATCGACGAGTAAGCATCAACGATCTGTTGTCGCTGTCGTGGTCAGTCCTCGTCCTCTACTAGTAGTAGTAGTCGTCGTCGTAGTCGTAATCGTAGTCGGAGTCAGAGTCGTAGTAGTAGTAGTCGTCGTCGTAGTCATAGTCGTAGTCGTAGTCGTAGTCGTAGTAGTAGTAGTAGTAGGAGTAGTAGTAGTAGTAGTAGAGGTAGTAGTAGAAGCAGTAGAAGTCGTAGTAGTAGTAGTAGCAGCAGTAGTAGTAGTAGTAGTAGTAGTAGTAGTAACAGTAGCAGTAGCAGTAGCAGTAGCAGTAGTGGTAGTGGTAGTGGTAGTGGTAGTGGTAGTGGTAGTAGTAGTAGTAGTAGCAGTAGCAGTAGCAGTAGCAGTAGCAGTAGCAGTAGCAGTAGCAGTGGCAGTGGCAGTGGCAGTAGCAGTAGCAGTAGCAGTAGCAGTAGCAGTAGCAGTAGCAGGAGTAGTAGCAGTAGTAGTAGTTGTGGTAGCAGTAGCAGTAGCAGTAGCAGTAGCAGTAGCAGTAGCAGTAGCAGGAGTAGTAGCAGTAGTAGTAGTTGTGGTAGCAGTAGCAGTAGCAGTAGCAGTAGCAGTTGCAGCAGGAGTTGCAGTATTAGTATTAGTATTGGTATTAGTTTTTGTATTAGTATTAGTGTTAGTATTAGTATTAGTATTAGTAGTAGTAGTAGCAGTCGTAGTAGTAGTAGTAGTAGTAGTAGTAGTAGCAGGAGTAGTAGTAGTAGTAGTAGTAGTAGTAGTAGAGTAGTAGTAGTAGTAGTAGTAGTAGTAGTAGTAGTAGTAACAGTAGCAGTAGCAGTAGCAGTAGCAGTAGCAGTAGCAGTAGCAGTGGCAGTAGTGGTAGTGCTAGTGGTAGTGGTAGTGGTAGTGGTAGTGGTAGTAGTAGTAGTAGTAGTAGTAGTAGTAGTAGTAGTAGTAGCAGTAGCAGTAGCAGTCGCAGTAGCAGTAGCAGTAGCAGTGGCAGTAGCAGTAGCAGTAGCAGTAGCAGGAGTAGTAGCAGTAGTAGTAGTTGTGGTAGCAGTAGCAGTAGCAGTGGCAGTAGCAGTAGCAGTAGCAGTAGCAGTAGCAGTAGCAGTAGCAGGAGTAGTAGCAGTAGTAGTAGTTGTGGTAGCAGTAGCAGTAGCAGTAGCAGTAGCAGTAGCAGTAGCAGTAGCAGGAGTAGTAGCAGTAGTAGTAGTTGTGGTAGCAGTAGCAGTAGCAGTAGCAGTAGCAGTTGCAGCAGGAGTTGCTGTATTAGTATTAGTATTGGTATTAGTTTTTGTATTAGTATTAGTGTTAGTATTAGTATTAGTATTAGTAGTAGTAGTAGTAGCAGCAGCAGTAGTAGTAGTAGTAGTAGTAGTAGCAGGAGTAGTAGTAGTAGCAGTAGTAACAGCAGTAGTAACAGCAGTAACAGTAGCAGCAGCAGTCGTCGTCGTCGGCCCCTTTCTGATAGCACAACTTCTTTGCGCCCCAAAATCGATATCTGCTGCATCCCAGGAGTCTCGGTAGGACAGTTGCGAACTTTGGAGATAGAAGCCTACTATTTGGGCTCCCTTATTTCGAAGCTTTCAAGCCTTGGTGTGGCTTCGCGGCTTGTAGAAACTCGTTAACGCATGTTGATGTGTATATATGGCTTCGTAGAGCTATGTTGAGGGCCTAGGAAGAAAATGCAGCACCCTAAGCTGGAGAAAGTGGCTTTGCGATGGTAGGATGGTCTTTGGAGCGGCGAGTGGAACACGGCAGATGCGCTCGGTTTTTCAATGCGGAGTTTTGCCTACTTTTCATGCAACAGTTACTATTGACTGTAGAGGCCTGAATAAATACTATACTGAGGGCTCCTTCTTATCGTGAGTATGTTAGAAGCTACCCCCAAACCCATTGTAAACCTTTGTATTGTACAGATGCCCCCAGGTTTCAACACTTGTTGGCAGGTTTGAGTTTATCAGGGAACACACGGTCGTACGTAGTCGTAGATCCCACGGTAAATGACTAAAGGAGCCTCAGCCATGAGCTGCACTGCTCCTTTACAATCCCTGCGTGGAGTGCTTAGGGTTTGGGGTTCGCTGAGACGAGCACCTGAAACCCTAAAGTTACAGAGCACGATAGGGAGGTGCTCCCTTGCAAATGCTCTGAAACTCTCCACCCACCCCAATGGCGACACCCTGAACCCCTTCCGCCGCCAACCCCAACCTCACTCAACCCTCAACACAGAAAAGGGCAGCCAAGCAAACTTAGCGCAACTAAGCCCGAAGTCCTAGGCCATCTCACAGCCGCAGAGACGAAAAACCGCTGCATATCTTGTATGAAACCCCCTTGACCCACCCCAAATCATCAATCCACCCCAAAAACAAACAGCCCAAAGCCCGAAGCAGAGGCCGCCTTTGGTGCCATCTTGCCCAGCGTGCTCCAGCCGGAGTACGGCGCCTAATTGAATCGTTTTGCTGGACGGCTGTATAGCCCAAAGACTCGCAAGTAGCCCAAATTTCTTTCAGGCACTTCTTGCAGGTTTTGGACCCCAAGGTAGATACAACCTTCAAAATTGGATCGTGGCCTTTACAAGGCAACCTCAAACTCTAAAACTTGAACCCGTGAGTTCCAGTCGGTAGGATAGATGTGCCCCATGCTTTGTGCGTTGTATGGAAGCTAGGTCCGATAGGTGGGAAGGAGGGACATGGACAGCGACAGAGAGAGAGCGAGAGAGGGATAAAAATATAGAGAGAGGGAGGGAGAGAAAGATAAAAGCAGCCGATCAAGGCAGGGAAGCGCGAGCAAATTGATAACCCTAAAGCCCCACCTCTAAATGACATCCCAACCTCCGCTATCCAGAACCCTCAAAGCAAACCCTTATAAACCGTCTTTGCACACAGGCCGCGCGAGCCACGGACCACTCAGTATGGTTCTGCTGAGCAATTTGCGCTGGGATCCCAGGGTTTTCCAATTGGGACTCAGTAGTCATAGGATAGGTGGAAGGAACACAGGGCCGAGCAACCAGTCCTACTATTCCGTAGAATCCATAGGGTTCCTTTGTCGAAAAATAAAGAAAAGCTGTGAAGAATCCTAGTCCAAGTGTCGCGCCGGCTACCATGTTCATGTATCGGTGTGGGCTTTCGGGGCGGGTTTTGAGGAGTTTGCGTGCGGTATGTTTCAGTTGTGGAAAATCACAATCACTGGGCGGTGATTAATGGATTGTTGTTCTGGGGGGGTATCATCAGAACCTCAATCAGAGCCTAGACCTTCGGACACTCTGTTTCATCAACCTTGGTCTTTGGTTCGATGCTTAGTGGAAATTTGCTGCTGACTGCATATTGCCCAGGTTCACCAAAACTATCATGTTGACCACTGTCACAACCACCGTCATTATTACCGTCATTTCTACTTTCGACATCATTCATAACATCACCGTCAGCATGCAGACCCCCAGTCCTGGACCACAATATCCCTAATGTCTGCGCTCTGCAGTCCCCAAAGCAAAGGCTTCGGCGCTCTAAGATGCTTCAAATGCTCCCGAGCTGTCAGCCCCTAAAGGAGCTCGGCGATGGGGAGCATGAAGTAGATACCTAGGGCCGAAGCCCAAATTACAAGCTTTCCGGCAGAGGAGTTTAGGGTCAGGGTGAAGGGAATAGTGCATTGTCCAGTTTGGTTGCACTTTCAAGATGACCTTTTTCTCGATTTAGCCCTCCGTTTGTCCCGTTTGTCTATGCTTCGCCCCAGGTCCGCAGACGGCGTTTTCTCATCCAGGGTGAGCGACAGGACCAGAATCCTGAATTCGACGGGGCCTGGGCTGCAGGGTTTGGCGTTCAGGGTTGAGGGTCTAGGATTCAGCGTTCATGGTTTATGATTATGATTTACCACGGAAAGCTGTCGTGAGCCATCTTGAGGCGAAAAACGGCTTAGTCCTCTGAACATCCTACCTCGAATGAAGCCCTGGCATGGATGAGAAGTTGAGAAGCCCATCAGCTTCAAGAAATCTACCGTTCAGAGATGTGTGTTTTTTTCAGAAATCTTTCCATCTCTCGGAAACTTCGAAAGTTCCGGCCTCGGGTGAAGCTCTGAAGACTGAAGCCTATATTACCTATAGTCTCCATTGTAGTTCCTTTTTTTGGTTAACCAAAATCTCTATTATAGGATCCTAACCATAAAAATGGTTAACCAAAAAAGGAACTACAATGGAGACTCTAGGTAGTACTCAGCGGGAGGTTATCATGTTATGGTCAAGCATGTATGATTGAGAAGGACATGCATTCCGTAGTCTGGCGTCTGTTACACTTACCTTAGAGTCTTGGGTGTTACAGCTTGTGCAGAGTTGGGCGCTACGGCTTAGATTACGCCAGAATGTCGCAAGCTTCGAGGCTATTGTAGGGTCAGACTTGCCCTGTTGTTTGTCACAAGGGAATCAAAACGCGACGGTTGCTGCCCCTCTCAGTGGAGGGTGAGACTATAGCACCTCGTGCTGTGATTGGTGCAGCCTTTGGCACAAGATGCCGCCCATGCCGCCTCGGGAAGTGTTAGGCAGCGGAAGGCCTTGATGATTCCCATCTTCCAGTTACAAAGACTGCACGGGAGGAATGAAGAGTGCAAGCAAGCTTCAGCACAAGCCATCATATCACTTGTAGTATGGAAGGCACGGTTTGTTGAGTGGCAAGATGGAAGCAGGTGCCACAGCACTGATCCTTGCAAGCCCCGGTGCAGCCTCGGATGCCTTTGGCTGGAAAGGGGAGTATCTCAACTGTGTCGAGCATGACGTCCAGGTCCTGTGCTGTTTCTTGCAAGACGTTGGTGTACCTGCGGCCTGGAATCTGGAAGTCAGCGTTTGTTTTTGCTTGCCATCTTTTCGTCTGGGTTGCCCCTCCCAGCTACGAAGTACAAGTAGACTTTGGGGCCCTACATTTTCAACTTTGGATCTACACTTTCGTGACTGCTTTTTTCAGTCTGTGTGCGTCAATACGGCCTTGCTTACTCTTTCATGGCAAAGAAACGCAAAGGTCAGATGTTGCTGCGGCATCGGACTGTACAAGCAGAGTGCTGTCATGGACACCTAGTCAATGCCATTTTCCAGACTTAGCACAGAGTCTTCAGGCTTTGAAATTTCGTGAGCGCGATGCGCGTTGAAGCCATGATGGGCATCTTGCCGGCTCCTGGGCCGATGTTCAACGCTCCAAAGTCCAAAGGTATCCGCGTATCCATACTGCTGCACAGTGGGCTTCGCCGAGTCCGAAATGTTTTTGTGCAATATGCCGAGTTGAAATGCTCAGCTTTCTAGTTGAAGCAAACAGAAGTTTGGAGTTTCGCTTGCACTTCCCCATAGAGTAGAGGGTTATTTAGGATTTCTTGTTGGCGAGTTGATCTGGAAGATTCAAGCAATCCTTTGCGCTAGGATCGTTTTGCATGTGTTGATCTAAAACTGCAGTCAATCCCAACACACCTGAGGCCCTACACCCTCGACCTAGCAAATGGGCCTGTTGGCTTAGGGTGCAGATTCAAGTGTTCCAACTGCTCAAACTCCTGTAAAACTGGCGACGATTGGCTACTGCTAGAGATCCTTTTCAACTGACTTTACCACGGGTTGTGGACATCTCTTGCTGGTGCCAGGCTTCTGCGATTGCTGAATCACCTCCCCTCGAAACCCTTGTGTAATCGGCCACATTCAATTCAGCTCCTGCTGTTGCCTCATCAGAGTTCATTACGACGGCAGGCAGGAACTGTAGTTGAGGAGATCTACCAAGACCTCAACAACAGGACCGTGTCCACCCTTCTAGCGCTGTTGGCGCCCTTGGCGTTGGTGTTCCTCGCCCAGGTCGGGGTTGCCGCTCCGAGAACCTCACTACGCCTTCACGTGTGCTTTCTATGTGGATTTACAGATAGCTAGATAGATAGATGGGTAGATAGATGTTATAGTTAGGCAGATACGGATGCACATGCACATGCAGACAAACATAATTCATCATAGATGCATAAGCATGCAACATTAAGCACACAGCAGAGACAGACCGACCGACCGACAGACAGACAGACCGACGGACAGACCGACAGACAGACGAACAGACAGACGTATATACATCTGTGAATACTTTCAGATATGCATATATGCGTGCATGGATGCATACATTCCGTTCCATTCCATTACATGACATGTAGCATTACACCACATGCATGCACACATACATGCACACACACACACGCTGCTGAATGATGACTTTCAAGGTTGTAGGATTGTCGTACTCTTTTTCCAAACCAAAGCGCCAAGCATCAAATCTCACGCCCCAAGTCCTCCCACTGGATCTCTCCATTTGCTAAACCCACACCCCCGGATCCCTAAACTCTATTAAACCTCAGAATTCGAAGCTCGGAATCTCTGGCCCGGCGCGTCTCCTCTCTGGCCTGACCCCGAAAAACTTCCGAACTGTGGACCTCCCAAAACCTTATCCCGTTAACCTTAAACTTAAAGCCCTGAAGCCTGAAACCTCAAAGCCCTACAGTAGAAGCCCAAAAGTTGGAAACCCTATAGCCTCAATCCTGAAGAGTAATGCATAGGGAATCCCAGCAGTATTTGGCCTTAATCCGGTTTCCAACTTTAGGGGGTTTACTGTAATCCCAAATCCCATCATCGTAAGGGCCATAAACTCAGACGGCTTAGACCTGCAAGACCCCTACAAGGCCTTCGAGAACTTTTCAGGCCGATGATCGCACCACGACTCTGCTGATCCAAACCGGCGTTGATGGTGCGCATTCAAGACTTTGGTGTGCAGCTTCAGATACGCAGGCATTGTTGAGTTCTTGGCCGAGTATGTTTGTAACTGCTGCTGCATAGTTGCTTGTCGTTCGAGGATACAGGGCTTGGGCTCAGCCGGTCGATAAGCGTTCATGGCTTGACGTCCAACAGGTCTAGGCCCGGGTAGTGTGCGGATCCAGGGTTGAGTGATCCTCGGCGCTTCAGGTGCTGTCTCTTTCTGGACATGTAGTGGCCTGGTTCCAGACTTGAGTATTTGCGGGCTTGCAGCTGGCAGGCAGTTCAACGCGCGAGCCCTTAGATCCTACATCAGCATGTTCGGCTGCAATCGAAAGGTTCGGCATAGGACCTTGAACGTGGGAAGCCACATGCAGCACGACCAGGAGGACGAGCAAATTGCATCAGGGTCCGGTCTTGGTCGCATCCGTTTTCAACTGTAGCTCCCCGCATGCTAAGCTACTCAAAGCATAGCAGAAGAGAGTCTCCTTTCCTGCACCGGTTGTTCTCTTGACTCTGGTGGAGCTATTTCCGACAGACTGACACACCAAGTGTAAAGCAGGTGGGGACCGTAACGAGACTGCGGGTGACCTGCCTGACCCACGCGGGGATTTCGAACCTTACTGGAGCCTGAATGAGTCAGTCTTGCACGGTGCTACAGGTAATGACTCGTGGCATCTGGAAACACTAAACCAAGCGACTGTGCATCCCGAACTCCTCACATCGAGCCGAAGATCGTCTTGAGCGATGTGGGCTTGAGATTTAAGGTATAGGAGTTCGATTTTATGGTTTCGGATTTAGGGTTTTTGGGGTGTAGGGTTCGATGCCATGCGCAAGGCCCCGACGCTATTTGCGGTGCGCTGATGGCTTTAATGATCTGCACCATTGTGTCGGCTGGGTTCCCAGCAGAAACCGAGGGTATGCCGGAGGAAAGCGGAAGGCATTGACGATTTCTTCAACTTAGTGCTGTCTAACTTCCGCCACTGCCGCCATGAGGATGCCCTCTGATCATGGTGCTTCTGTGATGACGCCGCTACTTGTGGTTGCTGAGGGGGATCTAGATTCGATGAGGATTCTGGTATTGACGAACACAGCCCAACATGAGGAGGACCCTGAATCAGCCCTTAAACCGTAGGCCCTGAACTCTCAAAGCCTAGAACTATAACCCTCAACCTTACGAAATACCACTCCTATTTTTTTTGGGGGGGCCTTACTATGGATAGTATAATATACCCCGAAACCCGTACTATAATCATTCAGTCCCACATCGTATTTTTTTGAGATGCTCGGAGAGGTGTTGACTCTTCAATCGCGTCTTTAGCGCCTCCCTACAGCTCTCAAACTACTTAATCCTCACGCCCCCGTGGAATGGAACATCCCTAGACTAAAACCCCGGCCCTAAAGCCCAATATCTCTGACCCCTGAACTTCACTAAGGTCGTTTTCGGCATGATCATGGAGAGAGCCATGGTCGATAGCAGGCGGGAAGGTTGACGACTTAGGCTTTCAAGGTTCAGAGCTGCCCGGCAAGTCCCTCTGGTTTTCGGTTTTGGGGTTTAAGGTTCAGGCTCAAGGTTTAGGGTTTAGGGCCATGAGGTTTAATGTTCAGGAGTTTAGAGTTTAGGTCCTTTGGTTCTAGCACTGCCAGAGGTTTTTCGTCAGGTTTGGGCCGTGTGCCCCCAAGGGCTCCCATGAAGGGTTTTGGGTTTTAGGTTCAGGGCTTTTGGTATACCTTAACCTACCAAAACCTACTTTGTTGTAGGGTCCCTATAATTTCCATATTATGGTTTATAATAAGAACCTACAAAAAGTAGGGTTTGGTAGGTTAAGGTAGGGTTTGGGGTTCGGGGTTTTCGGGTTGAAGTCTCGCGGGCTTACAGCGTGGATTCGGGCTTCCAGATCGTTGAGTGCCTTACATCCTATACCCTCAATGTCCCACCACCCAACACCGTCTAAGTCCTCAGTCTTAAGCCCAGAACACCGCACAGATCTTGAACGCTGGAAAGCCCGAAACCCTTGAGCCGAACACCCCGCACTGCAGAGCGAAACCGCCTGAGACTCCGATTGCAATCCGAAGCCGCTCTAGTACCTTTAGGGGCAGTACGAGTAGTACTCATCAAGACAGTAGCAGTTAGTATCAATAACACTACTTATTCTGGCGGCATATAATCGCGATAGCAGTGGTAGTGATAGTAAACCCTATACTTTAAACCCTAGACTTTAAAGCCGTAGCCAGTGTCAGCCTCAGACAGGTTGATGTTTACCGTCTCCTTCGCCCTGCTGACGCTGAGCTTTGTGTCCCTGACGCAGGCTGGACAGTCAATGCCAAAGATCATCCCTGGCGTTGTCAGAATTGGCTTTAATAGGGGCTTTTGTGTCTGAAGTCTCGCTTCGAGGTATAGGTTTTACGTCTGCGAAGTTCTAGATTGGGAGCTGCGCGAGATATACTCCTTGTGCACGGAGGCTGCAGCGACGGGAAAAGCCGGCACCGGAAGACATTAGGCTTGCAAGCCTACATTCGGCTACACAATCCGAACCCTGAACTGTGACCGTAGCCCCCTAGAAACCCATAAACTTTACCTGAGTTTCCAGAGCACGCCGATTTGAGCTAAGTACGAAGAACGACATTCGAAACTGTTCAGCAACAATATCCCCTCAGTTAACCATATTATCATAGTGAGACCATACAATACCTCCTAAACTCTTCGTCTGCAGTATGGACCCTAGAAAACCTAAACCGTGCCAGCGCTTACCGGAGAAAGACGCCGCCGCGGTCATTTGTTCTGAGCTCAGGCCTTCACGTACCTCCGAACTCGACAGAATATTGGGGTATGGCCTTAAATATACTGCGTTTAGGGTTTTTTGTTAGGGATATGGCTCTAGAAACATGCTACAACACAATAGGT
Source organism: Symbiodinium sp. clade A Y106 (assembly GCA_003297005.1). NCBI lineage: Eukaryota > Dinophyceae > Suessiales > Symbiodiniaceae > Symbiodinium > Symbiodinium sp. clade A. The sequence goes on along the minus strand of BGNK01000091.1, from coordinate 256,130 downwards.
TCTGAGCCCACAAATAGATGGTACAACCCTTAAGGCCGTATGTTGTTGGATCCACAGGTATGGTTTCGCCGTTCGACATTCAGCATTTAAGGTCTCGAGCCTGATCAGTTCGGTGGTTTTGGATTCAACTGGGTTCTTGTTAAGGGGCTTAATGTAATTTAAGTTGCCATAGTAAGGAAACCATATGATTTACTATAGACCCCTATACATGAAATTCCTTAACCCCTAAACCCTGAGCCTTAGTGGCACCCTGAATTGTGGCAACTTAAAGTAACTTCCTTAACAAGAACCCAGGCTCTGCAGTTTTCATTCGCCAGGCCTTGCTTTACTTGGACGTCACCCGTCAGTCTCTCAGCGTCCGGAAAACCTCTGTGTGCAAAGGGGCATTTTAGGAAGCTCGACCCCTAAACCCTAAACCCTAGACCCCTAAACCCTAAACCCTAAACCCCTAAACCCCTAAACCCTAAACCCTCAAACCCTATCGACTCCTAATCCTCAACCCCAAACCCAAGCCCCCTGAAGTTCTGGACTTTCGGGTGTTTCGGGGATAATCGCGAGCAACTCTGGACGCTTCAGCCCCGAATCGTTTTGATTTGCTTGTCCTAAAGGCAACACACCCAGCTAGAGTTTTTATGGTTTAGGGCTTTAGGATTCGTGAAGTTTGAACCCTGAATTTTCAACTCATTCCGACTTAAATTGCAACGAACTACCTGGTCTTCGAATCCCCGAACTCTCTCAACCCTAAACCTAAACATCTAATATCAAGTTGCTTGGGCTGCTTTGGTTTTCATCCTCAAGGAGGACACTCCCATGTGCGCAACCTTAAGCCCTAAACTCTGCGTGAGTGATTTATGAACTTGTGCCTCCGCAGATTGACAGGAAGCTTTCATGGGAGAAAGAGAGCTTAAGGTTGGTGGTGGGAGCAATAGCATTAGCTGCAGTCTTACAGACATCAGAAGTGCAAACTCAGGAGTCATCTTCATCTTCATTATCATCATCACATCCCAGCAGTATTGCTGATGCCATCGTGACTCATGGTGTTCCAAGCTGGTCTTCATCATAAGGTTTCCTCGTGTGTCAAATTGACTGCAGTGGGCTTCGGCAGAAGGACTGCCTGCAGCACCTTCCAGCCATCGGAAAAGTCTGCCGAATACGGCAACACTTGTGAACAAATAGCGGTGGCCGGTCGACCTCCAGCCCGCTCTCTGCCAGAAGAGTTACAATACAGTGTGCCACACACCCTCAATCCCAAAGTGCCCCACGACCTTTCATCCCAAACTCTACACCCCACACCCATTAACCCTACACGCTAAACCTCGTACCCCTAAGCCATAACTGAACCCTAACCCGTAAACCCCTAACCCCCTACCTTAACCCTGAACCATGCAAAGGCCCAGTACTTGAGATGGCAAAGCACAAGACCGTGGCTTTGCTGTCCATGCCCAGCCCCGAGTTGACTGCAGTAGCATATGGGTAGTTCTCTAAGCTAGGGTCCCTGCATGTTCAGTCCACCAACAATAGTATGGCACCCTTATAAAAACGGACCCCAAAAGGGACCTTAATTTAGAGAACTGCCTATATGGTAGAAGTAGCTAGTAGTGGTAGTAGTAGCAGTATAGCAGGAGTCGTCGTCGCAGTAGCAGTAGTCGTCGTCGTCATCAAGCCCAAACCCTGAACGCCAAACCCTAAACCCTGAACTCCAATGTTATTCCCTCCACCCCGAACCCAGAAAGCACCGAAAGAGATGCCCTGCTGCAGTTACTGGTATAGCTGCAGTCATGTCTTTGAACTCAGGGCTCTATCTTACCTTTGGTTACTAGGGAATGGAGGAATGGGGTACAATTATAACTACTATTACTATCATTCTTCCATTCCCTACTAACCAAAGGTAGGCTATGGGGTTTGTGGCGACCTGACCGCCCCAGAGCCTCCCTGAAGAAGCGCGCCAAGGATTGGAGGCAGCTCTTGAACAAGACCACGCCATGAAGGAGCGTTTATAGTTTCGGGGTTTAGATTTGAGGTTCTGGAGTTTAGGGGTTTAGGGATTAATTAGGCTTAGGGTTTAGCTCTGGAGGGTTCGGACGTTACAGGGTTTTGGGGTGCTTTTTTCGGTGTCTTACGTGGTATCATCAACTCGGGAATGCCTCATGAGGGCAAGGGTCTTCTAAAGATCTTGCTCATTAGTGACTAATCATTAGTGTTTTGTTCTATGTTTTCTAGTTTTAGGTATTGATGAAACTCAAGGGATTGCTCATACTAAGTTTGATTTGGATCCTACGTGAAGGCGAGCACTACTCAGCCTCTACATTGGGTGCGGAGGCTTCTAAGTACGAATTCCTATGAGCCGCAGCCCCCTAAACCCTGAATCCATAAACCCCTAAACCCTAAGCCTTCCAACCCAGGATTTGCGGTGATAAAGGTGCAGCGAAGAGCATGGGAATTCACAGCTTCGAGCTTCAAGGTCAAGGGCGAAGGGACTTCGAGCCCTTGGTTGTCGCTAAGGGTTTTGGATCGAGGGCTTGAGGATGAGAGACCATTCAACTTCCAGGGCATAGGGTTTCAGGTATAAGTGGGTTTCGGATTTATGGTGAAGAGTGTACGGCTTATAATAGAGCTTAGGGTTTAAGGATAAGCGAGCTTAGGATTTAGAGTTGCCGGTGATGGTTTAGATGTTCGAGTCCCTCAAGTTGCTTCATGGTAACTATCGCACTCGCCTGAGATTGTGGCTTAGCTACAGGTTGGCACAAGGAGGACATAGAGAACTAAGTAACTAGGTGTCACTACGAATAGTTTACTCGTGTTAACTATTACTACGATTACTATTGTCATTTCGCAGCTTCTGCAGGAGGGGTCCGAGCTGCCTGTGCTGAAGTGAGAAAAGCAACAGTGCTGCAGCATGCGTCTGCAGAGGGTTCGACGATCGGGCTAAACATATGGGTAGTTGTCAAAATTAGGGTCCCTTTTTGGGTACCCTAAATAATAGGTGCCGTATTATACTAGGGAGCCAAAAAGGGCCCATAATTTTGACAACCACCCATATAAACCCCTAAACCTAACCCCGATTATACGGCCTAACCCTAAACCATCAGTCGGCTTTGAAGCTGCAGACTACAAGTTGACGCATTTTCTCGTAGACCTCTGAAAGGGACTGAATCTTAAGATCCTCAACCCTAAAGCGGATCTCAGGGTGTCTTCGATTGTGGGGTGCCTTAGTCCGAGGTTCTGATTATTGGGATCCGGCTTCTGAGGGTGAATATGAGTGTCCTGTATTTTCTGAAGCTCCCATCCAGCAGAATGCTGAGATAGAGCCGACTTTCTCCGATTGGAATCTTGAGGTCGTGATAACCGACCCTGCCGAAATCACGTAATATAGTGGTCGGAGTTCTGAGAAATCGGGCCCCTCGATCGTGCTGATAAATATCGTGTAACATCCCCCAGACCCTATTAAAATGATTACGGCCTGTAAGCTCTCACAACGACATGCAGGTAACTTGCGTCGCATCACTGAATGTCCAGAATAAAGATGTTCGAGAAATGGTTTAGGGTTGAGGGATTTCACGCATGGGCAACTAGACCGCGCCCTTTGCCCTGCATGGTCGTTATGAAGCCGACCCGACTCCTTTTAAACCTGTGGCTCTTGGGCTCCAAGTTCGAGTTAAAAACACATTTGCCTCGCCTGATATCCCCACAGGCGATGTAGGTACAGGCATATAAGCAGTTTCAGAACGAGCTCCGGTCCTACGTTCTACCGTGCCGAGAATTAAGCAGCGATATTCACAAGAATAACTACCCTGCAACTATGGGTCCCTTCTCTCAGAGCCTTTATACGGATCCGACCATTTGCTCTACACTCGCGGGCTGTAGCAAGGCGTCAGTTAAGGGTTAGCATTGCACATGATGTGATGGTGCATTCCAAAAGGGTCCAAGTACCAACATAGTAGCGGCTTATTTAATCGGTATTCGGGTCCGAAAAGTATAAGAGGGTTTTTAAAAACCCTCTTTTTTTAAAAAACCCTCTTCAGTACATATGCTATACAATTACCTGGACCCTTCGGGATTTCTTGGCAGACCGCAAGTGCACACGCAGCATCCATGGACGATTCTCCTTTGGGCAGCTGGCGCGACCTCATTTCCGGTGGCAGAGACAACGAGCAGGACTTTGGGAAGAGTCCAGGAAGCTTCGGTATACGGTATCTAGAACCTAATGCGATTTTGTGTCTGGCATCCAGTATCTAGTATGTAGTACAGTGTATAGTGAAGTTAATGGCGATGGTAAGAAGTATCTTAGCCCAAGGACCCTAAGGATTCAGGTTCGCTCCCACCCTAAGTCGCACGCGACAGGGTTATGCTTTTCAGAGGGGTTCAGCGGTTTCGGGTATGGGGCATAAGGTTCGAGGTTTCGGCCAGTTTAGTTTCGGATCATGGTGGTTCAGTGCTTGGTGGCCTTTTCGTGGGGCATTATACGGTATGTATTTAGGTGGGTCTGTATGTCTCTATGTATGCATGCATGCATGCATGTACGTATGTACATACACATGTACATAATTACGCATTTACACCACGTGCGGTGATGGCTTTTACCTTTGGGTTCACGGTTTACATCTTTAGGCTTTTATTGGGTGCAGGGGTTCAGGGTTTAGAAATTTACAGGCAGAGGTTAAACCGTCAATGCTTTATCAACCGTAAGCCCTAAGCCCTATGCCGTAAACCCTAGGCCTTAAATCCTGCAAAACCCTGAACTAACCTTAAACCCCAAAAGCAAAAACGAAACCAACCCCTACACCCTCGCCCTAAACCAACCCGAAAACCGTAGACCAACCCTACTTGAAGGGGAAGCGGACTTAGTAAGTAGGTTATAAGTAGAGTTATAAGTGCCCTAAATGGAGTTACCCTAATTATAACCTGCCCCTTCAAGTAAACCCTAAACCCTAAACCGTAGACCAACCCTAAACCTTAAGCCCTACACCCTCGAGGATGCTAACGCCATCTTTTCGGAAGAGGAGCATGACTTAGTCAGCCAGGTCTTCAGTCTCGGAATCTTGGCTGCTTTAATGGTGTAGGTTTGGGGTCTAAGGGTTTAGGGTGTAGGGTGTTGGGGTTTCAGGGTTTATAGGGTTTTAGGGTCTTAGGATTGAAAGATGTCGAGCTCTCGCAGGTCATACCCTAAGCCCTAAACCTCAAGACTCTAAGCCCACAGGGGCGCCGAAACTCCCAACATGTCCCAGCATACATGTGTAATTATGCGCAAGCTTCATGCATGCACACATGTATGTGTATGTGTGTGTGTGTATATACTGTTTTATGATACCCCCCCCTTTCACCCTTTCCCCNCAGCAATACTCTGTGAAGATCAGCAAACGTTATAGCACCCGCAAGGTTGGTTGAATAGTTTGGTTGTGGATTCTGTTTTATAAAGCCCCCCCCTTTCCCCCTTTCCCCCCCCCCCCGCCAAGGACCAACATCTCACGTGAAATCTCGACGATTCCGAACATTCCAAAACTTCCCAAAGTTCAAAAAATTCTAAACAAGTCGAAGGAGGAAGACGTTTCGGAATTTTGGGGTTCCGAAATTCCAAAACTTGGTTCCATGAGTTTGGAATGGGTTGTAATTTTCATTTTCGAATCTTCAGAATGATATGTCGGGAATTCGACAATTCCAAAGTTTGGTTTCCGAGTGATTTGGATGTTTTGCCAGGTCAGAATTTTGGACTTTGCATTTCCAAAATATGTCCCCAAACTGTTTTCTGACTGTCTCTCGCGCGTACTCAGCGATCGCTGTCAGATGTCTGAGATGTCTTGTGTTGAATTTTGAGTTTTTGTAATTTGGACTGTTGTGAATCTCGTCTTGCTAGAATATGCATTTGGTTCTTAAGTGGTGTTCGAGCGGCTTTAACCACTATATATATACATAGTTATTTAATTTGCAGTCTAATGTTGACTAGCATTTGGCTTGCTGTGAATGTATGTAAGCCATGTAGCTGTTTTTCATATCATCGATGAGCAGCTGATACAGTAACATGTTCTGAAATGCGTTCGGTACCTGCCTGATGGTAAGTTGTGAACTGCACAAGTTAACACACGTCCAGTTACTGGTTTAACAAACAGGAAAGGTAGAATGCATTCGCCTATTAAGTGTTTCAGCTTATCCGAAATCTCGTGTTGATTTACCTAATATCTCGTTGGTGTTGGAATATTGTTCATAGACATTTGCACACATGTAAATGCTAGAGCAACACATATTTTGCGCATGTTCAAGCAAAACTTGGACATATGTATATATGTATGTATGTTTGTACGTATGTACAAGTATATGTATATGTTCTACGTATATGTATATGTATATATGTAGATGTATAGGCATATGCATAGGTATATGCATATGTATATTATATATATATATGCACGTGCATATGTATATGCATATGTATACGTGTAGGTGTATGTGTATGTGTATAATTGTACAAATTTATATGTATATGTATGTATGTATGTTATGTATGTATTCATGTATGCATGCATGCATGCATGCATGTATGTATGTATGTATGTATGTATGTATGTATGTATGTATGTATGTATGTATGTATTTTTGCCTGCAGGCATGCATGTATGTATGTATGTATACACACGTAGCAGATTTTTAGCCGAACCTTCCGAATCTTAGTCGTCACACGAAATAACCATCATAGCCCACTCAAAGACAAGTTGAATTTCAATACGTCTTACCTGCTACTTGTAGTGATATGTGTTTTTATAGTTGCTCGAACACTCCTCTGGTGCGTGTCTATGTGTGTTTTTTGTTGTTGCAAAGGTTTGTCGTTAGATGAAAGTCTACTTGTGGGCTGACATATGCTTAGCTCATATGACTACACGTTGCTGCATAGCTAAGCCTTATATGCATATGTTCGTTAAAAATTTCAGATAGCTATGTCTAACTCCCATTCCGGTAGAAACGCGAAGCTCTTCGATCTCATGCTCATTAACATGTGATGCTCGCACCAAGCTTTATCAACATTTGATTGCTATATGCTTCAGATCTACCTGACCATAAGCGGTTGTTCATTCACATTCGATGACAAAAAGTCGCGATGTTAAAGCAATGTAGCTGATTGTTTGCCATTGTGTAGTTCAGCGCTTTATTGGAGCTTACCAGTAACAGTATTTCTTTGATGTCTGGCAAAATGTCAAATTCATGCCTTATGAAGCTTTCACTATGTAAACCATATGCGGCCGCATTCATTATTGAAGCTACTTATTAATGTAACATTTTTTAGGCTCGAATCACTGACGAACCCTCGGTTCGCGACTTGGCAGCTTCGTATCGCTTTGTTCCTTCATGTACGAAGAAACCGGTAGGTACTATCTCGGAATGAATTATGACTCAACTTCTGCATGGTAGTTAATCTCGTTTGTATTGCCGCAACGACTAGCTATTCGAGCAAATGGAGTATTAGATGTTTATGAACGTGGTCTCGTTTGTGACTTGGGCAGACTTGGGTATGAGGTGAAACGGGACAAAACATTCAAACAATACTGATCCGATAGTACCTTCGCAGTATCCCTGATCGAGCAAGAACAGCTGCAATTACTATGTGAACAGAAGCAGCAGGTACAGGTAACTCATACATACATGTGTCCCATGGGTATTCGGTGAGCATTCTTTAAACCTAAGGCCAAACACCATGAATTTTCAACGAATACTAGCCCCAAATCTGTTCGTATGCATTTGGACAGATAAAACGACAAGAAATATTGACACCTGATTTTAGTCATGCGGTATGAAGCGTATACACTGAAATTAGACAATAGCGGGCACGGAATTTAGCTACATTTATCGAGGTTTTTTTGTGCTTCTATCCGCAACAACACAGGAACACACGCATGAGCAATTGCGTGGTCGGGGTTGGTTCTAAAAGGGGGGATGCCACATCGGGTTTCTTTGACCAGTGTACATGGGTATATTGTGTTTCTGGTTGCATCAACTGTGTATGCACGTATGCATGCATGTATGCAGTTTGGAGGCCCTTCAGATCAGATTGCCGCAAACTGGGTGCACAGTGCGCAACCCCCCAAGCTCCAAAGCCCTTTCTCTACAGCCGGAAACCCTGAAAAAACCCGCAACCCTAGATAGACCCTAAACCCCCAAAACTCAACCCCTCCACCCCCCCCCCCCNCCCCCCCCCCCCCCCGCTCCGACATGAACAGTCATCTAAGTCTTCCTAAACCCTACACCATAAAGGCTCTAAGTACTCTAAACTTTACTCGAAGTTCAAGACAGCTTACAGGTGACACAGGACAGACCAAAGCGTCTTATCCTGGCCCCCGGGCACCGCGGCACGAGGAAGCCACCATTGCCAGCTTTGGGTCTCTTGGCTAACTTTATGGGTTTAGGGGTTAGGGTTTGGCGGCAAGGGTTTAGGGTTTAAGGGTTTAAGGTTTAAACATGGTATGATAAGTGACGCAAAAAGTTAGAGGGTTTAAGAAGAGGAGGTAAGCTTGTCTTTAACATGGTTTCGGAGTTCGTGGTCTTGGGTTCAGGGATATTTGGCTTTAGAGGGCTTTAGGGATTCGAGGGTTTAGGGTTGAATGTGTCGGGGTGACAGCTTTGGGGTTTACGTGTTCGGGGCCTTAGCTTGCATAGCTTTGTGTTAGATGTTCGTCCTGCCCTCGATCCTCAGACTGGATGCTTTCAGCAAACGTAGTTTCAGCGACAGTTGAAGACACCTTGTGTGTTCGATGAGGCTAGGATCCATAGCAGCTCTGATTCAGCCGCTTTTGACTTTGAGTTCTGTCGGTTTCTTGGCATGGTGGGCACAAGAGAAACAACTGTAGTGACAGCGCGATGAGGAAATTTCGGGGGAAAGGTTGCATACTGTAGAACTGCAGGAAAAATTCCTTGGCTTGACTCTTCGTGCTTTGCTCGTCATTGCGCAGACCCTTGACTCAAGTGTCTGAGCTCGAGAAAAGCTTGCGTGGCTCAGGTGCACCACAACTCGAGACGTGGAAAGCACGATGCTCCGAATAGAAGAGCAGCTGAGGGAAGGTGCGCTCCGCAGACGTTTCCGGTTCCGGGTTGGAGTTGACAGTTGGCCTGGACCCTAAATAACCTACCTGTTTCGGGCTCTTAAAATATGATTTCCTTATATACGTCCCATGCAAGATAAATTTTTTGGGGTTAAAGGAGGACTTGGGGTGCTTCGCGTTCTGCTTCAGAAGGGCATTTTTTTGTGGGGGGGGGGGGGGCNGGGGGGGGGGGGGTGCAGGGAGCATCGAAAGCGGGAGTTGAGAGGTTTATCCTGCTCCCCGCCGGAATATTCATGCTACATCTAGGTCCGTCGAGACCAAGGCTTTGGTTTGCCTCCTGTGTCGTTACCGACGACTTTTGTTGTGGCAGTTTACTTTGTAGGGTTTAGGGCTTGCAGGCATGAGTCGAAATGAACAGATTGGCGAGCGGATGCTGCGGCAGCTTGGTGGCACTTGTGCTTTGATGGACGTCTGTCGCTCTAGCTACATACTTCCGGGGTTTGTCGATTCTGATGAAGCTCAGCTGCTGACGCTGAGATTGAGCAGGTATGTTACTCCTGAAGCCCTAGCCTCCTTAAAGCTTTCAGCTCTCAGCCTCGTGTGAGCAGATGACGATGCCTATAATTATAATTTCCTTGGCGAAGGCTTCCAGTGGATAGCAAGGGACATTCAAACTTTGAGCTTCTTTGGGTCCTTCGCCAAGAAAGGCAACATCCGTGAAGCTTGATTTTTGTTTCCATCTTCGCCAGTGTTCTTGTGTTGCGGACTCCACGTGTCACACGTGCCAACCTGCAGGGTTTCAGCTTGGAGCAGATCGCAAAAGAACCTGCAGCAACATATGATTCCCTGTCCTTGGGAACATGGGTGCGGCCGGTCCGCCATGGGTGGGACTGATGCTTGCGTGCGGTTGTTCACAGCAAGCTCTCGGGTTTAAGGTGTTGTAGCTTTGCACGTGAGGCTTGGTTTCGCGGTTGGACAAAGATGACTGGTTTCTGCAGTACGTTTTTCCACGCTTCATCATGGTTTACTTTCGCTTTCTGTGGTTCAGTCCATAGCCAGGTAGAAGAGGAAACAGCAGAACTGCCCATAGAGAGGTGTAAAGCTAATCAAGCTCGTTTGATAAGAGCGTTCATGCATGCAGAGGTACATGCATATATCCACGGTACAAGTATATACTATATACGACATAAACCACACATTATTAAGAGGTGGGTATGCATGTCCGTATGTATGCGGGTATCTGCTGAAGTCTTTTCTGTACATTTTTGCAGTGGCGCGTCACCAAGGTATTCTTAAGCTTAGCCGTTCAATCTACCTCCTTCTATCTGCCCGACTTAGGTATCCGAGGAGATACTTTCAACCTTGTTGGGGGGCCGGCCAGGTTTACGATAGAAACGCAGGCTAACTGGAGAGGTGAGTGCTCAGGGTTGCCGAAAGACTACGTTTTAGGGTTGTGTTCTAGGGCTTAGGGCTAGGGTAAGCCTATGCTCTCCACTCAGGAAGCAATCGGATGTACAATCGACAATGTCCAAGCGTTTGGACGAGCAGCTTGCATGACTTACACTTTGCCTCATGACGCGATGCTAGGCCAAAAACACCAGAACTCTAAATCCGACACCCCTGACCTGAATGTTGTTCGTGGCAACGTGATCAGCCCAAGCATTTGTCCTAAACCCGACGGCAACCCGAACCTAGGGCCTGTGGATCGTCGCACTCAGCGACCCCCAAACTGTGAGCAGACTGATCTCCGGGATTCTAGAGCAGCCAACAACGCTCTTGTTAAGGAAGGTAAGCCGAGCTGCCATAACAGGGTCTACGGTAAACAATATGTTTTCCTGCTTATAAGTTGTCGAATTCTTGGACAAGAACCCAGACACCCACGACCCAAAGCACTGCAATGTAAAAAAAGCCGAAACTGCCCGCAGCAAGACGGAGATTACCGAAGAAAGAGCCCAACCAGAACAAACCCTAAGCCAGAAGTACTCTAAATAAACCCCAAAAACCCCTAGACCCTAAAGCCGAAGCCCTAAACCCTAAACCCAAAACCGTGGCCCTAGACCCTAAAGCCCAAGCTTCAACCCTACGCCCGAAACCCCATGCTCAAGGTAGAAGCCCTGACTTAGGCTTTCGTCCTCCCGGTCGGCTCAGATGGCTCCCGAGGAGCTGGGCCGATATTTGGCCGACGCAGCGTGGTTGCATATTTAGTTTGGCTTCTACCTAGATCCCCAAAGTAGGTAAAATAATGGCGCAAAACCTATAAAAGCCTATTATTCTACATACTTTTGGGGGCCCAGGTAGGGATATGGGGTTTAGGGTTTTTGTTGTAGTATGTCTGCTTTTGAGGGCTTTGGTTTGATCAGGGTTTAGTGTTGAGGGGTTGGGGTTTAGGGTTTATAGGGTCTAAAGCTCAAAACACAAAGGAGCCAGACCCAGAATAACAGGCCGACGCGTGAACTGAACGACATGGGGAAACAAAGAACTGGCATGAGGATACGCCATTGTCATGGGCTCGTGTCATCTTGGCGCCAGAAGTCAGTGCAAACATTGCTTCTCTTTCTCTCAAGTTTAAGGCCTTAAGCCCTCAAACCACTAATCCACTTCATTGATTGAGCCATATAGGCCCTCAGGACTTTTGCCCGACACCCCCCCCAACACATGTACGCATTTGTGATGTTGCAGTGCTTGGGCGGAGGCTACGATGCGATCGGTAGACTCGGCACTGCGCCAGTTTGAGGCTAGGGACTTTGGGTTTTAGGGACGTTAGGAAGCGTTCATTGTTCACAGCCTCGGGATTCAATATTTCAGGATGAGATCACAAGCAGTACTGTCCGGTAGTTTGGTCAACCGAGGGTGCGTACGTGTGGCTTGTCTTGTCTTGGAGTTGTGGCTGTCGTGTTATTTTGCGGATGTGCGGTTCCGGGTTCGATGGTTTCAGTAGCAGTGGGTATTGGACTCATCGATCTTGTTTGGATGAACTGGTCGACTCTTCCTCTGTCGTACATAAACATGCATTTGAATGTGGGTAAAGTAGTCTGGAGGTCCTTCACCACAGCCGCTAAGCCGACTGGTTTCGTGTGGCGTCCTGGAAGCCGGGAATCTTATCAATATATAAGTGAATCGCTGGCAACTAGCAATACCGTTCCCACATGGTCAATCCTGGAGACTAGCAAGGGATAGACGGTGCCGCGTGTGGTTCGAGTCAGAACCGCACGCCCCTTAGACCAGTATATACAATCTGTACAATCTTCTTTGCTTTTGCAAGGACGCTTTACTCAAAATACTTGCAGAGCCCTGTGTTGAGCAGCTGTCACCGGTGGAAACTCAAGTTGGCAGTCTCTTGCCAACAGGTGTGGAACCCAGCACCCCAAATGCGAACAACCTTCAGTTAGACTGAAAGCACAATGCGGACAAAAGCCTTGGGCCTCAATCACGGCCAGGAGAGGATAGAGAGCCGTCTGGCCCGTCAAGAGGAGCTCTTAATGAAGCAGCAGGACTGGGTCTGGGTGTCTAGCGAGAAGTCACTTGAAGCCGTTTAAGTCTTATAGTGTAGAGACTTAGTAAACCTTGATGCATGCCCTGCCCCGAAAACCGTTTATTCCGTAAACCCCACAAAACCAACACCCCCCCACTGCTCGTCATTCCTTAAAAGCTAGTTCCAAACTGCTACAGAAATACATCTTCAACCTCAAACCTGCCAAGTTACAAACTTCCTGCTTTTTCAACCCTTAGTTCCCAAACTTGCTACATGTCTACCCATAGGCCCCATAGTAGTTCCTTGTTGGGGTTCATATTTAGAATTCTATAAGGTAATCCCCAAAAGGAACTACTATGGGGCCTATCCGTAAGCCTACAAAGCCCTTTGGGAATGGCACATTTCGGGTCGAGGGTCCAGGTTTATAAGGTTAGCAGTGAAGGGGTTAGGACTCAGGAAAGGCTAGGAGGACTTGGGGTCTTCAGGAGGCATATAATTTCTAAGTGAAGTCGCATTGATGAGTTGTTGAAGGCGTATGTTCTCGATATGTAAAGGACATACAGAAACCGCCTGCACGCTGTACTCGTGTAATCTCAGGGATATCTTGCAAAACTAAAAGAACACAAGCACGACAAAGAACATATGAGCACGCCATCCAAGCAACAGATGAACCTCCACAAGTTCAGAAAACAAAACACGGCGCCAAGGCTTGTTGTGTGGTTCGTTTGTTGGTTGGTGGTTTCCTTAACTGTTTTGTGCTATACATGTTCCTGAAGGAAAAAGCGGAAACACATAGATCACGAATCCACAAACGAAAGAAGCCAGAGCTACCCCCCCTCCCCCCACCGCCCCCTGCCCTATGCCGGACTTTATTGGGATCGAAGACTGGAACCATGCAAGACTGCATGCACGTTGAACGTTCTCCCAATGAATGAAGCAACCCCATACCAAAGCGCCCGATGAGGTAGAATAGGTTGCAGTCGCCGGATACCCACCTGTCGGAGTAGACTATTATCTAGACGATCAAGGGGAGTTCTGCTTGGGATCACCTTATTTTGTTAATCTGGGACGGTACAACATAACATGGGTCATCCGAAGCATGGATTAGACTCCGGGGCCTATAGGTCTTGCTCGAACATATATGCACTGCAGCCTGGTATCTGTATGTAGATGATCAGTCTCCAAAGCTGTTGAACAAGGGCGTGAATCTTTGTCAGTAGCGATAAGCAGCCGTGACGGTGTGTAGGGTTGATGATGAAGGATGAGAGAAACTGGTCACAACAAGTCAGCCACAAATGCCGTGCAGTGTTCTGCTTCGTCGCTCGGGCTGCTCAGCTTGACTTGCAGTTATTGGACGCCACAGCCCCCAAAGCTCTGATATTCTACGCGCTTCACTCTCAGCTCTCAGCCCAGTCTGAAATCCTCAGCTGGCCATGTGCCCTATGATCACCAACCCCGACCCGGTTCGAACATCTGCATCCTAGAATCCAAAGCTCTACGGCCACAACACCCCCTAAGCATCGAGTGCTCAGCAGGACTCACCTGCGAGCCTCCTCCGAACTTTGAACGAAGGCGGGGGTGGCGGCTCGGGGGGTGCGGGGGGGTGGGCCTTCTTGAAAGCTTTTGCTAGGGTTTGTTCTGCTTGCACGGTTTCATGTTAGGGCAGTAGGTTATATAGACTTAGAGCTTCTGTTAATTACACTCCCTTATATTCCCTGTACACTTAGCCTGCTCCGTACAGTAGCTATCCTAATTATATAACCAGGAAGAGTATTCTGCGTCAGTCCATGTATTATCGCCCGTCTATGTATCTTATACTATAGTTAGTTGCTTGTCATGTCCTCTTTACAGTAACTGTCTGTGTTCTTGCGCGGTCGCTATGTAACTGTAGCATCATGTACCCGAACCACAATTCTCACGTTCAAGGCCCCCATTACTGGCTTGCTTCCGTAGGTGGCAGGGTCTTTAGGTCTGAGATGATGCATGGCATTCCTCTAGCGTCGTTCAGCCCACAGGGTTCACGATTTGATAAACTTGCGTCGCACTGCTTTCCGCGGCAATGACGGTGCTTGTCATGTTTCCCGCTGTCTGAAGCGAAATCAGAAGATCCTGCTTATGCTGCCGCATAGAACACACACCCACCCTATCACCTAGCCGAGGAAACCAGGTATCACATCGGCTTTTCAAGCAAATGGGATGCCTGCTTGGGAGATGCGACTCATTTGGCCATGGGGTTGGTGCCGTCCTTGCATGACCTAAGTTCGTGCCGAACTTTTCTTTCCTCTGCACCTGAGGCGCAGAAGCTGTCCTGTCCTTTTCTTTCCTTTCCTTAGCATCCCTTGCAGCCTCTTCAGTTATAGAACTTTGAAACCTGCAACCTGAAGCTCTCGAGCCTGCCTTCCCCCGAAACCTGAAACCTGAAAGCCCTAAACTCCGAACTCCGAATCTCAGAGCCTGATGTCTGAAGTCGGGTCCTAAGTATTCATAATAGAGCATCTACTTTGGGGGCCCAAATTTCTGCTAAGTAGCTGTGATATTGCTCCTAGGATCTTGTCTGACTTACCTTTGGTTAGTAGGGAATGGTAACTACTATTACATTCCCTACTAACCAAAGGCAGGTTGAAGTCGGGTCGAGGCCTCTCCGCAGTGACCGATCGCTTCGAGAAGAGTTCCGAAAGTCTCAGGCTCGACACCTTCAGGGCTTACGGTTACCCATAGGCCCCATAGTAGTTCCTTTTTGGGATTACCTTCTAGGGTTCTACATATTATGAAGCCCAAAAAGGAACTAGTATGGGGCCTATGGGTACGGCTAAGGGATTAGGGTTTAGGGTCACAGCGCCTTACAGGCTTTTGAAGGGATTAAGGAAATCTGAGCTTAGTGGCTCAGGCGCAGGGCTAAGGGTTCGGCTTCTGTAATTGGCCGTCGAATGTTGCGTTTCGCGGGTTGGGGCGTAGGGTTTCGGGGTTTCTTGGGTATTGGGGCCTAGCTGATGCAGGGCGTTGGGTTTGTTTTTTTTGGGGGTAGGTGTTGGAGTGAGTGCAGTCTTTTGCAGCTTTCAGTGCTTACGCCAATTAGAGTAGCCATACGGCTCACCGTGCCAAAAAAACAGCGATAGCGCGACAATCAGACATAGATAGTAGGGCTAGGGTCACGACTAGGACTCGCATTGATGTTCTCAGCGTTTGCTGTATTTGTTGTTGCTGTTTAAGCGGCCTAAACCCTAAGACCTATGCCCTAAAGCCCTGGTGCAGTTCAACCTTGAAGCCTTAAAACCCTGGTGCAGAGTCAGTTTGTCGTCGTGGCGGCGCAGGCAGAACCAGTCTGTGTAATTGCTTACTTTGACAAATCCATGCAAGTGCCGAAGCCTTGGGAACAACCCACGGGCCATTCTGTTTCTGTTGTTGCTGCTGCGGCGCTTAACTACTCGTTGTCTGCTGGTGCCAGCTGGAAATCTTAAACTCCTGCAACCCTCAATCCCCAAAGCCCACACTCCTTTGAATGGCTAAAATCGAGACTGTTTTCAACCCTTCAAGTCCCAAATCCGTAGCTGAGTAAACCCCAAACTTCAAGGCCCTAGAATTACACTACCGTATTATAAACCCTAACCTCTAAACCCTAAGAACCTCTGGAGGAAGACCGTCCAAGCTGACCTGGCTACGATCAATGGCCGTTGCGAGATCATGACGGACGCCGTGCACGAGTGCAACCGGTCACAGGTTCAGGCCGGTTTAGGGTTTAGGGTTTAGGGGGGCGATGTTACGGGTTTGTGGCTTAGGGTTGAGGGCTGGGTTTATGTAGGGTTAAGGCTTAGGGCGTAGGGGGCTTTTGTGGTTACGTATAGGGATTAGGTGCTAGAGTGCAGGGTTGTCTTTAATTTCGCCCATCCCCGCAAAGAGCGAGGGAAAGACACCATCTGCAGCGCAAAGGCTACGAGCCAAGATAATTATACGATATATATATATATATATATTCAGATACAGATGTGTGTATGTATATATACATATATAGATAATAATTGCCTATATATATATGTATATGTATATATGTATATATCCACTCATACTACCTGATATTGCACCCTTCCATGCCGCATCCTAATATGGGCTTTGTCCTTTTTCCTGCAAAGCTCTAAAGCCTAAATCCCCAAGTTTCACAACTAAACCCTGAACCCTCGGTCTCCAAGTCTCGCAAGGAAACCCAGAACCCTCAATCCCCAGTCTCACAACTAAACCCAAAGTCCTAAAGGCCCTAAACCTCATCACACTGTGTTGAGGCCCAAGAGGAGCTACGGCATTTCCTGCGCCGGTTTCAGCAGGAGCTTCAGTTTCTCCAGCCTGCCCAGGACGGATTCCGACAATGGGCTCTCTCCGTTATCGGTGACTTTATGATACAGGCGTCTGGTTTTTAGGTTCAGCCCAGCACCCCCTGCTTTGGGTCTTTGTGGGACGGATCCTCCAATCATTTTTAGGGTGCTAGGTTTGGCGAAAAGTGTTTATAGTTATCTTGATGATTTGTGTCACCGTTGCAAACAGTTACCCAGCGTAATGCAATGCACAGAATATAACATGCTGTAAGGCGGTGCACTAGAACACAAAGCTAAATAATGCGATGCGATGGTGTATGGTGCAGTTTGGTGCAATATATATATATATAGAGAGAGAGAGAGATGCATAAACATATATACAAAAACATACAAACATTTCTTCTAGACACACACATATATACATATCGTGTGTATGTGTTCATGTAACTATGTCGCACTGTTGGGGTACGAACATTCTGCCAGAATGCTTTTGGCCGGGAGGGAATACGTAGTCTTGTCAGGGATCCATGGTTCAGCTATTGATTCTTATCGGAGTCTCTTGCAACAGCGACGCCAGAAAGGAGGCCTGCTATCATCCCACATCTTCAATATTTGAGGCCATGGAAAGGCAAAGATTTGGCATCGGCTTCCTGCATCCCTGTAAAGCGTGTCCCTAACCGTTAGTTCTATAGTCTGAAACCAGAGCTTCAAGCCAGATCCAGCATAGGGGCCTTTGAACATTGAGTAGGTTTTTGCGGCACATTCCAGCATCATTTGTTCGAAAGACTCTCAGGAAATGCTGGTTGTGTATATTCCGACTTCTATTCGACCATTCTGCCGACAGAGCTCAACATGTCTATCAAACTTGGCCACCCCGCCTAGAGGCGTAAATACACAAGAGGGCCCGAATCCCTAATCCCGGTGAGGATGTTCCCGTCGATGTTGCGCCAGAGTTGCAAGAGCTGAGAGGCCGGATCATGGGTTGGAAAATCCGATAATGGTTGGGCGAAGTGCATGTCTTGTTGTATTGTCGAGTTTAGGGATCATAAGGGTTCATAAGTCATGGCATAAGGGGTCGTCCATTTAGAGTTTGGTTGTGTGAGCAGGTCTCTGCTGCAGACTACTTGCACAGACGCTGCCTGCCTTCTTGCAGAGCAGCATGCAAACTGCCAAGCTTCCGCAGGTCCCTGTTTCTGTTGCTATCAGACCAGCATGCGAAGTTGCAAAGCTTCCGCCAATGCCTGTTTCTGTTGCTATCCTTGTACGATGCTTAGCGACATATTCTGTCTGTAGCTGCAACAGATGACAACTCTTGACTCTCGCATGATTCTGTGTCTTCAGGTTTCTAAAGGGCTTACCAGACGGCCTTTTGTGGCTGGTTGTTTTCGTCGTGGCCGCATAGAACCCCCCAAGCCCGCAACTCTCTGTTCCCACGCTCGAAGACAAGCCTTACAGCCTTCAGGTTCAGTGGAAGGCAGAAGTGGAAGGCAGATTCAATCTAAACCCTATTAATCCCAAAGCTTGCAGGTTCAGTGGAAGGCGGATTCAATCACCTTTCGGATCGGATGCTCATTTTGCGACAAGAGCTTCGGGAGGCCTGGCGAAACCAGGGACCGTGAATAGGTCTGAACATGCCTGAATTAATACAAATCGTTTCCGCTGATAGTCCCTGCAATCAATAGTCTACCTGTTAAGGCCCCAGTCTATGTTCAAGGCCATAGGGGGCCGGTCTGGGAATTGAAGCTTGTTTGGGGAAGGCATGTCAGGGTGTACGGATTTAGGTTATTTTTGTATCCCCGTGGATCGGTGCCGGATGTGCATGCTGCTCCTATCCAAGACCCTTAGGGAAACACTTAAATCATATAGAGTGTAGTCAGAGTGTAGGGTTTAGGGGTTTGGGGCTTGGACCGTTTCAAGATAAGATGGATCCTTCATGAGCCTCTGGGTAGTCAGGGTTCTTTGTTTTGGGGAGATGTTGGAATCCTTTGGTATCGCCCAACCCGGAATCCTTAGCAGACAGGTCTACTCTGTGGTAGCCGACCTACCGCGCGAGAAGAGCTATTACGAGGCTTGGCTCTCGGGTGCTTAGCTGGATCCTGTTTTGGAGTAATTTTCACACCTAGAATCTACAAGTCGTCCTCACTCTAGATGAACCCTAATCGCGGCCCTATAAACGTAAGGCCCACAAATCCATAAACCTCGTCTCCGGGACACCCGACTCCGACTTTTCACCTTCAACTGCACGCCCTTCTTACCGAAGCTGATCAAAATCGCAATCTTGGGCCTCAAACCCAAACCCAGGCTCAGACGTACTGGGCTTAGAGTTCAGGACAATGGCAACTTCAAATGAGAAGTATGCACATGATTCTGATGATAGTCTCACTATTCATGCCCCTCCCGACACCTTTCTAGCGATATTTAGGCGTCTAGTGCAGCTTTAAGCTTTGAACATTGCCACTAAGTCTTGCCTGATGCACTTTATCCATAGCCCCTTTACCGCATGAAGTCTGGACATCCTTCGATCGACGAATCGAGGCCCCAAGCCACAGAAACATGAAACGAGACCAAAGCAACCGGTGCAGAAGCCTACGACAACCTTGAAAAAAAAACAAAGCTCAAAGCGCGCACAGCCTTGAACAGCCTCAACCCCTGAACCCGCACCCTCAACCCCTGAACCCCTAAATCCTAAACTTGGAACCCTTAAATCCCAAGCTTTTAACCCTTAAATCCTAAACTTTAAACCCTATAAGCCCCTAAAGTTGCAAACAGTGAATGAAGGTTTCAACTCTGATCCCTCAGCCCTCAACTCTAACCCCTAAGCCCTGAACCCCTAAACGCCCAAGCCCCAAAACCCCTAAGCCCTACACCCTAAAGGCCATTGCACTTAAACAGATAACCTAAACCTGCAACCCCTGAAAGTCTAGGCCCTGAACCCGTGAACGCCAAACAGGAGCAGAAGTTGCCAAAGTTCGACAGCCTTGGCCGTCAAAGCCGCGAGAGCCGGAGAGCCAAGCCCGTTGGGGTGTTTCTTGGGGTTACGGCTTAAGGGGTTTAGGGGATTTAGGGATTTGGGGTTTGGGGCTTTAGGGTTTATAGGGTTTAGGGTTTAAAGTTTCAGATTCAGGCCATTGGGGTTAAGCTTCAGGGTATGTGTTGTGCGTGTCTGATGTCAGGCTCCAACCCTGAACCCGCAAAGCCTAAGCCCTTCAGCCCTATACCCATAGGCTCCAAAGTAGTTCCTTTTTGGGGTTCATATTCAGAATTCTATAAGGTAATCCCAAAAAGGAACTACTTTGGGGCCTATGGGTATAGCACTGAATATAATTAGTGTTTTTAGCGTCCAAGGAGGTCATTGTGGCGCCGAGGTCTTTTGGTTGCAGGGGCTTGGGGGTTGTGGTTTGAGCGCTTCTGGTCTGGAGTCAAAAACCCTAAGGGTCCAAAGGACCCAATAATTAGGTACTCGGGTTTAGGCTAGTAGTCATGTAGCTCAATATTTAGGAGAGTATATGATTTTTAGGTACTTGGACCCTTAGGGAACAGTCGGTGACTGCCGTGAGGAACGAGGCGGGATAAAGTTTATAGGCTACTTATTTAAGTAGTCGACTTGATCGAGGGGACTGCGAAGCGCTGCGCGCTCTTTTCAAAAGCCGCACGTTGCACCTCCTCAGGAGCTTTGCATGGTGCTGGTGCCTGCACTTGCAAACCCCCCAACAACCCTAAACCCTAAACCCCAAATCCCAACAGAAGTCCCAATGACGCGTCCTGAGAAGTCCCTTCCATTAAAGCTTAAGACGCCTTAACCGTAAACCCAGCCCATTTTGGACCCCAAACTCGAGAGTCCAGAGGCCTTCCAGCAGAGAGAATCCGACAGCATGGTGGCGAGAGTCAGCCTCTGGTATGCACTTCCTGGGCTCAGAGTTTGGAATTGGTTCCACCCTTGTACGTAAAGCTTCTGAGCAGTCAGGGCACTAACAGCAGAGAGCGTCGGGGCTGAACATGCTGTGTTCGGCATTGGTCGGTTTCCCAAACCGCTGCTATTTAGACCCGCAGGCGCTCAACCCTCCAAAACTTGTGTATTTGCCAAGAAGTAAACGCTCACAAAGCACACATGCGGAGAATCTGTAAGTCGAGGGTGGGGAGCAAACCAACTGTTCTTAGCTGCTCTCTCTCTCTCTCTGTCTGTGTCGGTCTTCTCTTCCTTTCTGATCCTTATATATATTTATATATGTATGTATGTATGCATGCATGTTGCAGGTATGCAGCGTATGTAACGCATGTAACGAAAATGTGATGCAATGTAACGTTATGCTATGCTATGCTATGTATGTATGTATGGATAGACATATATATATACACACCTACATATACATTTGCATTGCATACTAAGGTGTGTGTGTATGCCCACGCATGTTGTTTATGTACATGCATGTGATATAACCCAAACGAAAACCACACAACATATGAAACACAGAACATCGTGTTATATAAATATTTACCCTGGGCGTCCGCGCCTGTTTCAGAAACCGTCGAGCGAAAAAAAACCGTCGATAGCATATCGGCGGGACGGGGCAGGGGTCCGAAAGCAGTGCCCGTTGACAACTGCAAACTCAAGGCAGTGCGTACTATGTCATCGCCTAGTTTGCCATCAAAGCGTCCAATGCCGCTTCTACGATACAGTATGGTGCTATGCCTGATCACGAAAGTTTCGTATGCTGTCTAATCAAGATACAGCATGGAAAGGTCTCATGGCAGTCTGTTGTCACAAAAGATCTCTGAGCATAACACGAAGCAGCAAAATTGCTACAGTGAAAACAAACAATGCGATGTGACGTAATGTAGTGTATTCTCAAGAAAGAGGGTCTAGATTCGTAGAAGGTGCAAAATCCAAAGGCATTTTGTATGCCAAGGCAGGAACACGCAACTTGATTGGCAAGGACGTATGCGGTACATGTATATCATATTGTATTCATGAACCAGACTTTTGCTATGTTGTAAAAACCTTCGTATGCAGGCACACATAGGTCCGTGTATGAATGAGCGAGTGCGCAATTAGATGTGGTTTCACATATACATATGCAACCTACGATAAGAGGGTGTAAGTGTCTTTTGTCTGTGGTCTAGTGTGTGTGTGTGCTGTAAGGAAAACCGATGTAAAGCGACAATGAAAAGCATAGCACAGGCTGTGTATGCACGAATGTGTTGCTCTGCTTTACAGGCAACACAGTTAGTGTATATATATATATACGCACGATCTATTACGAACCGTCTTGAGCTTGCAAAGAAATTCATAACGCATTAACAAGAACTTCTGTATATGCAAATGAAATACAGGTGTGTACAACGTTGCCGCTACTTTCTTCTAACATCCATGCTTCCAATTACAACAGCGATCAAGGTGACGAAGAACGCAACATCATGGAACTNCGCTACTTTCTTCTAACATCCATGCTTCCAATTACAACAGCGATCAAGGTGACGAAGAACGCAACATCATGGAACTGGATTTCGGCCATCGCAAGTAAGATAAGAAGAGCGGCCAGTATAAAAGAGTCGTGATGACTTTCACAAAGTTGTAACCATCGTAGTCATCTTGATGATACCAGAAGCAACAACCGCCGAAACGGCACCCACACACACACACAGAGACATACACACACATGCAGGCACAACACCATCAGCACCACATCAGGATATATACATGCAAATAGGATGGCCAATACGGATGGCCTGGGTGATGACCCAAGCAAGTGATGGTGCCAATACTGATGACCATGATGATGGTGAGGTTGGTGGTGATGATGATGGTATGCACAGATATGGTGTTAACTTTGACAACCTTCAAGCAAAAGGAAACATCAGATTCGCAAGAATGACTAACAAAGGATGACGACTACAACAGTCAATACAAAGCTATGTCATATCAACCCATGAGACTAACAGTAATATCACCAGTACAACTCCANCAAAAGGAAACATCAGATTCGCAAGAATGACTAACAAAGGATGACGACTACAACAGTCAATACAAAGCTATGTCATATCAACCCATGAGACTAACAGTAATATCACCAGTACAACTCCAACTAGCAACAGCCTTAACCTGAGAAGTTGTCAGAGGAGATGTACCGGTAACATGATCATGAATATGATGATTGCACCAGTGATAACAACAGAACATGCATGATAAACTTACTTTGTGCTATATGGCCGATGATGATCCACAAACAACCGGCCTAGCAAACGGCCGGGACATGAAGGCATGGGCGGCCATGGCACCATAGGAACACCAAGGTGTATACGGGACTTAACGGCTCCGGAGCTCTGCAATTTTGGGTAAGGCTGGGAATTGGCTGCGCAAATGCATAACCAACCTCCCACTTTCGGCGCATAAAAGGTGGGTTTGGGTTCAGGCGATGCACGAGCACACAAGCCGTGATTCACGACCCAGAAACGCATGATATATACTTGTTTGGTTGCATAGGTCGAAAACCGAGCGCAGCGCTTCAGTGCGTCTTTGGCACAAAACCGCCGTGAAACACCGTGAATCACGCGTGAAATGACCGTGAAAACCGGAATAGATCCGTGAAAACCGGTTTAGAATCGTGAGCGCCTGTTTCGGGNCTTCAGTGCGTCTTTGGCACAAAACCGCCGTGAAACACCGTGAATCACGCGTGAAATGACCGTGAAAACCGGAATAGATCCGTGAAAACCGGTTTAGAATCGTGAGCGCCTGTTTCGGGATTTTGATTTTGCCCCCGAGATGACTTTTTGAGCCTCGAAGAGACAAAGGCGCAACAGCAGCGTGAATCATGGTGCTGCTTTCAAGCAAAACCCAAAGGCATGCCATATGCAAAGAATCGACAACCAGACATGTTCCGCATAAAGAGTTTCATATACCGGGTTACCGGCTGACCCGGCCTGATCGGCTAAAGTGCTTTTTTATTTTTGTAAAGACAGTACAGTATAGCGTGGGAAACAGTTATAAGTCCATATGGTTCACCGAAAATGATGCGAAACAGGAATATTGATGGCAAGCAATTCAAAAGCACAACAAATATCAATGAAATTAAGTACAACAGAAGCATATACTATAATTAATTTACAATGGAGGATACTTGAAGTAATGGGCAACTCCAACCGCAACAACGAGGCAGTTATATTATATCAGGTGATATCAGGCATGACAGCGAAATATCGCAATGACGAAATTGTCAGCGCTGTTCAGGACACAGTCTGCGGACCACCACAACACAAGCAAACGTAAAAATCCACACAGCAACGATAATCTGTGCATAAATATAGAAGTGCCTGTGTGTGCGTATATATGCATGTACATAATGCGTATCTGCTGATCTANAACACAAGCAAACGTAAAAATCCACACAGCAACGATAATCTGTGCATAAATATAGAAGTGCCTGTGTGTGCGTATATATGCATGTACATAATGCGTATCTGCTGATCTACCGTACTGAAAAAGCAGGAGTACTGCAAACATATAATGCTCCTTGCAACATCAGTGACATCAAAAGCGACAACACCAGCAACAACAGTAACAATACCAGCAACCATGGTACAAATACGAGTGCTGCTGCANAGCGACAACACCAGCAACAACAGTAACAATACCAGCAACCATGGTACAAATACGAGTGCTGCTGCATGTGAAGATGTAGAGTATGCTTCTGCATGATGACGGCAACAACGCACATGACCTCTACGACTGGCAGTAGCAGCACGAACGAGCAGATGAACATACGATCAATATCATGGTGAAAACAAGGATGATAATGGAGATACAGCTGCAGATATCGGCCGCAACAGTCATCATATTGACATTGACAAGAATCGTTTTTAAAGACAGAACGATATCATAACTATAGCAATGCTAGCTGGGAAAGAGTACCAAGAACCAGCGACAACATCATTATCAGCATCATCAGCAGCTGCATCATCATCAACAGCCTTCATTGTCACCGGCATACCGTCATCAGAGTCACTTTGTACTCATGAATGATCACGCTAGCGACAAGATCATTACTCATGCAATTGTGGTTGCAGTCGTACTTCCAACATATCACTTCCCGGATCAGCGCTTATGCGCACAGATTCTTGTAGCAGTCTCTGCTACGCTTCTTCGTTTCA